>CM059449.1:17183428-17307909 GCA_030390025.1 Squalus acanthias
GTCTCTCCATCAGGACCCTGTTTAAAGAGAGAGTCTCTCCATCAGGACCCTATTTAAGAACATAAGAACATAAGAAATAGGAGCAGGAGTAGGCCAATTGGCCCCTCGAGCCTGCTCCGCCATTCAATAAGATCATGGCTGATCTGATCCTAACCGCCAATCTACTATCACAGAACCATCTCCTGAACCTAACAGAATTGGACACACGAAATAGGAGCAGGATCAGGCTACACGGCCCCTGGGCCCGCTACGCTACCCACAGGGCCATGACCGATCTGAACCTAGACTCAGGTCCAAATTGCTGCCTGCTCCCCGTAATCCTTAATTCCCTTTACTTCTAGGAAACTGTCTATTTCTGTTTTAAATTTATGTAATGATGTAGCTTCTACAGCTTTTTGTGGCAGCATATTCCATGGACCTACCACCCTCTGAGTGAAGTAGTTCCTTCTCATCTCAGTTTTGAAAGAGCAGCCCCTTATTCTAAGACTATGCCCCCTAGTTCTAGTTTCACCCATCATCGGGAACATCCTCCCCGCATCCACCCGATCCAACCCCTTCACAATCTTATATGTTTCAATAAGATCGCCTCTCATTCTTCTGAACTCCAATGAGTAGAGTCCCAATCTACCCAACCTCTCCTCATATGTCCATCCCCTCATCCCCGGGATTAACCGAGTGAACCTTCTTTGTACTGACTCGAGAGCAAGAATGTCTTTTCTTAAGTATGGACACCAAAACTGTATGCAGTATTCCAGGTGCGGTCTCACCAATACCTTGTACAACTGAAGCAATACCTCCCTATTTTTATATTCTATCCCCCTAGCAATGAAAGCCAACATTCCATTGGCCTTCTTAATCACTTGCTGCACCTGCACTAACCTTTTGAGTTTCGTGCACCAGGACCCCCAGATCCCTTTGTACTTCAGTACTTTCCAGTTTCTTGCCATTAAGATAATAACTTGCTCTACTATTTTTCCTGCCAAAGTGCATAACCTCACACTTTCCAGTATTGTATTCCATCTGCCAAATCTCTGCCCACTTACTTAGCCTGTCTATGTCCCCTTGCAGATTTTTTATGTCCTCCTCACTCATTACTTTCCCTCCCATCTTAGTATCATCTGCAAACTTTCATATGTTACACTCGGTCCCCTCCTCCAAATCATTAATATAGATTGTAAAGAGTTGGGGACCCAGCACTGACCCCTGCGGAACACCACTAGTTACTGATTGCCAGTCTGAGAATGAACCATTTATCCCAACTCTCTGCCTTCTGTTAGATAGCCAATCCTCTATCCATGCCAGAATATTACCCCCAATCCCGTGATTTTTTATCTTAAGCAATAATCTTTTGTGTGGCACCTTGTCAAATGCCTTTTGGAAGTCTAAATACACCACATCCACTGGTTCCCCTTTATCCACCCTGTATGTTACTTCCTCAAAGAACTCCAGCAAATTTGTCAAACATGACTTCCCCTTCATAAAACCATGCTGACTTTGTCCTATTAAATTATGATTATCCAAATGTCCCGTTACTGTCTCCTTAATAATGGACTCCAAAATTTTACCTACCACAGATGTTAGGCTAACCGGTCTATAGTTTCCAGCCTTCTGTCTACTGCCCTTTTTAAATAAGGGTGTTACATTAGCAGTTTTCCAGTCTGCAGGGATCTTTGCTGAGTCCAGGGAGTTTTGGAAAATGATTACCAATGCATCCACAATCCCTACCGCCACTTCCCTCAAGACCCTAAGATGTAAGCCATCAGGCCCAGGTGATTTATCCGCCTTGAGTCCCATTATTTTATCGAGTACCACTTCCTTAGTGATTTTGATCGTGTTTAGCTCCTCCCCCCCTATAGCCCCCTGTTTGTCCAGTGTTGGGATATTCTTAGTGTCCTCTACTGTAAAGACTGATACAAAATATCCATTCAGTGTATTTGCCATCTCCATATTTCCCACCATTAATTTCCCGGTCTCATCCTCTAAGGGACCAACATTTACTTTAGCCACCCTTTTTCTTTTTATATAACTATAAAAACTCTTACTATCTGTTTTTATATTTTTGCTAATTTACTTTCATAATCTATCTTCCCTTTCTTAATCAATCTTTTTGTTATTTTTTGCTGTCTTTTAAAGTTTTCCCAATCCTCTATCCTCCCACTAGATTTGGCTACCTTATAAGCCCTTGTTTTTAGTCGAATACTATCCTTAATTTCTTTACTTAGCCACGGATGACTGTCTTTTCTTTTACACCCTTTTCTTCTCAGTGGAATATATATTTTTTGGAAGTTGTAGAATAACTCCTTAAATGTACACCACTGATCATGTATCGTCTTACCCTTTAATCTATTTTCCCAATCCACTCTACTCAATTCCGCTCGCATACCTTCATAGTCTCCTTTATTCAAGCTTAGCACACTTGTTTGAGACCCAACCTTCTCACCCTCTAATTGAATATGGAATTCAACCATGTTATGGTCACTCATTCCAAGGGGATCCTTTACTAGGACATTTTTAATTAATCCTGTCTCGTTACACAGGACCAGATCTAAGGTTGCTTGACCCCTGGTCGGTTCAGTTACATACTGCTCAAGAAACCCATCCCTAATACACTCAATGAACTCATCCTCAAGGCAGCCCTGCCCAATTTGATTTGTCCAATTAATATGATAGTTAAAATCTCCCATAATTATAGATGTTCCCTTATTACAAGCCTCAACTATTTCCTGATTGATACTCCGTCCAACAGAGTTGCAACTGTTCGGAGGCCTATAGACTACGCCCACTAGTGTTTTTTTCCCCTTATTATTCCTTATCTCCACCCAAACTGTTTCATTATCCTAATCTTTTGACCCAATATCATTTCTCTGTATTACAGTGATTCCTTCCTTTATTAACATAGCCACCCCACCTCCCCTTCCTTCCTGCCTGTCCTTCCTGATCGTTAAATAACCTGGTATGTTTAATTCCCAGGCATTGTCACCCTGCAGCCATGTTTCTGTAATGGCCACAAGATCATACCCATATGTAGTTATTTGTGCCATTAACTCGTCTATTTTGTTACGAATGCTACGTGCATTCAGATAGAGAACTTTCAAATATGTTTTGTGACACTTAGTTCCTGCTTTTGCCCTTTTTATTACATTACCTTTTACTCCATACCTTCTGCCCCTTCCTGACACACTCTGGTTTTTAATTTCCCCACTGCTACCTAAGTCTATGACCTTCTCTGTTGTAATTTTTAAAGAGGGAGTCTCTCCATCAGGACCCTGTTTAAAGAGGGAGTCTCCCCATCAGGACCCTATTTAAAGAGGGAGTCTCACCATCAGGACCCTATTTAAAGAGGGAGTCTCACCATCAGGACCCTATTTAAAGAGGGAGTCTCACCATCAGGACCCTATTTAAGGAGGGAGTCTCTCCATCAGGACCCTGTTTAAAGAGGGAGTCTCCCCATCAGGACCCTGTTTAAAGAGGGAGTCTCCCCATCAGGACCCTGTTTAAAGAGGGAGTCTCACCATCAGGACCCCTTTTAAAGAGGGAGTCTCTCCATCAGGACCCTGTTTAAAGAGGGAGTCTCGCCATCAGGACCCCTTTTAAAGAGGGAGTCTCCCCATCAGAACCCTATTTAAAGAGGGAGTCTCACCATCAGGACCCCTTTTAAAGAGGGAGTCTCCCCATCAGAATCCTATTTAAAGAGGGAGTCTCACCATCAGGACCCTGTTTAAAGAGGGAGTCTCACCATCAGGACCCTGTTTAAAGAGGGAGTCTCCCCATCAGAACCCTATTTAAAGAGGGAGTCTCACCATCAGAACCCTGTTTAAAGAGGGAGTCTCACCATCAGGACCCTGTTTAAAGAGGGAGTCTCGCCATCAGGATTCTTTTTAAAGAGGGAGTCTCTCCATCAGAACAACTTTAAAAAAGGGAGTCTTTATCTATCTGTCTCTGTCTCTTTGTCTCTCTCTCTGTCTCTCTGTCTGTGTATCTGTCTATCTATCTCCATCCATCCATTTGTCTTTTTAATTCTGTCTCTATCCCTCTATTTATCTATCTGTTGATCTCTGTCTGTTTATTCGTACCTCCATCCCTGTGTCTGTCTGTCAGTGCGTCTCTTTGTCTTTTCCTTCAATCCCTTTCATGTCCCTTCCCCCCGCCTGTGCCCTACTTTATAATTTTTGACCCGAGGTCTTGGTTGTAAAATGTCAAACAGGGACTGTGCTCTGCAGCCGCTCTCCCCCTAACACGGGGGCCCAATATGTTGGCTGGCTACGGGAGGCTGCTGTTCCCTTCAGTGTGTCGCTACAGCGAGGGGGGATTGTTTTATTCTCAAACAATTTTACTCACCAATAACCTGCTCCCGATGCTCAGTTTGGGTTCCGCCAGGACCACTCGGCTCCAGACCTCATTACAGTCTTGCTCCAAACATGGACAAAAGAGCTGAATTCTAGAGGTGAGGTGAGAGTGACTGCCCTTAGCAGTAAGGCAGCATTTGACCGAGTGTAGCATCAAGGAGTCCCTGACTTTAGTTGCCCTGCCTTTCCCCCTAGTGGGAATGTACCTCAACTGTACCTGAACTATTTCCTCTTTAAAGGCAGCCCATTGTTCCATTACAATTTTGCCTGCCAATCTTTGATTTCAGTTTACCCGGGCCAGATCCGTTCTCATCCCACTGAAATTGGCCTTCCCCCAGTTAAACATTTTTACTCTAGCTTGCTCCCTGTCCTTTTCCATAGCTTATCTAAACCTTATGATACTATGATCACTGTTCCCTAAATGTTCACCCACTGACACTTGCTCCACTTGACCTACCTCATTCCCCAGAACCAGATCCAGCAATGCCTCCTTCTTCATCGGGCTGGAAACATACTGATCAAGAAAGTTCTCCTGAACACACCTCAGAAATTCTTCCCCCTTCTCTATTATGATCCCAGTCTATATTAGGATAGTTACTAATCTATAGTTCTTGCACCTCTCTGTAATTTCTCTGCAAATTTGCTCCTCCTCAGAAGGTTGTGGGTTGTGGGTTCAACTCCCACTCCAGGGACTTGAGCACATAACGCTAGGCTGACACTTCAATGCAGTGCTGAGGGAGTGCTGCACTGTTGGAGGTGCCGTCTTTCGGATGAGACGTTAAACCGAAGCCCCGTCTGCTCTCTCAGGTGAATGTAAAAGATCCCATGGCACTATTTCGAAGAAGAGCAGGAGAGTTATCCCCGGTGTCCTGGCCAATATTTATCCCTCAACCAACATAACAAAACCAGATTATCTGTTCATTATCACATTGCTGTTTGTGGGACTTGCTGTGCGCAAATTGGCTGCCGCGTTTCCCACATTACAACAGGGACTCTACTTCAAAAGTACTTCATTGGCTGTAAAGTGCTTTGAGACGTCCGGTGGTCGTGAAAGGCGCTACATAAATGCAAGTCTTTCTATTATATCTTTCCCACTATTTGGTGGTCTATAGAATACAACTAGTAGTGTAATGGCACCTCTATTATTTCTTAACTCTAGCCATATAGATTCTGTCCTTGACCCCTCCAGGACATCCTCCCTCTCCAGCACTGTAAGATCCTCCTTAACCAATACTGCCACACCACCTCCTATCTTTCCTTCCCTATCTTTCCTGAACACCTTATAACCTGGAATATTTAATACCCAATCCTGCCCTTTTTTGAGCCCTGGATGACGAAACAGATCGAGAATATGATGAAGCAGAAAAAGAGCACGTATGACAGATGTCAGGTTGCAAATACATCTGAGAATCAGGCTATATATAGAAAGGTCAGAGGAGAAGTGAAAAGGAAAATAAGAGGGCCAAAGAGAGGGTATGAGAATAGAATGGCAGCCAACATAAAATGTAATCCAAAAGTCTTCTATAGGCATATAAATAGTAAACGGGTAGTAAGAGGAGGGGTGGGGCCGATTAGGGATCAAAAAGGAGACCTATGCATGGAGGCAGAGGGTATGGCTGAGGTACTAAACGAGTACTTTGCATCTGTCTTCACCAAGGAAGAGGATGCTGCCATAGACATAGTGAAGGAGGAGGTAGTGGAGACACTTGATAGGATAAAAATTGATAAAGAAGAGTTATTAGAAAGGCTGTCTGTACTTAAAGTACATAAATCACCAGGAGCAGATGGGATGCATCCTTGGATGCTGAGGGAATTGAGGGTGGAAATCATGGCCATAATCTTCCAATCCTCCATAGATACGGGGGTGGTGCCAGAGGACTGGAGAATTGCAAATGTTGCACCATTGTTCAAAAAACGGTGTAAGGATAAACCCAGCAACTACAGGCCGGTCAGTTTAACTTCGGTAGTGGGAAAGCTGTTGGAAACAGTAATCAGGGACAAAATTAACAGTCACTTGGATAGATGTGGATTAATGAAGGAAAGCCAGCACAGATTTGTAAAAGGCAAATCGTGTTGAACCAACTTGATCGAGTTTTATGGTGAGGTAACAGAGAGACTTGATGAGGGTAATGCGGTTGACATAGTGTACATGGATTTCCAAAAGGCGTTCGACAAAGTGCCACATAATAGGTTTGCCAACAAAGTTGAAGCCCAGTTGAAGGGACAGTGGCAGCATGGATACAGAATTGGCTAAGTGACAGGAAACAGAGAGTAGTGGTGAACGGTTGTTTTTCGGACTGGAGGAAGGTATACAGTGGTGTTCCCCAGGGGTCGGTACTAGAACCACTGCTTTTCTTGATATATATCAATGACTTGGACGTGGTTGTAAAGGTCACAATTTCAAAATGTGCAGATGACACAAAACTTGGCAGTATAGTGAACAGTGAGGAGGAGAGTGATAGACTTCAGGAAGACATAGACAGTGCTGGTGAAATGGGCAGACACGTGGCAGATGAAATTTAACGCTGAAAAGTGCGAAGTGATACATTTTGGTAGGAAGAATGAAGAGAGGAAATATAAACTAAATGGTACAATCCTAAAGGGGGTGCACTGAACAGAGAGACCTGGGGGTATGTGTGCACAAATCATTGAAGGTGGCAGGGCAGGTTGAGAAAGCAATTAAAAAAGCATACAGGATCCTGGGCTTCATGAATAGAGGTATAGAGTACAAAAGTGTGGAAATTACGATGAACCTGTATAAAACACTGGTTCGGCCCCAACTGGAGTACTGTACAAGGATGTGAAGGCCTTAGAGAGGGTGCAGAAAAGATTTACGAGAATGGTTCCAGGGATGAGGGACTTCAGTTACGTGGATAGACTGGAGAAACTGGGGTTGTTCTCCTTAGAGCAGAGAAGGTTGAGAGGAGATTTGATAGAGGTGTTCAAAATCATGAGGGGTCTGGACAGAGTAGAGAGAGAGAAACTGTTCCCGTTGGCGGAAGAGTCGAGAACCAGAGGACACAGATTTAAGGTGATTGGCAAAAGGACCAAAAGCAGAAACTTAGCTGGACCAGCCACATAAATACTGCGGCTACAAGAGCAGGTCAGAGGCTGGGTATTCTGTGGCGAGTGACTCACCTCCCGACCAATGTTCCCTGTCATTTTTGTTTGGGCTGCGCGGTCCCTTTAATGGGCTTTGCGGCACATTCAAAATTCCGTGCATGCGCTGTTTTTTTTCAATTTAAAAACCGGCTCACTGGCTGGGCGGGAACCCTGCACCTGACTCCCCAAAGCCTCTCCGCCATCCACAAGGCACAAGTCAGCAGTGTGATGGAACGCTCTCCACTTGCCTGGATGAGTGCAGCTCCAACAACACTCAAGAAGCTCGACACCATCCAGCACAAAGCAGCCCGCTTGATCGGCACCCCATCCACCACCTTAAACATTCACTCCCTCCACCACCGGCGCACCGTGGCTGCAGTGTGTAGCAGCTACAAGATGCACTGCAGCAACTCGCCAAGGCTTCTTCGGCAGCACCTTCCCAAACCCGCGACCTCTACCGCCTAGAAGGACAAGGGCAGCAGGCGCATGGGAACACCACCACCTCCAAGTCAGACACCATCCTAATTTGGAGATATATCGCCGTTCCTTCGTCGTCGCTGGGTCGCTGCGCCGGTTTTTTTTGCCGAAGTGAAGTTACGCCCAAGCCAGACCTCAAGCTGCTGAGCGTAAGCCCGAATCAGCGAATCGCAAATCAGCGCAAGCAAGCAAGCAGCGTATTTTTAATCCCTCGCTGTCTCTTCCAATCACGGAATGCGATGACCACCAGCGGGCTCAGTCGGCGGAGACTCGCCCTGCCGACCTGGGGGCCACGGCCAGGGTTATGGACAGGGAGCTGGTTCGGGCGAACGGACTATTGAAGCAGGGTAAAAGAGCACGGACACTCCCGCGTACAGTGGTCATGGGCGTAGCTCGCTCATGCTTAAAGCCCCGCGATCTTTTGCGCGATCGCGTGGGCATTAAATCACACGGAAGCCGCGGGCCGATGGCTTTTACCCCACGGGGAAAGTCAGCACTGAATCTTTTCCATTTGCGACTCATTAACACTGGGCTGTGAAGCTGCCCTCCTCCTCTTATTACTTTGCTGGTATTTTTAATCCTTCATCAGCTCTTCAATCACACAAGCCTGCCTTGTTGGAGCAAATTGCCTGCAGGTTTGCATTAACCTAGATTGCATACCCGGCTTTTCCACTGTTTTTTTTTGTTACTTTGAGCCTGAGAATTGTCGCTGTGTTCTCTCTCTCTCTCCTTGTTCAATGAGAAAAGAAAGTAAAAGAAGGACTTGCATTAATATAGCGCCTTTCACGACCACCGGACGTCTCAAAGCGCTTTACAGCCAATGATGTACTTTTGGAGTGTAGTCACCTGTTGTAATGTGGGGAAACGCGGCAGTCAATTTGCGCACAGCAAGCTCCCACAAACAGCAATGTGAAAATGACCCAGATAATCTGTTTTTGTTATGTTGGTTGAGGGATAAATCTTGGCCCTGGAGTGGGACTTGAACCCGTTTGTTGTTTAACGGGCTCTGCTCTGTGACTGATAACAACTGGAGGTGCTCGGTGAGTGCCAGCACCCAGGGAGCAGTCTCTTGAGAAGCCGGATAATTTGATTGCTGAGAGGCAAACTGGAGCACCCACTGCAGGCAAACTCACGCTGCAGTTGGAGATAAGATGCCGTGGCCATCGCTCACCATGTGCTGTACTGCAGGGATCGCAGAGAGCCAGTGCAAACTGCACCAATGACAGAGCCTCACTGTGCCATGGCAATCAAGGACAGGGTAACCCAGTCATTCCAGACAGCGTCCCCAATTTATTACAGACAGGGTAACCCCGGTCATTACAGACAGGATACCCCGGTCATTACAGACAGGGTAACCCCGGTCATTACAGACAGGGTACCTCGGTCATTACAGACAGGATACCCCGGTCATTACAGACAGGGTACCCCGGTCATTACAGACAGGATACCCCGGTCATTACAGACAGGGTAACCCTGGTCATTACAGACAGGATACCCCGGTCATTACAGACAGGGTACCCCGGTCATTACAGACAGGATACCCCGGTCATTACAGACAGGGTAACCCCGGTCATTACAGACAGGGTACCCCGGTCATTACAGACAGGATACCCCGGTTATTACAGACAGGATACCCCGGTCATTACAGACAGGATACCCCAGTCATTACAGACAGGGTACCCCGGTCATTAAAAACAGGGTAACCCCGGTTATTACAGACAGGGTAACCCCGGTTATTACAGACAGGGTAACCCCAGTTATTACAGACAGGATACCTCGGTCATTACAGACAAGATACCCCGGTCATTACAGACAGGATACCCCGGTCATTACAGACAGGATAAACCGGTCATTACAGACAGGATACTCCGGTCATTACAGACAGGATACACCGGTCATTACAGACAGGATACCCCGGTCATTACAGACAGGATACCCCGGTCATTACAGACAGGATACCCCGGTCATTACAGACAGGATACTCCGGTCATTACAGACAGGGTACCCCGGTCATTACAGACAGGATACCCCGGTCATTACAGACAGGGTACCCCGGTCATTACAGACAGGGTACCCCGGTCAGTACAGACAGGATACATAGAAACATAGAAACATAGAAGATAGGAGCAGGAGTAGGCCATTCGGCCCCTCGAGCCTGCTCCGCCATTCGATGAGATCATGGCTGATCATCTAAACTCAGTACCCTGTCCCTGCCTTCTCCCCATATCCCTTGATACCTTTAGCTTTAAGAAATATATCTAACTCATCCTTGAATATATTTAATGACTTGGCCTCAACTACCTTCTGTGGTAGAGAATTCCACAGGTTCACCACTCTCTGGGTGAAGAAATTCTTCCTCATTTCTGTCCTAAATGGTTTACCCGTTATCCGTAGATTATGACCCCTGGTTCTGGACTCTCCGACCATCGGGAACATTCTTCCTGCATCTAGTTTGTCCAGACCTGTCAGAATTTTATATGTTTCGATGAGATCCCCTCTCATTCTTCTATACTCCAGTGAGTATAAGCCCAATCGACCCAATCTCTCCTCATATGTCATTCCTGCCATCCCAGGTATCAGCCTTGTGAATCTTCGCTGAACTCCTTCCATGGCAAGAACATCCTTCCTCAGATAAGGCGACCAAAACTTCACACAGTACTCAAGGTGTGGTCTCACCAAGGCCCTGTACAACTGCAGCAGGACATCCCTGTTCCTATACTCAAACCCTTTCGCTATGAAGGCCAACATACCATTTGCCTTCTTCACCGCCTGCTGCACCTGCATGCTTACTTTCAGCGACTGGTGCACAAGGACACCCAGGTCTCGTTGCACTTCCCCTTCTCCCAATCTATTGCCATTCAGATAATAGTCTGCCTTTCTGTTTTTGACACCAAAGTGGATAACCTCGCACTTATCCACGTTATATTGCATCTGCCACGCTTCTGCCCACTCACCCAACCTGTCCAGATCATCCTGCAGTTTCTCGCTATCCTCCTCGCTGCACACACTCCCACCCAGCTTTGTGTCATCTGCAAACTTGGAGATATTACATTTAATTCCCTTATCTAGATCATTAATGTATATTGTGAATAGCTGGGGTCCAAGGACCGATCCCTGCGGTACCCCACTAGGCACTGCTTGCCACTCGGAAAAAGACCCATTAATTCCTACTCTCTGCTTTCTGTCCGCCAACCAGTTCTCTATCCAAGTCAATACCTTGCCCCCAATCCCATGTGCCTTAACTTTACCCGCTAATCTCTTATGCGGGACCTTATCGAAAGCCTTTTGAAAGTCCAAGTACACCACATCTACTGGTTCTCCCTTATCTATTTTCCCAGTTACATCCTCAAAAAATTCCAGTAGATTAGTCAAGCACGATTTACCTTTTCTAAATCCATGTTGACTTTGTCCGATCCTGTCACTGTTTTTCAAATGCTCAGCTATTACATCCTTTATAATGGACTCTAGCATTTTCCCCACTACCGATGTCAGGCTTACCGGTCTGTAATTCCCCGCTTTCTCTCTACCACCCTTTTTGAATAGTGGGGTAACATTAGCTACCCTCCAATCCATGGGTACAGTTCCAGATTCCATCGAATGTTGGAAGATGATCAGCAATGCATCTACTATTTCCAGGGCCACTTCCTTAAGTACCCTAGGATGTAGATTATCAGGCCCTGGGGATTTATCGGCCTTCAATACCGTCAATTTCCCTAACACCATTTCCCTGGAAATACTGATTTCTTTCAGTTCCTCCCTTTCATCAGACCGTATGTTCTCCAACATCTCTGAGAGGTTATTTGTGTCCTCCTTTGTGAAGACAGAACCAAAATATGCATTTAATTGGGCTGCCATTTCTTTGTTCCCCATTATAACTTCCCCCGCTTCTGACTGCAAGGGACCTACACTTGATTTCACTAATCTTTTTCTCTTCACATATCTATAAAAGCTCTTACAGTCAGTTTTTATGTTCCCAGCAAGCTTACTTTCATATTCTATTTTCCCCTTCTTAATTAATCCCTTTGTCCTCCTTTGTTGAATCCTAAACTGCTCCCAATCCTCAGGGCTACCGCTTTTTCTGGCCAATTTATATGCCCTCTCCTTGAATCTTATGCTATCCCTAATTTCCCTTGTTAGCCACGGTTGAGTCACCCTTTTTGTTTTATTCTTATGCCACACTGGGATGTACAAATTCTGTAGTTCATCCATGCAGTCTTTGAATGTTTGCCATTGCCTATCCACCGTCAACCCCTTGAGTGACATTCCCCAATCATTCCTACCCAATTCGCGCCTCATACCATCGATACCCCGGTCATTACAGACAGGGTAACCCGGTCATTACAGACAGGGTAACCCGGTCATTACAGACAGGGTAACCCGGTCATTACAGACAGGGTAACCCGGTCATTACAGACAGGATACCCCGGTCATTACAGACAG
This sequence comes from Squalus acanthias, assembly GCA_030390025.1. Lineage (NCBI taxonomy): Eukaryota > Metazoa > Chordata > Chondrichthyes > Squaliformes > Squalidae > Squalus > Squalus acanthias. The sequence continues at coordinate 17,195,794 of CM059449.1, forward strand.
GATACCCCGGTCATTACAGACAGGGTAACCCGGTCATTACAGACAGGGTAACCCGGTCATTACAGACAGGATACCCCGGTCATTACAGACAGGATACCCCGGTCATTACAGACAGGATACCCCGGTCATTACAGACAGGATACCCCGATCATTACAGACAGTATACCCCGGTCATTACAGACAGGATAACCCAGTCATTACAGACAGGGTAACCCAGTCATTACAGACAGGTAAAAGATCCCATGGCAGTATTTCGAAGAAGAGCAGGAGAGTTCTCACCAGTGTCCTGGTCCAATATTTATCCCTCAACCAACAACACTAAAAACAGATTATCCGGTCATTATCTCATTGTTGTTTGCGGGACCTTGCCGTGTTTCCTACAGAACCACAGTTACTACACATCAAAAGTACTTCAGTGGCTGTAAGGCGTTTTGGGACATCTTGAGGTTGTGAAAGGTGCTATATAAATGCAAATCCTTTTCTTCCTATTGTCTTTCAAGCAAGGATATTGTCTGGAGATATAACTTTAAGGAGCACTTGCTGTAGTGTGTGACAGTGGCTGGCATTATGCAGCTAGTTTGATAAGAACATAAGAAATAGGAGCAGGAGTAGGCCATTCGGCCCTTCGAGCCTGCTCTGCCATTCAGTGAGATCATGGCTGATCTTCTGTCTCAACTCCATTCACCGGCCCTATCGCCATATCCCTTGATGCCCTTACTAGTCAGAAATCTATCGACTTCTGTTTTGAATATACCCAATGACTGAGCCTCCACAGCCCTCTGGGGTAGAGAATTCCAAAGATTCACCACCCTCTGTGTGAAGAAATTTCTTCTCATCTCAGTCCTGAATGGCCTACCCTTTATCCTGAGGTTATGGCACCTGGTTCTAGACGCCCCAGCCAAGGGAAACATTCTCCCAGCATCCACCCTATCAAGCCCTGTAATAATTTTGTATGCTTCAATGAGATTCCCTCTCATTCTTCTGAATTCAAGAGAATACAGGCCTAGTTTACTCAATCTCTTCTCATACGACAGTCCCGCCATCCCAGGAATCAATCTCGTGAACCTTCGTTGCACTCCCTCTATGGCAAGTATATCCTTCCTTAGGTAAGGAGACCAAAATTGTACACAGTACTCCAGGTGTGGTCTCACCAAGGCCCTATATAATTGGAGTAAGACTTCTTTACTCCTGTACTCAAATCCTCTTGTAATGAAGGCCAGCATACCATTTACCTTCCTAATGGCTTGCTGCACCTGCACATTCACTTTCAGTGACTCATGTACAAGGACACCCAGGTCTCTTTGAGCATCTGCATTCCTCAATCTTTCACCATTTAGGAAATACTCTGCCTTTCTGTTTTTTCTATCAAAGTGGATAACTTCACATTTATCCACATTATATTCCATCTGCCATGTTCTCGCCCACTCACTGAGCCTGTCGAGATCCCCTTGAAGCCTCTTCACACCCTCTTCACAACTGATAGTGCCACCTAGCTTTGTATCATCAGCAAATTTGGAAATGTTACATTTAGACCCCTCATCCAAATCATTGATATAGATTGTGAATAGCTGGGGCCCAAGCACCGATCTTTGCGGTACCCCACTAGTCACAGTCTGCCATCCTGAAAAAGACCCGTTTATCCCTACTCTTTGTTTTCTGTTTGTTAACCAATTCTCAATCCAAGCGAGTATATTACCCCCAATTCCATGTGCCCTAATTTTGTTCACCAACTTCTTGTGTGGGACCTTATCGAAGGATTTCTGAAAATCCAAATACACCACATCTCCCGGTTCCCCTTTGTCTACTCCACTAGTTACATCCTCAAAGAACTCCAATAGGTTTGTTAAACAGGAATTCCCTTTCATAAATCCATGTTGACTCTGCCCAATCTTACTATTAGTTTCTAAGTGCCCAGTTATTGCATCCCAATGATGTGTGAATCCCTTTTAAGAAGTCAGTGTGCTAAGGATTTCAACTGCTCAGTGAAACTCGATGTGGTGACACTCCCGCTATATCTACACTCAATATAGTGAAACTCCTAATATAGTTTATTTTTATTCGTTTATGGGATGTGGGCGTTCCTGGCAGGGCCAGCATTTATTGCCCATCCTAGTTGCCCTTGAGAAGGTGGTGGTGAGCCGCCTTCTTGAACCGCTGCAGTCCGTGTGGTGAAGTTACTCCCACAGTGCTGTTAGGGAAGGAGTTCCAGGATTTTGACCCAGCGACGATGAAGGATCGGCGATATACTTCCAAGTCAGGATGGTGTGTGACTTGGCAGGGGAACTTAGAGGTGGTGGTGTTTCCATGCACCTGCTGCCCTTGTCCTTCTAGGTGGAAGAGGTTTGGGAGGTGCTGCCGAAGAAGCCTTGGCGAGTTGCAGCAGTGCATCTTGTAGATGGTACACACTGCAGCCACAGTACGCCGGTGGTGGAGGGAGTGAATGTTTAAGGTGGTGGATGGGCTGCCAATCAAGCGGGCTGCTTTGTCCTGGATGGTGTCGAGCTTCTTGAGTGTTGTTGGAGCTGCACTCATCCAGGCAAGTGGAGAGTATTCCATCACACTCCTTACTTGTGCCTTGTAGATGGTGAGACACTCGCCGCAGAATACCTAGCCTCTGACCTGCTCTTGTTGCCACAGTATTTAAGTGGCTGGTCCAGTTAAGTGAAACTTGATATAGTGAAACTCCTGCTACATTGACACATGAAATAGTGAAGCTCCTGATACAGTGAAACTTATTATAATACATCTGGTACAGTGACACTGAAATCAACAACAACCACTTGTATTTATATAGCGCCTTTAACATAGTAAAACGTCCCAAGGCGCTGCACAGGAGTATTATAAGACAAAAAATTTGACACCGAGCCACATAAGGAGAAATTAGGGCAGGTGACCAAAAGCTTGGTCAAAGGTGTAGGTTTTAAGGAGCGTCTTAAAGGAGGAAAGAGAGGTAGCGAGGCGGAGAGATTTAGGGAGGGAATTCCAGAGCTTAGGGCCTAGGCAGCTGAAGGCACGGCCGCCAATGGTTGAGCGATTATAATCAGGGATGTTCAAGAGGGCAGAATTAGAGGAGCGCAGATATCTCGGTGGTGGGGGGTGGGGGTTGTGGGGCTGGAGGAGGTTACAGAGATAGGGAGGGGGGGCGAGGCCATGGAGGGATTTGAAAACAAGGATGAGAATTTTGAAATCGAGGCGTTGCCAGACCGGGAGCCAATGTAGGTCAGCGAGCACAGGGGTGATGGGCGAACGTGACTTGGTGCGAGTTAGGAAACGGGCAGTTGAATTTTGGATGACCTCAAGTTTACGTAGGGTAGAATATGGGAGGCCAGCCAGGAGTGCAATATAAATCTCAGATAATAAACTCCTGGTACAGTGAACCTCAATACAATGAAATTCCTGGCGCCATGAAACTTGATATAGTTAAACTTCTACTCAACTGAAACTCAATATAGAGAACCTCTTGACACAGTAACACTTGATATTGCGAATCTTCTCATGACGTGAAACTCAAACCTCTACCACACTGAAACTCAATATAGAGAAATCCCTGATGCATTGAAATCGACTGAGTGCAATACTGAAATTGCTGACAGACTGAAACTTAATAGAACGAATCTCTGACACTGTAAACCTTCTGATCCAGTGACAGTCTGTGGCCTCGTGTGTTTTATGGGGCTGTTTGGACGAGGCATTAGCAGTGTATTATAGCAGGAATGTTTCAGAACGTCGTGTGGACAGAGATATGTGTGACAGGGGTGCCATTTAGAGATGATTCTTGTGTATTATCAACAGAGATAATGGGATAAAAATTTGGGTAGTGCCCGTTGGTCTCCAAGCAGCGCGCGCACACTTCTTGTGCGGGCCTGCGCCGGACACAATTTTGGTGAGGGCGTTAGCGTCGGCGCTGGGAGCGTGCGCTGGAAATATGCAGAGTAGGCAGATCGTGACGTCATTGACACTAGTGCTGCCACTTACGACTTCAACGCTGGAGCTAACGCCCTCTCTGAACCTCGCACAGCTGAACATGGTTCAGCTGCAGGAAGGACCCCCCACCAGCGCTTTTTAAAGGTTTCATCACCTACTTACAGGTTAGTTGCTGATTGATTTCTACCGGCTGTTGCTGAGTTTGTAGAAGTGTTTGGTGCTTTCTAGACTTCTTTAAAGTTGCCTAAAGTCTACAAGGAGTGGTGTGGCACGTGCTCAAGGACTTGGTACTGACTTGCCAGGGGTCTGCTCAGACCAGTTGCTCCCAGACATTCAAACATAGAAACATAGAAGATAGGAGCAGGAGTAGGCCATTCGGCCCCTCGAGCCTGCTCCGCCATTTAATGAGATCATGGCTGATCATCCAAATTCAGTACCCTGTGACATGAATCTTGTCATTCATGTGGAAATGACTTATGAAGTAATACTGGGCGGCCTGCTGGTGGCGCTGTCCAGGGAAAGTATAAATACTCAGGCATGGGCCCAGCTTGCTCAGGACATTCTTTAACAGAAACTAGTGAAGGCCATGACTAGATCTCCATGTTGAAAAACAGTTGATTAAAGCTTTGTTTAACGTTTAGACCAAGTGCTGAGTAGTTTTCTTACGTCACCCTGTCCCTCCTTTCTCCCCATATCCCTTGATCCCCTTAGCCTTAAGAAATATATCTAACTCCTTCTTGAATATATTTAATGAATTGACCTCAACTGCCTTCTGTGGTAGAGAATTCCACAGGTTCACCACTCTCTGGGTGAAGAAATTCCTCCTCATCTCAGTCCTAAATGGCTTACCCCTTATCTTTAGACTGTGACCTCTGGTTCTGGACTCCCCCGCCATCGGGAACATCCTTCCTGCATCTAGTCTGTCTAGTCCTATTAGAATTTTATAAGCTTCAATGAGATCCCCTCTCATTCTTCGAAACTCTAGCGAATATAAGCCTAATCGACCCAATCTCTCTTCATACGTCATTCCTGCCATTCCAGGTATCAGTCTGGTGAATCTTCACTGCACTCCCTCCATGGCAAGAACATCCTTCCTCAGATAAGGCGACCAAAACTGCACACAATACTCAAGGTGTGGTCTCACCAAGGCCCTGTACAACTGCAGCAAGACATCCTTGCTCCTGTACTCGAATCCTCTCGCTATGAAGACCAACATACCATTTGCCTTCTTAAACGCTTGCTGCACCTGCATGCTTACCTTCAGCGACTGGTGCACAAGGACACCCAGGTCTCGTTGCACTTCCCCTTTTCCCAATCTATTGCCGTTCAGATAATAATCTGCCTTCCTGTTTTTGCCACCAAAGTGGATAACCTCGCATTTATCCACATTATACTGCATCTGCCATGCATCTGCCCAATCACCCAACCTGTCCAAATCATACTGGAGTTTCTCTGCATCCTCCTCACAGCACATACGCCCACCCAGCTTTGTGTCGTCTGCAAACTTGAAGATATTACATCTAGTTCCCTCGTCTAGATCATTAATATATATTGTGAATAGCTGGGGTCCTAGCACCGATCCCTGCGGTACCCCACTAGTCACTGCCTGCCACTCGGAAAAAGGCCCGTTTATTCCAACTCTTTGCTTCCTGTCTACCAACCAGTTCTCTATCCAAGTCAGTACCTTACCCCCAATCCCATGTGCTTTAACTTTGCACGCTAATCTCTTATGCGGGACCTTATCGAAAGCCTTCTGAAAGTCCAAATACACCACATCCACTGGTTCTCCCTTCTCTATTCTACCAGTTACATCCTCAAAAAATTCCAGTAGATTAGTCAAGCATGATTTACCTTTTGTAAATCCATGTTGACTTTGTCCGATCCTGTCACTGTTTTCTAAGTGCTCTGCTATTACATCTTTTATAATGGACTCTAGCATTTTGCCCCACTACCGATGTCAGGCTTACCCGTCTATAATTCCCCGTTTTCTCTCGACCACCTTTTTTAAATAGTGGGGTTACATTAGCTACCCTCCAATCCATGGGAACAGAGTCTATTGAATTTTGGAAGATGACCAGCAATGCATCTACTATTTCTAGGGCCACTTCCTTAAGTACCCTAGGATGTAGATTATCGGGCCCTGGGGATTTATCTGCCTTCAATCCCTGTCAATTTCCCTAACACTATTTCCCTACAAATACTGATTTCATTCAGTTCCTCCTTCTCAGTAGACCCTATGTTCCCTGACATCTCTGGGAGGTTATTTGTGTCCTCCTTTGTGAAGACAGAACCAAAGTATGTATTTAATTGGTCTGCCATTTCTTTGTTCCCCATTATAAATTCCCCTGATTCTGATTGCAAGGGACCTATGCTTGACTTCACCAATCTTTTTCTCTTCACAGATCTATAGAAGCTTTTACAGTCAGTTTTTATGTTCCCTGAAAGCTTACTCTCATACTCTATTTTCCCCCTCTTAATTAATCCCTTTGTCCTCCTTTGCTGAATCCTAAACTGCTCCCAATCCTCAGGTTTGCTGCTTTTTCTGGTCAATTTATATGTCCTCTCCTTGATCTTATACCATCCCTAATTTCCCTTGTTAGCCACGGTTGAGTCACCTTTTTTGTTTTATTTTTATGCCAAACAGGGATGAACAAATTCTGTAGTTCTACAAGCGATCTTTAAATGTTTGCCATTGCCTATCCACCGTCAACCCTTTAAGTAACATTCCCCAATCCATCCTAGCCAACTTGCGCCTCATACCATCGTAGTTTCCTTTATTTAAATTCAGGACCCTAGTCTCTGAGTCAACTACTTCACTCTCCATCTTAATGAAGAATTCTATCATATTATGATCGCTCCTCCCCAAGGGGCCTCGCACAACAAGATTGCTAATTAATCCTTTCTCATTTCATAATACCCAGTCTAAGATGGCCTGATCTCTAGTTGGTTCCTCGACATATTGGTCCAGGAAACCATTCCGTATACACTCTAGGAATTCCTCCTCCACAGTATTGTTACTAATTTGGTTAGCCCAATCTATATGTAGATTAAAGTCACCCATGCTAACTGCTGTGCCCTTATTGCACGCTTCTCTAATTTCCCGTTTAATGCCATCCCCAACCTCAGCATTACTGTTTGGGGGTCTGTATACAACTCCCACTAACATTTTCTGCCCCTTGGTATTTCTCAGCTCTAGCCATACAGATTCCACATCATCAGAGCTAATATCCTTCCTTACTATTCTGTTAATCTCCTCTTTAACCAGCAATGCTACCCCATCTTCTTTTCCTTTTTGCCTGTCCTTCCTGAATATTGAATACCCCTGGATGTTGAATTCCCAGCCTTGGTCACCCTGGAGCCATGTCTCCATAATCCCAATTATATCGTATCCGTTTACATCTATTGACGCAGCTAATTCACCCACCTTATTATGAATGCTCCTCGCATTAAGACACAAAGCCTTCAGGCTTGTTTTTTTCACACTCTTAGACCTTTTAGAATTATTGTTTACTGTTGCCATGTTTGACTTACACCCTTGATTTCTCTGACTTCCACTTTTGCTTTTCTCCTTCCTGTCTTTTGCTTCTATCCTTGCTTCCCTTTCCTCTGTCTCCCTACACAGGTTCCCAACCCCCTGCCATTTTAGTTTAAACCCTCCCCAACAGCACTAGAAAACACTCCCCTTAGGACATCGGGCCTGGTCCTGCCCAGGTGCAAACCGTCCAGTTTGTACTGGTCCCACCTCCCCCAGAACCGGTTCCAATGTCCCAGGAATTTGAATCCCTCTCCCTTGCACCATTCCTCTAGCCACGTATTCATCTGAAATATCCTTCTATTTCTACTCTGACTAGCATGTGGCACTGGTAGCAATCCTGAGATTACTATATTTGCAGTCCTATGTTTTAATTTACCTCCTAACTCCCTATATTCAGCATTTAGGACCTCATCCCATTTTTTACCTATATCGTTGGTACCTATATGCACCACGACAACTGGCTGTTCACCCTCCCCCTCCAGAATGCCCTGCAGCCGCTCCGAGACATCCTTGCACGAGGGAGGCAACACACCATCCTGGAGTCTCGTTTGCGGCCGCAGAAACACCTATCTACTCCCCTTACAATAGAATCCCCGATCACTATAGCTCTCCCGCTCTTTTTCCTCCCGTGGGTGCAGTAGTTAATATCCCCCTTGGCCTGCAGCACGATGCGGAGAATGGGCAGAGGTGACACAGAGCAGGGCAAGCTGCTCGAAGAGGGAGGAGGAGGAGTGGGAGAAGGGCTCTCAGCAGGAGGCCATAGCCACCCAGGGTCTTCAGGGAGCAATTCTCCTACCTCAACCTCAGCGAGGAACAGTGTACGCGACGTCTCCGTTTTACTAAGGAGGTGCTCACTGAAACCTGGTACCTGTTGCAGGCAGACCTGTAAAGGGGACCGTGGCCTTGAACTTCGCGTCGAGCTCCTTCCAGGCTGGAGCAGGCGACATCTGTAACATCTGTAAGGACTAGACAGACTAGATGCAGGAAGGATGTTCCCGATGGTCGGGGAGTCCAGAACCAGGGGTCACAGTCTAAGGATAAGGGGTAAGCCATTTAGGACTGAGATGAGGAGGAATTTCTTCACCCAGAGAGTGGTGAACCTGTGGAATTCTCTACCACAGAAGGCAGTTGAGGCCAATTCATTAAATATATTCAAGAAGGAGTTGGATATATTTCTTAAGGCTAAAGGGATCAAGGGATATGGGGAGAAAGCAGGGACAGGGTGACGTAAGAAAACTACTCGGCACTTGGTCTAAACGTTAAACAAAGCTTTAATCAACTGTTTTTCAACATGGAGATCTAGTTGTGGCCTTCACTAGTTCCTGTTAAAGAATGTCCTGAGCAAGCTGGGCCCATGCCTGAGTATTTATACTTTCCCTGGACAGCGCCACCAGCAGGCCGCCCAGTATTACTTCATAAGTCATTTCCACATGAATGACAAGATTCATGTCACAGGGTACTGAATTTGGATGATCAGCCATGATCGTATTGAATGGCGGAGCAGGCTCGAGGGGCCGAATGGCCTACTCCTGCTCTATCTTCTGTGTTTCTATCTCCCAGTTCGCCGTCCACTCCTGTATGAGGGAGGTGAGTGAGGCTCTGTATGCAAGGAGAGCTGAATACATTTCTTTCTTTCTTGCCGGAGAGAAGCAGGCAGAGCGAGCACGCTACTTCGCCAGGATGGCAGGCTTCCCCATGGTGCAGGGCTGCCGTTGACTGCGCACACGTCGCTTTGCGGGCGCCGCAGCTCAAATCGGTGATGTACCGCCACTGGAAGGGATTCCACTCCCTCAATGTTCAGCTGGCGTGTGACCATACTGAAGGCATCGTGCAAGTCAATGCTCGGTATCCTGGCAGCAGCCATGATGCCTCCATTCTGCGGCAGTCCGCTCTACCATCTGCGTTTGAGCCACCGCGACAAACCAGCCAGTCCTGGTGCTCCTACGCAGTGCTACCCCAGTGGCTGCAGCACGGCTGGCGGAAGGCTGCTGTCTTTCAGTGGGGGAGACTGCAGATGGCCTTGCGGGATGGCCTCGAGCACCTTCTGGGCCTGGAAGGCCCGGCTGCGGACCGCACCACCTGGGCATGGGCGACAGGCAGGCTGACAGGCAACAGCAGGAGCACTGGCGGAGCGGCAGCGGTGGGAGGAAGAATGCTGTCATCCTGAGAGAGGACAGCAGGCCCGTCCTCCACTGAGCCACTCCCCCCCCCCCCCCCCCACCCGGGGCGGCGCCTCAGCAATCCTAGTAATCTGCTGGACCGCAGATTGCTGGACCGCTGTGGCACCCTGCAAGCCCCTTTCAGCACTGGTAAACCCGGCCGCGATGGCAGCAGTTTGTGTTTGCGTGGCAGCAAGCTGAGCCTGCATGACTTCAGTCTGAGCTTCCACTGCGGCACTCAGACGTTGGGTGGCTGCTGCTTGTGCTGTGATGGAAGCAGAGACATCGGCCATCAGACGCTGCATGACGGTTGGGTCCACAGGTGCACCAATGGACCTGCCCACCCCTTCCACGCTGGACAGGATGGGTTCCACGCTCTGCGCAAAGCCCTGTGCAAGATTGCCGCTGGACTCCTCCAAGCTCCTTGACATTGCACTCAGGCTTTCTGGCAGGCCTGCCAATGCACCAAGCATTTCATTGTGCATATCCATCAGACTTCTTCTGTAGGCCGCCCCGTCGGAGTCCTCATCTGAGTCCTGTGCAGCAGAACCCGTGTGCGACCTCGCCCTCCGGGGAGCTGGTGTCTGCGCTACCCTTTCCCCCCTGCCCTGGCTTGCAGCCCACTCATGCCCGGTGACTCACCACGTGCAGATCCCGCCTCTGAGCAACCCTCTATAAAGTCCGTGCAGTGCCAGTGTCTGAGCTGGTGGCTGCGAGTGTCAGTTCAAGTGACGGTGTTTCTTCTTCATCATCACTCTCCTCTTCCTCTTGCACCACTGCCTGGCCAGGTTGCATTTCTTGAGTCTCTGAAATGAGAAAGGCACAAGGGTAGGGTAGTGGTGAGGGGGTGACGGGGTGGGGGGGGGGGGGTGGGAGGAAAGCGAAAGGTGCATGCTTACACCATCTGCAGCTTGTAAGTCGGAAGAGATTGTGGAATGAGGGGGAAGTGGGATGTGAGAAGGAGGATGAGGTATGAGCGTACCGTCGTCTTCAGTGCTTTCAGTGCCGCCGCTGGCCACGGCCTCAGTCACAGCCACTCCAATTATGGCGAGCGCCGTCTCATCGAGCGGCAACAGGATATGGAGGCTCGACTGTCCCCTTCCGGTTTGCTGCAGCTGCCTACGATTGTGCGCCACCTTGTCCTTGTCCTGTGTCACTGTGTTTGGGAGATGTGGCTGTCATGGTTGAATAGCTGGCAGTGTGTGCAAGCTGAGAGATGTGGGTGTGAGGCTTGCAGCAGTGGTAAGTGTGTGAGGGTGAGATGAAGCTATTAATGTAAGATATGAGTCGTGATTGATAGAGATTGTTGGTAGGTGGGTAATGGGGGGGCTGGGGGGTGGGGGGGTGGGTGTGAATTGAGCACTTTGTGATGCCAATGGTGCAGTTTGAGGCATATGGCATTTGAAGATGAATTCACTGACCTTGACCACTTGTGTCAGGTCATTAAGCTTCTTCCTGCTCCGCATCCAGGTCCTCGGGGCCACACTGCTTGCACTAAGAGTGACGGCTGTCTGCTCTCATTCCCTTCTCAGCATCTGTCTGGATGGCCTCCTGGCCCCCTGTGGATGTAGGACATCTCTCCTCCTGTCCACCTCCTGCACCAGGGCCTCAAGTGCTGCATCTGAATATCTCGGAGCCCTCTCTCTGCCATGTTGCGCCGCCTTCACACTTCCTGCAGGTCACACGCTCCTCTACAACGACTTCCAGGACCAGCACGCACCTCCCCTTTAAGAGGTGCAGGCCGGCTTTAAGAACTGCAGGCTAGCTTTAATTGGTGCTGGTGTCCAGCGCACTGGGGCCCCCTGCTGAGCGAGCAGCCACTCAGCAGCACATTTAGCGCTGGGCTGAACACCACTGTCATTATAATGAGCTGGCAGCACAAAGTTTGCGTTCTGCCTGCATTACATTGAACGGGCGTGCTTTGATCGCGCATTAGGATCCCCGCCCTCGTTTTCGGGGGCTTTCCAATTTTTAGCCCAATATATTCCTGAATCTTCTTTGCTGCAAATCTGTCCCTTTTGTAACAGAGCAGATCGACAGAGCTACACAAGTGGGTCAATATCGATTGCGCCTACGTCAATATTTATGCTCTTGTGTTTATTCAAAAGGAGAAGTGTTGAAGTGTTTCTCTGTGATTTCAAGTCAATGGGCTGATTTTAATTAAGATCAATACACCAATGCTTTTCTAACCTGTTCTCCTGGTAGCTTTGATGGACACTTTAATGCATTTTACTCATTCCAGACTGCTTGGACTGAGAGACTGAGCATTCCTCCTGGATCAGATAAGAAAGGCCCAATAGTCTCCTCTTCCTGCTGATGGTCACCTTTCCAGGTCAAATTATTTTGGGGTAATTTCCACCCCCCACCCCCAACCTCCCGCACCTCCCTAATGGGTGTGATGCTGCGGTTAGTTGCAAAGTGCAGGTGGGGTTCGATGCAGAGTGTGAGTGGGGTTAGATGCAGAGTGTGGGTGGGGTTAGATGCAGAGTGAGGGTGGGGTTAGATGCAGAGTGTGGGTGGGGTTAGATGCAGAGTGTGGGTGAGGTTAGATGCAGAGTGAGGGTGAGGTTAGATGCAGAGTGTGGGTGGGGTTAGATGCAGAGTGAGGGTGGGGTTAGATGCAGAATCTGGGTGGGGTTAGATGCAGAGTGTGGATGGGGTTAGATGCAGAGTGAGGGTGGGGTTAGATGCAGAGTGTGGATGGGGTTAGATGCAGAGTGTGGGTGGGGTTAGATGCAGAGTGTGGGTGAGGTTAGATGCAGAGTGTGGGTGAGGTTAGATGCAGAGTGTGGATGGGGTTAGATGCAGAGTGTGGATGGGGTTAGATGCAGAGTGTGGGTGGGGTTAGATGCAGAGTGTGGGTGGGGTTAGATGCAGAGTGAGGGTGGGGTTAGATGCAGAGTGTGGGTGGGGTTAGATGCAGAGTGTGGGTGGGGTTAGATACAGAGTGTGGGTGGGGTTAGATGCAGACTACAGGTGGGGTTAGATGCAGAGTGAGGATGGGGTTAGATGCAGAGTGTGGGTGGGGTTAGATGCAGAGTGTGGGTGGGGTTAGATGCAGAGTGTGGGTGGGGTTAGATGCAGAGAGAGGGTGGGGTTAGATGCAGAGTGTGGGTGGGGTTAGATGCAGAGTGTGGGTGGGGTTAGATGCAGAGTGAGGGTGGGGTTAGATGCAGAGTGTGGGTGAGGTTAGATACAGAGTGTGGGTGGGGTTAGATACAGAATGTGGGTGGGGTTAGATGCAGAGTGTGGGTGGGGTTAGATGCAGAGTGTGGGTGGGGTTAGATGCAGAGTGTGGGTGGGGTTAGATACAGAGTGTGGGTGGGGTTAGATACAGAATGTGGGTGGGGTTAGATGCAGAGTGTGGGTGGGGTTAGATACAGAGTGTGGGTGGGGTTAGATGCAGAGTGTGGGTGGGGTTAGATGCAGAGTGTGGGTGAGGTTAGATGCAGAGTGAGGGTGGGGTTAGATGCAGAGTGAGGGTGGGGTTAGATGCAGAGTGAGGGTGGGGTTAGATGCAGAGTACAGGTGGGGTTAGATGCAGAGTGTGGGTGGGGTTAGATGCAGAGTGTGGGTGGGGTTAGATGCAGAGTACAGGTGGGGTTAGATGCAGAGTGTGGGTGGGGTTAGATGCAGAGTACAGGTGGGGTTAGATGCAGAGTGTGGGTGGGGTTAGATGCAGAGTACAGGTGAGGTTAGATGCAGAGTGTGGGTGGGGTTAGATGCAGAGTGTGGATGGGGTTAGATGCAGAGTGTGGGTGGGGTTAGATGCAGAGTGAGGGTGGGGTTAGATGCAGAGTGTGGGTGGGGTTAGATGCAGAGTGTGGGTGGGGTTAGATGCAGAGTACAGGTGGGGTTAGATGCAGAGTGTGGGTGGGGTTAGATGCAGAGTACAGGTGGGGTTAGATTCAGAGTGTGGATGGGGTTAGATGCAGAGTGTGGGTGGGGTTAGATGCAGAGTGTGGATGGGGTTAGATGCAGAGTGTGGGTGGGGTTAGATGCAGAGTGTGGGTGGGGTTAGATGCAGAGTACAGGTGGGGTTAGATGCAGAGTGAGGATGGGGTTAGATGCAGAGTGTGGATGGGGTTAGATGCAGAGTGTGGGTGGGGTTAGATGCAGAGTGTGGGTGGGGTTAGATGCAGAGTACAGGTGGGGTTAGTTGCAGAGTGAGGGTGGGGTTAGATGCAGAGTGTGGATGGGGTTAGATGCAGAGTGTGGGTGGGGTTAGATGCAGAGTGTGAGTAGGGTTAGATGCAGAGTGTGGATGGGGTTAGATGCAGAGTGTGGGTGGGGTTAGATGCAGAGTGTGGGTGGGGTTAGATGCAGAGTGTGCGTGGGGTTAGATGCAGAGTGTGGGTGGGGTTAGATGCAGAGTGTGGGTGGGGTTAGATGCAGAGTGTGCGTGCGGTTAGATGCAGAGTGTGAGTGGGGTTAGATGCAGAGTGTGGGTGGGGTTAGATGCAGAGTGAGGGTGGGGTTAGATGCAGAGTGTGGATGGGATTAGATGCAGAGTGTGGGTGGGATTAGATGCAGAGTGTGGATGGGGTTAGATGCAGAGTGTGGGTGGGGTTAGATGCAGAGTGTGGGTGGGGTTAGATGCAGAGTGTGAGTGGGGTTAGATGCAGAGTGTGGGTGGGGTTAGATGCAGAGTGAGGGTGGGGTTAGATGCAGAGTGTGGGTGGGGTTAGATGCAGAGTGTGGGTGGGGTTAGATGCAGAGTGTGGGTGGGGTTAGATGCAGAGTACAGGTGGGGTTAGATGCAGAGTGTGGGTGGGGTGAGATGCAGAGTGAGGGTGGGGTTAGATGCAGAGTGTGGGTGGGGTTAGATGCAGAGTGAGGATGGGGTTAGATGCAGAGTGTGAGTGGGGTTAGATGCAGAGTGTGGGTCGGGTTAGATGCAGAGTGAGGGTGGGGTTAGATGCAGAGTGTGGGTGGGGTTAGATGCAGAGTGTGGGTGGGGTTAGATGCAGAGTGTGGGTGGGGTTAGATGCAGAGTGAGGGTGGGGTTAGATGCAGAGTGTGGGTGGGGTTAGATGCAGAGTGTGGGTGGGGTTAGATGCAGAGTGAGGGTGGGGTTAGATGCAGAGTGTGGGTGGGGTTAGATGCAGAGTGTGGGTGGGGTTAGATGCAGAGTGAGGGTGGGGTTAGATGCAGAGTGTGGGTGGGGTTAGACGCAGACTGTGGGTGGGGTTAGATGCAGAGTGAGGGTGGGGTTAGATGCAGAGTGAGAGTGGGGTTAGATGCAGAGTGTGGGTGGGGTTAGATGCAGAGTGAGGGTGGGGTTAGATGCAGAGTGTGGGTGGGGTTAGATGCAGAGTGTGGGTGGGGTTAGATGCAGAGTGAGGGTGGGGTTAGATGCAGAGTGTGGGTGGGGTTAGATGCAGAGTGAGGGTGGGGTTAGATGCAGAGTGAGGGTGGGGTTAGATGCAGAGTGAGGGTGGGGTTAGATGCAGAGTGAGGGTGGGGTTAGATGCAGAGTGAGGGTGGGGTTAGATGCAGAGTGAGAGTGGGGTTAGATGCAGAGTGAGGGTGGGGTTAGATGCAGAGTGTGGGTGGGGTTAGATGCAGAGTGTGGGTGGGGTTAGATGCAGAGTGAGGGTGGGGTGAGATGCAGAATGTGGTTGGGGTTAGATGCAGAGTGAGGGTGGGGTTAGATGCAGAGTGTGGGTGGGGTTAGATGCAGAGTGAGGATGAGGTTAGACGCAGAGTGAGGATGGGGTTAGACGCAGAGTGTGGGTGGGGTTAGACGCAGAGTGTGGGTGGGGTTAGATGCAGAGTGTGGGTGGGGTTAGATGCAGAGTATGGGTGGGGTTAGATGCAGAGTGTGAGTGGGGTTAGATGCAGAGTGTGGGTGGGGTTAGATGTAGAGTGTGGGTGGGGTTAGATGCAGAGTGTGAGTGGGGTTGTTTGGCCTGGGAGTGTTTGATGGGACAGTGTAGAGGGAGCTTTACTCTCTATCTAACCCGTGCTGTACCTGCCCTGGGAGTGTTTGATGGGGCAGTGTAGAGGGAGCTTTACTCTGTATCTAACCTGTGCTGTACCTGCCCTGGGAGTGTTTGATAGGGACAGTGTAGAGGGAGCTTTACTCTGTATCTAACCAGTGCTGTACCTGCCCTGGGCGTGTTTGATGGGACAGTGTCGAGGGAGCTTTACTCTGTATCTAACCCGTGCTGTACCTGCCCTGGGAGTGTTTGATGGGACAGTGTAGAGGGAGCTTTACTCTCTATCTAACCCATGCTGTACCTGCCCTGGGAGTGTTTGATGGGGACAGTGCAGAGGGAGCTTTACTATGTATCTAACCTGTGCTGTACCTGCCCTGGGAGTGTTTAATAGGGACAGAGTAGAGGGAGCTTTACTCTGTATCTAACCCGTGCTGTACCTGTCCTGGGAGTGTTTGATGGGACAGCGTAGAGGGAACTTCACCTTGTAGTGGTTGAAGAAATAGATAAACCCTAAACTAAATGTAAGGCTTGCAGCAGATTGCCCGTGTATTTAATCAACATGTGATGACTGTTATTGTTTCACTAAATGGACAAAGCACACAGAGGCTTACGTTCACACTGAAGTGGCTGCGCTCAGTGCATTCTAGTCATCTGCCGCTAATTGTTGCTTGTTGGCAACCACATTTGATGAGCGGGTGGTCCAGCCTTTCTTTACCTGCTACACCAGCAATGGTGGCAACAATACACGATGTTTAGGGAAACTATCAGCCCCTACGAGTCAAATAGGAGAAGTGACGTTCAGAGTATTTGTTCATACTGGGGGAGGACTGCGTTCTAGTGTGACTGGATAGGTGGGTTGTGGGTGCCCGGGTATGGGTACCTGGGTGTGGGTGCTCAGGGTACGGGTGCCTGGTGTGTAGGTGCATTGTGTGTGGGTTCCCAGGGTACGGGTGCCCGGGTGTGGGTTCCCGGGGTGTGACTGCTCAGGGTGCGGGTGACCAGGGTGTCGGAGCCAGGGGTGTGGGCTCCTGGGGTATGGGTGCCCGGGGTGTGGGTGCCCGGGGTGTGGTCTCCCGGGGTATGGGTGCCTGGGGTGTGGGTGTGGGCTCCCGGGGTACGGGTGCCCGGGTGTGGGTGCTCAGGGTGTGGCTGCCCATTGTGTGGGTGCCCGGGGTGTGGGTTCCTGGGGTGTGGGTGCCCGGGATGTGGGTGCCCGGGGTGTGGGTGCCCGGGGTGTGGGTGCCCAGGTATGGATACCCGGGTGTGGGTGCTCAGGGTGCGGGTGCCTGGTGTGTGGGGGCATTGTGTGTGGGTTCCCAGGGTATGGGTGCCCGGGTGTGGGTTCCTGGGGTATGGGTGCCCGGGTGTGGGTGCTCAGGGTGTGGGTTCCTGGGGTGTGGGTGCCCAGGTGTGTCCACGTGTGAGTTGGACAGACTCCGTGATTCTCCCTCACGCCTGGTGACTGTGGATCAGTGTGTGAGTTGTGGGCGTGAGATGACTAAAGGAATAAATCTGTGGTCGTTTGGTGGGTCAGCGATTATCTGACTGACCTTTTGCATGCGTGGTTGACTCTTGATGCTCATCTGCCTGAACGTGTCTCTCCCTGTCTAAAGTCTGGAAATTACACTGTGCGATATTAATAGAAAAAAAGACTTGTATTTATATCACACCTTTCACAACCTCTCGACGTCCCAAAGTGCTTTACAGCTAATTACGTACTTTTGAAGTGTATCCAAGGTGCGCACAGCAAGGTCCCACAAACCAGCAATGAGATAAATGACCCAGATAATCTGTTTTTTATGAATGTTGGTTGAGAGATAAATATTGGGCCAGGACACCGGGGAGAACTCCCCCTGCTCTTGATTGAAAAAGTACCGTGGGATCTTTTGCGTCCACTTGAGAGAGCCGAGGGGGCACTCGGTTTAACGTCTCATCCGAAAGCCGTCACCTCCCGACAGTGCGGCGCTCCCTCAGCACTGGCACTCGAGTGTCAGCCTTGATTATGTGCTTGAGTCTCTGGCGTGGGGCTTGACCCCATGACCTTCATGACTCAAGAGGTGAGAGTGCGACCCACCAACCCACTGCTGACCCCAAATGTACAAACACTTAACACGTTCTGTATGGAATCCCACTGTCCACCTGTTTTAACTGAGGTGTTAACCCATATGAATATAACAAATGAAATAGCTGTAAATGCCTTTGTCTGATAGTATTCCAAGCAATGTTCCCTAAGTTGCGCTCACGTGCGGCCGTGCAGTAACAGTAAAGGTCCCGCGCAGTCCACTCACCAGCTTTTCCATTGTAAGTCCGGCGCAGGTGCAGAAATTTAAAGGGACCACGCATTAAAAGAAACAGGCCGCGCAGGGCAAAGCGCAGCGTACAGGGAACATTGGTTACAAGTATTAATTGTGTCGCTGTGTGTTTGTGTTTGCATATCGCTGTTTATTTATCTTTACTTATCTGTCTGTGCATATACTGTATCGCTATAGGTGTTAGTGATTATTACTCTCTCAATGTCTGTCTATCTGTGTATATCTCTGTGAGTATGTCCCTGTTTATATGAGGGTGATTATCTCTCTCTCTCTCTCTGTCTGTCTGTCTGACACTCCCTCGCTCTGTATCTGTATGTCTCTGTATATAGGTCCCTGTGTCAGTGTGTGTGTGTGTGTGATTATCTGTCTAACAGTGTGTGGCTCTCTCTGTATTTGTGTCTCTCTGTGTATATATCCCTGTGAATGCATGTTTGTCGCCCTCTCTCTGTCTCTCTGCTTAAATGTCCGTGTCTGTCTCTCTGTGTCTCTCTGTATGTCCTTGTGCCTTTCTATCTCTGTGTGTAGGTCCCTGTGTCTGTCTCTCTCTCTGCATGTCCCTGTCTCTCTCACTCTCTCTCTCTCTCTGTGTCCCTGTGTTGGTCTCACTTTCTCTGTATGTCCGTGTGTCTGTCTCTCTCTCTCTCTGTATGTCCCTCTCTCTGTCTATGTCCCTGTGTCTTTCTCTCTCTCTGTATGTCTCTGTGTCTGTCTCTTTCTCTCTGTATGTCCATGTGCCTATCTCTCTCTGTATCTCTCTGTCTCTCTCTCTCTGTATGTCCCTGTGTCTCTCTCTCTCTCTCTCTCTCTCTGTATGTCCCTGTGTCTGTCTCTCTCTCTGTATGTCGCTGTGTCTGTCTCTCTCTCTCTCTGTCCCTGTGTCGCTCTCTCTCTCTCTATATATGTCCCTGTGTCTGTCTCTCTCTCTCTGTATGTCCCTGTGTCTGTCTCTCTCTCTCTGTATGTCCCTGTGTCTGTCTCTCTCTCTCTGTATGTCCCTGTGTCTGTCTCTCTCTCTCTGTCTATGTCCCTGTGTCTGTCTCACTCTCTCTCTCTCTCTGTCCCTGTGTCTGTCTCTCTCTCTCTCTGTATATCCCTCTGTCTTTCTCTCTCTCTCTCTCTGTATGTCCCTGTCAGTCTCTCTCTCTCTTTATGTCCCTGTGTCTGCCTCTCTCTCTCTGTATGTCCCTGTGTCTGTCTCTCTCTCCCTGTATGTCCCTGTGTCTGTCTCTCTCTCTCTGTATGTCGCTGTGTCTGTCTCTCTCTCTCTCTGTATGTCCCTGTGTCTATCTCTTTCTATATATATGTCGCTGTGTCTGTCTCTCTCTCTCTATATATGTCCCTGTGTCTGTCTCTCTCTCTCTCTGTATGTCCCTGTGTCTGTCTCTCTCTCTCTATATATGTCCCTGTGTCTGTCTCTCTCTCTCTCTGTATGTCCCTGTGTCTGTCTCTCTCTCTCTGTATGTCCCTGTGTGTCTGTCTCTCTCTCTATATATGTCCCTGTGTCTATCTCTCTCTCTATATATGTCCCTGTGTCTGTCTCTCTCTCCCTGTATGTCCTTGTGTCTGTCTCTCTCTCTCTGTATGTCCCTGTGTCTGTCTCTCTCTCTCTCTGTATGTCCCTGTGTCTGTCTCTCTCTCCCTGTATGTCCCTGTGTCTGTCTCTCTCTCTATATATGTCCCTGTGCCTGTCTCTCTCTCTCTGTATGTCGCTGTGTCTGTCTCTCTCTCTCTGTATGTCCCTGTGTCTATCTCTTTCTATAAAAATGTCCCTGTGTCTGTCTCTCTCTCTGTATGTCCCTGTGTCTGTCTCTCTCTCCCTGTATGACGCTGTGTCTGTCTCTCTCTCTCTGTATGTCCCTGTGTCTGTCTCTCTCTCTCTGTATGTCCCTGTGTCTATTTCTTTCTATATATATGTCCCTGTGTCTGTCTCTCTCTCTCTGTATGTCTCTGTGTCTGTCTCTCTGTCTCTGTATGTCCCTGTGTCTGTCTCTCTCTCTCTCTGTCCCTGTGTCTGTCTCTCTCTCTGTATGTCTCTGTGTCTGTCTCTCTCTCTCTGTGTATGTCCCTGTGTCTGTCTCTCTCTCTCTCTGTATGTCCCTGTGTGTCTGTCTCTCTCTCTTTATGTCCCTGTGTCTGCCTCTCTCTCTCTGTATGTCCCTGTGTCTGTCTCTCTCTCCCTGTATGTCCCTGTGTCTGTCTCTCTCTCTCTGTATGTCGCTGTGTCTGTCTCTCTCTCTCTCTGTATGTCCCTGTGTCTATCTCTTTCTATATATATGTCGCTGTGTCTGTCTCTCTCTCTCTATATATGTCCCTGTGTCTGTCTCTCTCTCTCTCTGTATGTCCCTGTGTCTGTCTCTCTCTCTCTATATATGTTCCTGTGTCTGTCTCTCTCTCTCTGTATGTCCCTGTGTCTGTCTCTCTCTCTCTGTATGTCCCTGTGTGTCTGTCTCTCTCTCTATATATGTCCCTGTGTCTATCTCTCTCTCTATATATGTCCCTGTGTCTGTCTCTCTCTCCCTGTATGTCCTTGTGTCTGTCTCTCTCTCTCTGTATGTCCCTGTGTCTGTCTCTCTCTCTCTCTGTATGTCCCTGTGTCTGTCTCTCTCTCCCTGTATGTCCCTGTGTCTGTCTCTCTCTCTATATATGTCCCTGTGCCTGTCTCTCTCTCTCTGTATGTCGCTGTGTCTGTCTCTCTCTCTCTGTATGTCCCTGTGTCTATCTCTTTCGATATATATGTCCCTGTGTCTGTCTCTCTCTCTCTGTATGTCCCTGTGTCTGTCTCTCTCTCCCTGTATGACGCTGTGTCTGTCTCTCTCTCTCTGTATGTCCCTGTGTCTGTCTCTCTCTCTCTGTATGTCCCTGTGTCTATTTCTTTCTATATATATGTCCCTGTGTCTGTCTCTCTCTCTCTGTATGTCTCTGTGTCTGTCTCTCTGTCTCTGTATGTCCCTGTGTCTGTCTCTCTCTCTCTCTGTCCCTGTGTCTGTCTCTCTCTCTGTATGTCTCTGTGTCTGTCTCTCTCTCTCTGTGTATGTCCCTGTGTCTGTCTCTCTCTCTCTCTCTGTATGTCCCTGTGTGTCTGTCTCTCTCTCTTTATGTCCCTGTGTCTGCCTCTCTCTCTCTGTATGTCCCTGTGTCTGTCTCTCTCTCCCTGTATGTCCCTGTGTCTGTCTCTCTCTCTCTGTATGTCGCTGTGTCTGTCTCTCTCTCTCTCTGTATGTCCCTGTGTCTATCTCTTTCTATATATATGTCGCTGTGTCTGTCTCTCTCTCTCTATATATGTCCCTGTGTCTGTCTCTCTCTCTCTCTGTATGTCCCTGTGTCTGTCTCTCTCTCTCTATATATGTCCCTGTGTCTGTCTCTCTCTCTCTCTGTATGTCCCTGTGTCTGTCTCTCTCTCTCTGTATGTCCCTGTGTGTCTGTCTCTCTCTCTATATATGTCCCTGTGTCTATCTCTCTCTCTATATATGTCCCTGTGTCTGTCTCTCTCTCCCTGTATGTCCTTGTGTCTGTCTCTCTCTCTCTGTATGTCCCTGTGTCTGTCTCTCTCTCTCTCTGTATGTCCCTGTGTCTGTCTCTCTCTCCCTGTATGTCCCTGTGTCTGTCTCTCTCTCTATATATGTCCCTGTGCCTGTCTCTCTCTCTCTGTATGTCGCTGTGTCTGTCTCTCTCTCTCTGTATGTCCCTGTGTCTATCTCTTTCGATATATATGTCCCTGTGTCTGTCTCTCTCTCTCTGTATGTCCCTGTGTCTGTCTCTCTCTCCCTGTATGACGCTGTGTCTGTCTCTCTCTCTCTGTATGTCCCTGTGTCTGTCTCTCTCTCTCTGTATGTCCCTGTGTCTATTTCTTTCTATATATATGTCCCTGTGTCTGTCTCTCTCTCTCTGTATGTCTCTGTGTCTGTCTCTCTGTCTCTGTATGTCCCTGTGTCTGTCTCTCTCTCTCTCTGTCCCTGTGTCTGTCTCTCTCTCTGTATGTCTCTGTGTCTGTCTCTCTCTCTCTGTGTATGTCCCTGTGTCTGTCTCTCTCTCTCTCTGTATGTCCCTGTGTGTCTGTCTCTCTCTCTCTCTCTGTCTCTGTGTCTGTCTCTCTCTCTGTATGTCCCTGTGTCTGTCTCTCTCTCTGTATGTCCCTGTGTCTGTCTCTCTCTCTCTCTGTCCCTGTCTCACTCTCTCTCTCTCTGTATGTCCCTGTGTCTTTCTCTCTCTCTCTCTCTCTCTGTCCCTGTCTCACTCTCTCTCTCTCTCTCTGTCCCTGTGTCTGTCTCTCTCTCTCTGTATGTCCCTGTGTCTGTCTCACTCTCTCTCTCTCTGTATGTCCCTGTGTCTTTCTCTCTCTCTCTCTCTGTCCCTGTCTCACTCTCTCTCTCTCTATATGTCCCTGTGTCTGTCTCTCTCTCTCTCTGTATGTCCCTGTGTCTGTCTCTCTCTCTCTGTGTATGTCCCTGTGTCTGTCTCTCACTCTCTCTGTATGTCCCTGTGTCTTTCTCTCTCTCTGTATGTCCCTGTGTGTGTCTCTCTCTCTCTCTGTATGTCCCTGTGTCTGCCACTCTCTCTCTGTATGTCCCGGTGACTGCCTCTCTCTCTCTGTATGTCCCTGTGTCTGCCTCTCTCTCTCTGTATGTCCCTGTGTCTCTCTCTCTCTCTATGTCCCTGTGTCTATCTCTCTCTCTCTGTATGTCCCTGTGTCTGTCTCTCTCTCCCTGTATGTCCCTGTGTCTGTCTCTCTCTCTCTGTATGTCCCTGTGTCTGTCTCTCTCTCTCTATATATATGTCCCTGTGTCTGTCTCTCTCTCCCTGTATGTCCCTGTGTCTGTCTCTCTCGCTCTCTGTATGTCCCTGTGTCTATCTCTCTCTCTATATATGTCCCTGTGTCTGTCTCTCTCTCTCTGTATGTCCCTGTGTCTGTCTCTCTCTCTCTGTATGTCCCTGTGTCTGTCTCTCTCTCTCTGTATGTCCCTGTGTCTATCTCTCTCTCTATATATGTCCCTGTGTCTTTCTCTCTCTCTCTGTATGTCCCTGTGTCTGTCTCTCTCTCTCTGTATGTCCCTGTGTCTATCTGTCTCTATATATATGTCACTGTGTCTGTCTCTCTCTCTCTGTATGTCCCTGTGTCTATATCTCTCTCTATATATGTCCCTGTGTCTGTCTCTCTCTCTCTGTATGTCCCTGTGTCTATCTCTCTCTCTCTGTATGTCCCTGTGTATCTCTCTCTCTGTATATATATGTCCCTGTGTCTATCTCTCTCTCTGTCTATGTCCCTGTGTCTGTCTCTCTCTCTCTGTATGTCCCTGTGTCTATCTCTCTCTCTATATATGTCCCTGTGTCTGTCTGTCTCTCTGTGTATGTCCCTGTGTCTGTCTCTCTCTCTCTGTATGTCGCTGTGTCTGTCTCTCTCTCTCTTTATGTCCCTGTGTGTCTGTCTCTCTCTCTCTGTCCCTGTGTCTGTCTCTCTCTCTCTCTGTCCCTGTGTCTGTCTCTTTCTCTGTATGTCGCTGTGTCTGTCTCTCTCTCTCTGTATGTCCCTGTGTCTGTCTCTCTCTCTCTCTGTATGTCCCTGTGTCTGTCTCTCTCTCGCTCTCTGTCCCTGTGTCTGTCTCTCTCTCTCTATGTCCCTGTGTATATCACTCTCTCTATGTATGTCTCTCTGTCTCTTGCTCTCTCTCTGTATGTCCCCGTGTCTGTCTCTCTCGCTGTCTGTCTCTCTGTCTGTCTCTCTCTCCGTGTATGTCGCTGTGTCTGTCTCTCTCTCTCTCTGTCCCTGTCTCACTCTCTCTCTCTCTGTATGTCCCTGTGTCTTTCTCTCTCTCTCTCTCTGTCCCTGTCTCACTCTCTCTGTGTATGTCCCAGTGTCTGTCTCTCTCTCTCTCTGTATGTCCCTGTGTCTGTCTCTCTCTCTCTGTGTATGTCCCTGTGTCTTTCTCTCACTCTCTCTGTATGTCCCTGTGTCTGTCTCTCACTCTCTCTGTATGTCCCTGTCAGTCTCTCTCTCTCTTTATGTCCCTGTGTCTGTCTCTCTCTCTCTTCATGTCCCTGTGTCTCTCTCTCTCTGTGTATGTCCCTGTGTCTGCCTCTCTCTCTCTGTATGTCCCGGTGTCTGTCTCTCTCTCTCACTGTATGTCCCTGTGTCTGTCTCTCTCTCTCCCTGTATGTCCCTGTGTCTGTCTCTCTCTCTCTCTGTATGTCGCTGTGTCTGTCTCTCTCTCTCTGTATGTCGCTGTGTCTGTCTCTCTCTCTCTGTATGTCCCTGTGTCTATCTCTTTCTATATATATGTCCCTGTGTCTATCTCTCTCTCTATATATGTCCCTGTGTCTATCTCTCTCTATATATATGTCCCTGTGTCTGTCTGTCTCTCTCTGTATGTCCCTGTGTCTGTCTCTCTCTCTCTGTATGTCCCTGTGTGTCTGTCTCTCTCTCTATATATGTCCCTGTGTCTATCTCTCTCTATATGTATGTCCCTGTGTCTGTCTCTCTCTCTCTGTATGTCGCTGTGTCTGTCTCTCTCTCTCTGTATGTCCCTGTGTCTGTCTCTTTCTTTGTGTCCCTGTGTCTGTCTCTCTCTCTCTCTTTATGTCCCTGTGTCTGTCTCTTTCTTTGTGTCCCTGTGTCTGTCTCTCTCTCTGTATGTCCCTGTGTGTCTCTCTCTCTCTCTCTGTCCCTGTGTCTGTCTCTCTCTCTCTCTGTCCCTGTGTCTGTCTCTTTCTCTGTATGTCGCTGTGTCTGTCTCTCTCTCTCTGTATGTCCCTGTGTCTATCACTCTCTCTATGTATGTCTCTCTGTCTCTTGCTCTCTCTCTGTCACTGTGTCTGTCTCTCTCTCTCTGTATGTCCCTGTGTCTGTCTCACTCTCTCTGTATGTCCCTGTGTGTCTCTCTCTCTGTCTGTCCCTGTGTCTGTCTCTCACTCTCTCTGTCTGTCCCTGTGTCTGTCTCTCTCTCTCTGTATGTCCCTGTGTGTCTCTCTCTCTCTCTTTATGTCCCTGTGTCTGCCTCTCTCTCTCTGTATGTCCCGGTGTCTGTCTCTCTCTCTCTGTATGTCCCTGTGTCTATCTCTTTCTATATATATGTCGCTGTGTCTGTCTCTCTATCTCTGTATGTCCCTGTGTCTGTCTCTCTCTCCCTGTATGTCACTGTGTCTATCTCTTTCTATATATATGTCCCTGTGTCTGTCTCTCTCTCCCTGTATGTCCCTGTGTCTGTCTCTCTCTCCCTGTATGTCGCTGTGTCTGTCTCTCTCTCTATATATGTCCCTGTGTCTATCTCTCTCTATATATATGTCCCTGTGTCTATCTCTCTCTCTCTGTATGTCCCTGTGTCTGTCTCTCTCTCTATATATGTCCCTGTGTCTATCTCTCTCTATATATATGTCCCTGTGTCTGTCTCTCTCTCTCTGTATGTCCCTGTGTCTGTCTCTCTCTCCCTGTATGTCGCTGTGTCTGTCTGTCTCTCTGTCTATGTCCCTGTGTCTGTCTCTCTCTCTCTGTATGTCCCTGTGTCTGTCTCTCTCTCCCTGTATGTCCCTGTGTCTGTCTCTCTCTCTCTGTATGTCCCTGTGTCTGTCTCTCTCTCTCTGTATGTCCCTGTGTCTGTCTCTCTCTCCCTGTATGTCCCTGTGTCTGTCGCTCTCTCTCTGTATGTCCCTGTGTCTGTCTCTCTCTCCCTGTATGTCCCTGTGTCTGTCTCTCTCTCTCTGTATGTCCCTGTGTCTGTCTCTCTCTCTATATATGTCCCTGTGTCTGTCTCTCTCTCTCTGTATGTCGCTGTGTCTGTCTCTCTCTCTCTCTGTCCCTGTGTCTGTCTCTCTCTCCCTGTATGTCCCTGTGTCTGTCTCTCTCTCTCTGTATGTCCCTGTGTCTGTCTCTCTCTCTCTGTATGTCCCTGTGTCTGTCTCTCTCTCCCTGTATGTCGCTGTGTCTGTCTGTCTCTCTGTCTATGTCCCTGTGTCTGTCTCTCTCTCTCTGTATGTCCCTGTGTCTGTCTCTCTCTCTCTGTATGTCCCTGTGTCTGTCTCTCTCTCTCTGTATGTCCCTGTGTCTGTCTCTCTCTCCCTGTATGTCCCTGTGTCTGTCGCTCTCTCTCTGTATGTCCCTGTGTCTGTCTCTCTCTCCCTGTATGTCCCTGTGTCTGTCTCTCTCTCTCTGTATGTCCCTGTGTCTGTCTCTCTCTCTATATATGACCCTGTGTCTGTCTCTCTCTCTATATGTCCCTGTGTCTATCTCTCTCTCCCTGTATGTCCCTGTGTCTGTCTCTCTCTCTATATGTCCCTGTGTCTATCTCTATCTCCCTGTATGTCTCTGTGTCTGTCTCTCTCTCTGTATGTCCCTGTGTCTATCTCTCTCTCCCTGTATGTCCCTGTGTCTGTCTCTCTCTCTATATGTCCCTGTGTCTGTCTCTCTCTCTCTGTATGTCCCTGTGTCTGTCTCTCTCTCTCTGTATGTCCCTGTGTCTGTCTCTCTCTCCCTGTATGTCCCTGTGTCTGTCGCTCTCTCTCTGTATGTCCCTGTGTCTGTCTCTCTCTCCCTGTATGTCCCTGTGTCTGTCTCTCTCTCTCTGTATGTCCCTGTGTCTGTCTCTCTCTCTATATATGTCCCTGTGTCTGTCTCTCTCTCTCTGTATGTCGCTGTGTCTGTCTCTCTCTCTCTCTGTCCCTGTGTCTGTCTCTATCTCTGTGTCCCTGTGTCTGTCTCTCTCTCTGTATGTCCCTGTGTCTGTCTCTCTCTCTCTGTGTATGTCCCTGTGTCTGTCTCTCTCTCTCTCTGTCCCTGTGTCTGTCTCTTTCTCTGTATGTCGCTGTGTCTGTCTCTCTCTCTCTGTATGTCCCTGTGTCTGTCTCTCTCTCTATATGTCCCTGTGTCTATCTCTCTCTCCCTGTATGTCCCTGTGTCTGTCTCTCTCTCTATATGTCCCTGTGTCTATCTCTATCTCCCTGTATGTCTCTGTGTCTGTCTCTCTCTCTCTGTATGTCCCTGTGTCTATCTCTCTCTCCCTGTATGTCCCTGTGTCTGTCTCTCTCTCTATATGTCCCTGTGTCTATCTCTATCTCCCTGTATGTCTCTGTGTCTGTCTCTCTCTCTCTGTATGTCACTGTGTCTGTCTCTCTCTCTATATGTCCCTGTGTCTATCTCTCTCTCCCTGTATGTCCCTGTGTCTGTCTGTCTCTCTCTCTCTCTATCCCTGTGTCTGTCTCTCTCTCTATATGTCCCTGTGTCTATCTCTCTCTCCCTGTATGTCCCTGTGTCTATCACTCTCTCTATGTATGTCCCTGTGTCTGTCTCTCTCTCTATGTATGTCCCTGTGTCTATCTCTCTCTCCCTGTATGTCCCTGTGTATATCACTCTCTCTATGTATGTCTCTCTGTCTCTTGCTCTCTCTCTGTCACTGTGTCTGTCTCTCTCTCTCTGTATGTCCCTGTGTCTGTCTCTCTCTCTCTGTATGTCCCTGTGTCTGTCTCTCTCTCTGTATGTCCCTGTGTCTGTCTCTCTCGCTGTCTGTCTCTCTGTCTGTCTCTCTCTCCGTGTATGTCGCTGTGTCTGTCTCTCTCTCTCTCTGTCCCTGTCTCACTCTCTCTCTCTCTGTATGTCCCTGTGTCTTTCTCTCTCTCTCTCTGTCCCTGTCTCACTCTCTCTGTGTATGTCCCTGTGTCTGTCTCTCTCTCTCTCTGTATGTCCCTGTGTCTGTCTCTCTCTCTCTGTGTATGTCCCTGTGTCTTTCTCTCACTCTCTCTGTATGTCCCTGTGTCTGTCTCTCTCTCTCTGTATATGTCCCTGTGTCTGTCTCTCTCTCTGTATGTCCCTGTCAGTCTCTCTCTCTCTTTATGTCCCTGTGTCTGTCTCTCTCTCTCTTTATGTCCCTGTGTCTCTCTCTCTCTCTTTATGTCCCTGTGTCTGCCTCTCTCTCTCTGTATGTCCCGGTGACTGCCTCTCTCTCTCTGTATGTCCCGGTGTGTCTGTCTCTCTCTCTCTGTCCCTGTGTCTGTCTCTCTCTCTCTCTGTCCCTGTGTCTGTCTCTTTCTCTGTATGTCGCTGTGTCTGTCTCTCTCTCTCTGTATGTCCCTGTGTCTGTCTCTCTCTCTCTCTGTATGTCCCTGTGTCTGTCTCTCTCTCGCTCTCTGTCCCTGTGTCTGTCTCTCTCTCTCTATGTCCCTGTGTATATCACTCTCTCTATGTATGTCTCTCTGTCTCTTGCTCTCTCTCTGTATGTCCCCGTGTCTGTCTCTCTCGCTGTCTGTCTCTCTGTCTGTCTCTCTCTCCGTGTATGTCGCTGTGTCTGTCTCTCTCTCTCTCTGTCCCTGTCTCACTCTCTCTCTCTCTGTATGTCCCTGTGTCTTTCTCTCTCTCTCTCTCTGTCCCTGTCTCACTCTCTCTGTGTATGTCCCAGTGTCTGTCTCTCTCTCTCTCTGTATGTCCCTGTGTCTGTCTCTCTCTCTCTGTGTATGTCCCTGTGTCTTTCTCTCACTCTCTCTGTATGTCCCTGTGTCTGTCTCTCACTCTCTCTGTATGTCCCTGTCAGTCTCTCTCTCTCTTTATGTCCCTGTGTCTGTCTCTCTCTCTCTTTATGTCCCTGTGTCTCTCTCTCTCTGTGTATGTCCCTGTGTCTGCCTCTCTCTCTCTGTATGTCCCGGTGTCTGTCTCTCTCTCTCACTGTATGTCCCTGTGTCTGTCTCTCTCTCTCCCTGTATGTCCCTGTGTCTGTCTCTCTCTCTCTCTGTATGTCGCTGTGTCTGTCTCTCTCTCTCTGTATGTCGCTGTGTCTGTCTCTCTCTCTCTGTATGTCCCTGTGTCTATCTCTTTCTATATATATGTCCCTGTGTCTATCTCTCTCTCTATATATGTCCCTGTGTCTATCTCTCTCTATATATATGTCCCTGTGTCTGTCTGTCTCTCTCTGTATGTCCCTGTGTCTGTCTCTCTCTCTCTGTATGTCCCTGTGTGTCTGTCTCTCTCTCTATATATGTCCCTGTGTCTATCTCTCTCTATATGTATGTCCCTGTGTCTGTCTCTCTCTCTCTGTATGTCGCTGTGTCTGTCTCTCTCTCTCTGTATGTCCCTGTGTCTGTCTCTTTCTTTGTGTCCCTGTGTCTGTCTCTCTCTCTCTTTATGTCCCTGTGTCTGTCTCTTTCTTTGTGTCCCTGTGTCTGTCTCTCTCTCTCTCTTTATGTCCCTGTGTCTGTCTCTTTCTTTGTGTCCCTGTGTCTGTCTCTCTCTCTGTATGTCCCTGTGTGTCTCTCTCTCTCTCTCTGTCCCTGTGTCTGTCTCTCTCTCTCTCTGTCCCTGTGTCTGTCTCTTTCTCTGTATGTCGCTGTGTCTGTCTCTCTCTCTCTGTATGTCCCTGTGTCTATCATTCTCTCTATGTATGTCTCTCTGTCTCTTGCTCTCTCTCTGTCACTGTGTCTGTCTCTCTCTCTCTGTATGTCCCTGTGTCTGTCTCACTCTCTCTGTATGTCCCTGTGTGTCTCTCTCTCTGTCTGTCCCTGTGTCTGTCTCTCACTCTCTCTGTCTGTCCCTGTGTCTGTCTCTCTCTCTCTGTATGTCCCTGTGTGTCTCTCTCTCTCTCTTTATGTCCCTGTGTCTGCCTCTCTCTCTCTGTATGTCCCCGGTGTCTGTCTCTCTCTCTCTCTGTATGTCCCTGTGTCTATCTCTTTCTATATATATGTCGCTGTGTCTGTCTCTCTATCTCTGTATGTCCCTGTGTCTGTCTCTCTCTCCCTGTATGTCACTGTGTCTATCTCTTTCTATATATATGTCCCTGTGTCTGTCTCTCTCTCCCTGTATGTCCCTGTGTCTGTCTCTCTCTCCCTGTATGTCGCTGTGTCTGTCTCTCTCTCTATATATGTCCCTGTGTCTATCTCTCTCTATATATATGTCCCTGTGTCTATCTCTCTCTCTCTGTATGTCCCTGTGTCTGTCTCTCTCTCTATATATGTCCCTGTGTCTATCTCTCTCTATATATATGTCCCTGTGTCTGTCTCTCTCTCTCTGTATGTCCCTGTGTCTGTCTCTCTCTCCCTGTATGTCGCTGTGTCTGTCTGTCTCTCTGTCTATGTCCCTGTGTCTGTCTCTCTCTCTCTGTATGTCCCTGTGTCTGTCTCTCTCTCCCTGTATGTCCCTGTGTCTGTCTCTCTCTCTCTGTATGTCCCTGTGTCTGTCTCTCTCTCTCTGTATGTCCCTGTGTCTGTCTCTCTCTCCCTGTATGTCCCTGTGTCTGTCGCTCTCTCTCTGTATGTCCCTGTGTCTGTCTCTCTCTCCCTGTATGTCCCTGTGTCTGTCTCTCTCTCCCTGTATGTCCCTGTGTCTGTCTCTCTCTCTATATATGTCCCTGTGTCTGTCTCTCTCTCTCTGTATGTCGCTGTGTCTGTCTCTCTCTCTCTCTGTCCCTGTGTCTGTCTCTATCTCTGTGTCCCTGTGTCTGTCTCTCTCTCTGTATGTCCCTGTGTCTGTCTCTCTCTCTCTGTGTATGTCCCTGTGTCTGTCTCTCTCTCTCTCTGTCCCTGTGTCTGTCTCTTTCTCTGTATGTCGCTGTGTCTGTCTCTCTCTCTCTGTATGTCCCTGTGTCTGTCTCTCTCTCTATATGTCCCTGTGTCTATCTCTCTCTCCCTGTATGTCCCTGTGTCTGTCTCTCTCTCTATATGTCCCTGTGTCTATCTCTATCTCCCTGTATGTCTCTGTGTCTGTCTCTCTCTCTCTGTATGTCCCTGTGTCTATCTCTCTCTCCCTGTATGTCCCTGTGTCTGTCTCTCTCTCTATATGTCCCTGTGTCTGTCTCTCTCTCTCTGTATGTCCCTGTGTCTGTCTCTCTCTCCCTGTATGTCCCTGTGTCTGTCTCTCTCTCTCTGTATGTCCCTGTGTCTGTCTCTCTCTCTCTGTATGTCCCTGTGTCTGTCTCTCTCTCCCTGTATGTCCCTGTGTCTGTCGCTCTCTCTCTGTATGTCCCTGTGTCTGTCTCTCTCTCCCTGTATGTCCCTGTGTCTGTCTCTCTCTCTCTGTATGTCCCTGTGTCTGTCTCTCTCTCTATATATGTCCCTGTGTCTGTCTCTCTCTCTCTGTATGTCGCTGTGTCTGTCTCTCTCTCTCTCTGTCCCTGTGTCTGTCTCTATCTCTGTGTCCCTGTGTCTGTCTCTCTCTCTGTATGTCCCTGTGTCTGTCTCTCTCTCTCTGTGTATGTCCCTGTGTCTGTCTCTCTCTCTCTCTGTCCCTGTGTCTGTCTCTTTCTCTGTATGTCGCTGTGTCTGTCTCTCTCTCTCTGTATGTCCCTGTGTCTGTCTCTCTCTCTATATGTCCCTGTGTCTATCTCTCTCTCCCTGTATGTCCCTGTGTCTGTCTCTCTCTCTATATGTCCCTGTGTCTATCTCTATCTCCCTGTATGTCTCTGTGTCTGTCTCTCTCTCTCTGTATGTCCCTGTGTCTATCTCTCTCTCCCTGTATGTCCCTGTGTCTGTCTCTCTCTCTATATGTCCCTGTGTCTATCTCTATCTCCCTGTATGTCTCTGTGTCTGTCTCTCTCTCTCTGTATGTCACTGTGTCTGTCTCTCTCTCTATATGTCCCTGTGTCTATCTCTCTCTCCCTGTATGTCCCTGTGTCTGTCTGTCTCTCTCTCTCTCTATCCCTGTGTCTGTCTCTCTCTCTATATGTCCCTGTGTCTATCTCTCTCTCCCTGTATGTCCCTGTGTCTATCACTCTCTCTATGTATGTCCCTGTGTCTGTCTCTCTCTCTATGTATGTCCCTGTGTCTATCTCTCTCTCCCTGTATGTCCCTGTGTATATCACTCTCTCTATGTATGTCTCTCTGTCTCTTGCTCTCTCTCTGTCACTGTGTCTGTCTCTCTCTCTCTGTATGTCCCTGTGTCTGTCTCTCTCTCTCTGTATGTCCCTGTGTCTGTCTCTCTCTCTGTATGTCCCTGTGTCTCTCTCTCTCGCTGTCTGTCTCTCTGTCTGTCTCTCTCTCCGTGTATGTCGCTGTGTCTGTCTCTCTCTCTCTCTGTCCCTGTCTCACTCTCTCTCTCTCTGTATGTCCCTGTGTCTTTCTCTCTCTCTCTCTGTCCCTGTCTCACTCTCTCTGTGTATGTCCCTGTGTCTGTCTCTCTCTCTCTCTGTATGTCCCTGTGTCTGTCTCTCTCTCTGTGTATGTCCCTGTGTCTTTCTCTCACTCTCTCTGTATGTCCCTGTGTCTGTCTCTCTCTCTCTGTATATGTCCCTGTGTCTGTCTCTCTCTCTGTATGTCCCTGTCAGTCTCTCTCTCTCTTTATGTCCCTGTGTCTGTCTCTCTCTCTCTTTATGTCCCTGTGTCTCTCTCTCTCTCTTTATGTCCCTGTGTCTGCCTCTCTCTCTCTGTATGTCCCGGTGACTGCCTCTCTCTCTCTGTATGTCCCGGTGTCTGTCTCTCTCTCTCTGTATGTCCCTGTGTCTATCTCTTTCTATATATATGTCGCTGTGTCTGTCTCTCTCTCTCTGTATGTCCATGTGTCTGTATCTCTCTCCCTGTATGACCTGTGTCTGTCTCTCTCTCTCTGTATGTCGCTGTGTCTGTCTCTCTCTCTCTGTATGTCCCTGTGTCTATCTCTTTCTATATATATGTCCCTGTGTTAATCTCTCTCTCTATATATGTCCCTGTGTCTATCTCTCTCTATATATATGTCCCTGTGTCTGTCTCTCTCTCTCTGTATGTCCCTGTGTCTGTCTCTCTCTCTCTGTATGTCCCTGTGTCTGTCTCTCTCTCTCTGTATGTCCCTGTGTCTGTCTCTCTCTCTCTTTATGTCCCTGTGTCTGTCTCTTACTTTGTGTCCCTGTGTCTGTCTCTCTCTCTGTATGTCCCTGTGTCTGTCTCTCTCTCTCTCTCTGTCCCTGTGTCTGTCTCTCTCTCTCTCTGTCCCTGTGTCTGTCTCTTTCTCTGTATGTCACTGTGTCTGTCTCTCTCTCTCTGTATGTCCCTGTGTCTGTCTCTCTCTCTCTGTATGTCGCTGTGTCTGTCTCTCTCTCTCTCTGTCCCTGTGTCTGTCTCTATCTCTGTGTCCCTGTGTCTGTCTCTCTCTCTGTATGTCCCTGTGTCTGTCTCTCTCTCTCTGTGTATGTCCCTGTGTCTGTCTCTCTCTCTCTCTGTCCCTGTGTCTGTCTCTTTCTCTGTATGTCGCTGTGTCTGTCTCTCTCTCTCTGTATGTCCCTGTGTCTGTCTCTCTCTCTATATGTCCCTGTGTCTATCTCTCTCTCCCTGTATGTCCCTGTGTCTGTCTCTCTCTCTATATGTCCCTGTGTCTATCTCTATCTCCCTGTATGTCTCTGTGTCTGTCTCTCTCTCTGTATGTCCCTGTGTCTATCTCTCTCTCCCTGTATGTCCCTGTGTCTGTCTCTCTCTCTATATGTCCCTGTGTCTGTCTCTCTCTCTCTGTATGTCCCTGTGTCTGTCTCTCTCTCCTGTATGTCCCTGTGTCTGTCTCTCTCTCTCTGTATGTCCCTGTGTCTGTCTCTCTCTCTCTGTATGTCCCTGTGTCTGTCTCTCTCTCCCTGTATGTCCCTGTGTCTGTCGCTCTCTCTCTGTATGTCCCTGTGTCTGTCTCTCTCTCCCTGTATGTCCCTGTGTCTGTCTCTCTCTCTCTGTATGTCCCTGTGTCTGTCTCTCTCTCTATATATGTCCCTGTGTCTGTCTCTCTCTCTCTGTATGTCGCTGTGTCTGTCTCTCTCTCTCTGTCCCTGTGTCTGTCTCTATCTCTGTGTCCCTGTGTCTGTCTCTCTCTCTGTATGTCCCTGTGTCTGTCTCTCTCTCTCTGTGTATGTCCCTGTGTCTGTCTCTCTCTCTCTCTGTCCCTGTGTCTGTCTCTTTCTCTGTATGTCGCTGTGTCTGTCTCTCTCTCTCTGTATGTCCCTGTGTCTGTCTCTCTCTCTATATGTCCCTGTGTCTATCTCTCTCTCCCTGTATGTCCCTGTGTCTGTCTCTCTCTCTATATGTCCCTGTGTCTATCTCTATCTCCCTGTATGTCTCTGTGTCTGTCTCTCTCTCTCTGTATGTCCCTGTGTCTATCTCTCTCTCCCTGTATGTCCCTGTGTCTGTCTCTCTCTCTATATGTCCCTGTGTCTATCTCTATCTCCTGTATGTCTCTGTGTCTGTCTCTCTCTCTCTGTATGTCACTGTGTCTGTCTCTCTCTCTATATGTCCCTGTGTCTATCTCTCTCTCCCTGTATGTCCCTGTGTCTGTCTGTCTCTCTCTCTCTCTATCCCTGTGTCTGTCTCTCTCTCTATATGTCCCTGTGTCTATCTCTCTCTCCCTGTATGTCCCTGTGTCTATCACTCTCTCTATGTATGTCCCTGTGTCTGTCTCTCTCTCTATGTATGTCCCTGTGTCTATCTCTCTCTCCCTGTATGTCCCTGTGTATATCACTCTCTCTATGTATGTCTCTCTGTCTCTTGCTCTCTCTCTGTCACTGTGTCTGTCTCTCTCTCTCTGTATGTCCCTGTGTCTGTCTCTCTCTCTCTGTATGTCCCTGTGTCTGTCTCTCTCTCTGTATGTCCCTGTGTCTCTCTCTCTCGCTGTCTGTCTCTCTGTCTGTCTCTCTCTCCGTGTATGTCGCTGTGTCTGTCTCTCTCTCTCTCTGTCCCTGTCTCACTCTCTCTCTCTCTGTATGTCCCTGTGTCTTTCTCTCTCTCTCTCTGTCCCTGTCTCACTCTCTCTGTGTATGTCCCTGTGTCTGTCTCTCTCTCTCTCTGTATGTCCCTGTGTCTGTCTCTCTCTCTCTGTGTATGTCCCTGTGTCTTTCTCTCACTCTCTCTGTATGTCCCTGTGTCTGTCTCTCTCTCTCTGTATATGTCCCTGTGTCTGTCTCTCTCTCTGTATGTCCCTGTCAGTCTCTCTCTCTCTTTATGTCCCTGTGTCTGTCTCTCTCTCTCTTTATGTCCCTGTGTCTCTCTCTCTCTCTTTATGTCCCTGTGTCTGCCTCTCTCTCTCTGTATGTCCCGGTGACTGCCTCTCTCTCTCTGTATGTCCCGGTGTCTGTCTCTCTCTCTCTCTGTATGTCCCTGTGTCTATCTCTTTCTATATATATGTCGCTGTGTCTGTCTCTCTCTCTCTGTATGTCCATGTGTCTGTATCTCTCTCCCTGTATGACCTGTGTCTGTCTCTCTCTCTCTGTATGTCGCTGTGTCTGTCTCTCTCTCTCTGTATGTCCCTGTGTCTATCTCTTTCTATATATATGTCCCTGTGTTAATCTCTCTCTCTATATATGTCCCTGTGTCTATCTCTCTCTATATATATGTCCCTGTGTCTGTCTCTCTCTCTCTGTATGTCCCTGTGTCTGTCTCTCTCTCTCTCTGTATGTCCCTGTGTCTGTCTCTCTCTCTCTGTATGTCCCTGTGTCTGTCTCTCTCTCTCTTTATGTCCCTGTGTCTGTCTCTTACTTTGTGTCCCTGTGTCTGTCTCTCTCTCTGTATGTCCCTGTGTCTGTCTCTCTCTCTCTCTCTGTCCCTGTGTCTGTCTCTCTCTCTCTCTGTCCCTGTGTCTGTCTCTTTCTCTGTATGTCACTGTGTCTGTCTCTCTCTCTCTGTATGTCCCTGTGTCTGTCTCACTCTCTCTGTATGTCCCTGTGTGTCTCTCTCTCTGTCTGTCCCTGTGTCTGTCTCTCACTCTCTCTGTATGTCCCTGTGTGTCTCTCTCTCTCTATATATATGTCCCTGTGTGTGTCTCTCTCTCTCTGTATGTCCCTGTGTGTCTCTCTCTCTCTCTCTGTATGTCCCGGTGACTGCCTCTCTCTCTCTGTATGTCCCGGTGTCTGTCTCTCTCTCTCTCTGTATGTCCCTGTGTCTATCTCTTTCTATATATATGTCGCTGTGTCTGTCTCTCTCTCTCTGTATGTCCCTGTGTCTGTCTCTCTCTCCCTGTATGTCCCTGTGTCTGTCTCTCTCTCTCTGTATGTCGCTGTGTCTGTCTCTCTCTCTCTGTATGTCCCTGTGTCTATCTCTTTCTATATATATGTCCCTGTGTTAATCTCTCTCTCTATATATGTCCCTGTGTCTATCTCTCTCTATATATATGTCCCTGTGTCTGTCTCTCTCTCTCTGTATGTCCCTGTGTCTGTCTCTCTCTCTCTCTGTATGTCCCTGTGTCTGTCTCTCTCTCTCTGTATGTCCCTGTGTCTGTCTCTCTCTCTCTTTATGTCCCTGTGTCTGTCTCTTACTTTGTGTCCCTGTGTCTGTCTCTCTCTCTGTATGTCCCTGTGTCTGTCTCTCTCTCTCTCTCTGTCCCTGTGTCTGTCTCTCTCTCTCTCTGTCCCTGTGTCTGTCTCTTTCTCTGTATGTCACTGTGTCTGTCTCTCTCCCTCTGTATGTCCCTGTGTCTGTCTCACTCTCTCTGTATGTCCCTGTGTGTCTCTCTCTCTGTCTGTCCCTGTGTCTGTCTCTCACTCTCTCTGTATGTCCCTGTGTGTCTCTCTCTCTCTATATATATGTCCCTGTGTGTGTCTCTCTCTCTCTGTATGTCCCTGTGTGTCTCTCTCTCTCTCTCTGTATGTCCCGGTGACTGCCTCTCTCTCTCTCTGTATGTCCCTGTGTCTATCTCTTTCTATATATATGTCGCTGTGTCTGTCTCTCTCTCTCTGTATGTCCCGGTGTCTGTCTCTCTCTCTCTCTGTATGTCCCTGTGTCTATCTCTTTCTATATATATGTCGCTGTGTCTGTCTCTCTATCTCTGTATGTCCCTGTGTCTGTCTCTCTCTCCCTGTATGTCCCTGTGTCTATCTCTTTCTATATATATGTCCCTGTGTCTGTCTCTCTCTCCCTGTATGTCCCTGTGTCTGTCTCTCTCTCCCTGTATGTCGCTGTGTCTGTCTCTCTCTATATATATGTCCCTGTGTCTATCTCTCTCTATATATATGTCCCTGTGTCTGTCTCTCTCTCTCTGTATGTCCCTGTGTCTGTCTCTCTCTCTCTGTATGTCCCTGTGTCTGTCTCTCTCTCCCTGTATGTCGCTGTGTCTGTCTCTCTCTCTGTCTATGTCCCTGTGTCTGTCTCTCTCTCTCTGTATGTCCCTGTGTCTGTCTCTCTCTATATATGTCCATGTGTCTGTCTCTCTCTCTGTGTATGTCC
The DNA here is from genome assembly GCA_030390025.1 of Squalus acanthias. Taxonomy (NCBI): domain Eukaryota; kingdom Metazoa; phylum Chordata; class Chondrichthyes; order Squaliformes; family Squalidae; genus Squalus; species Squalus acanthias. The sequence goes on from CM059449.1 coordinate 17,232,728, forward strand.
CTGTGTCTGTCTCTCTCTCTGTCTATGTCCCTGTGTCTGTCTCTCTCTCTCTGTATGTCCCTGTGTCTGTCTCTCTCTCTATATATGTCCCTGTGTCTGTCTCTCTCTCTCTGTATGTCCCTGTGTCTGTCTCTCTCTCTGTCTATGTCCCTGTGTCTGTCTCTCTCTCTCTGTATGTCCCTGTGTCTGTCTCTCTCTATATATATGTCCATGTGTCTGTCTCTCTCACTGTGTATGTCCCTGTGTGTCTCTCTCTCTGTATGTCCCTGTGTCTTTCTCTCTCTCTCTGTATGTCCCTGTGTCTGTCTCTCTCTCTCTGTATGTCCCTGTGTCTGTCTCTCTCTCTATATATGTCCCTGTGTCTGTCTCTCTCTCTCTGTATGTCCCTGTGTCTGTCTCTCTCTCTATATATGTCCCTGTGTCTTTCTCTCTCTCTCTGTATGTCCCTGTGTCTGTCTCTCTCTCCCTGTATGTCGCTGTGTCTGTCTCTCTCTATATATATGTCCCTGTGTCTATCTCTCTCGATATATATGTCCCTGTGTCTGTCTCTCTCTCTCTGTATGTCCCTGTGTCTGTCTCTCTCTCTCTGTATGCCCCTGTGTCTGTCTCTCTCTCCCTGTATGTCGCTGTGTCTGTCTCTCTCTCTGTCTATGTCCCTGTGTCTGTCTCTCTCTCTCTGTATGTCCCTGTGTCTGTCTCTCTCTATATATATGTCCATGTGTCTGTCTCTCTCTCTGTGTATGTCCCTGTGTCTGTCTCTCTCTCTGTCTATGTCCCTGTGTCTGTCTCTCTCTCTCTGTATGTCCCTGTGTCTGTCTCTCTCTCTATATATGTCCCTGTGTCTGTCTCTCTCTCTCTGTATGTCCCTGTGTCTGTCTCTCTCTCTGTCTATGTCCCTGTGTCTGTCTCTCTCTCTCTGTATGTCCCTGTGTCTGTCTCTCTCTATATATATATGTCCATGTGTCTGTCTCTCTCACTGTGTATGTCCCTGTGTCTCTCTCTCTCTGTATGTCCCTGTGTCTTTCTCTCTCTCTCTGTATGTCCCTGTGTCTGTCTCACTCTCTCTGTATGTCCCTGTGTCTGTCTCACTCTCTCTGTATGTCCCTGTGTCTGTCTCTCTCTCTGTATGTCCCTGTGTCTGTCTCTCTCTCTATATATGTCCCTGTGTCTGTCTCTCTCTCTCTGTATGTCCCTGTGTCTGTCTCTCTCTCTATATATGTCCCTGTGTCTTTCTCTCTCTCTCTGTATGTCCCTGTGTCTGTCTCTCTCTCTCCGTATGTCCCTGTGTGTCTGTCTCTCTCTATATATATGTCCCTGTGTCTTTCTCTCTCTCTCTCTCTGTCCCTGTCTCACTCTCACTGTGTATGTCCCTGTGTCTGTCTCTCTCTCTGTGTATGTCCCTGTGTCTGTCTCTCTCTCTCTGTATGTCCCTGTGTCTGTCTCTCTCTCTCTGTATGTCCCTGTGTCTGTCTCTCTCTCTCTCTCTATATATGTCCCTGTGTCTATCTCTCTCTATATATGTCCCTGTGTCTGTCTCTCTCACTCTGTATTTCCCTGTGTCTGTCTCTCTCTCTCTTTATGTCCCTGTGTGTCTGTCTCTCTCACTCTGTATTTCCCTGTGTCTGTCTCTCTCTCTCTTTATGTCCCTGTGTCTGTCTCTCTCTCTCTCTGTCCCTGTGTCTGTCTCTTTCTCTGTGTCCCTGTGTCTGTCTCTCTCTGTATGTCCCTGTGTGTCTATCTCTCTCTCTCTGTATGTCCCTGTGTCTGTCTCTCTCTCTCTGTATGTCCCTGTGTCTGTCTCTCTCTCTATATGTCCCTGTGTCTGTCTCTCTCTCTGTGTATGTCCCTGTGTCGGTCTCTCTCTCTCTGTATGTCCCTGTGTCTGTCTGTCTCTCTCTCTGTATGTCCCTGTGTCGGTCTCTCTCTCTGTGTATGTCCCTGTGTCTGCCTCTCTCTGTATGTCCCGGTGTCTGTCTCTCTCTCTCACTGTATGTCCCTGTGTCTGTCTCTCTCTCTCCCTGTATGTCCCTGTGTCTGTCTCTCTCTCTCTCTGTATGTCGCTGTGTCTGTCTCTCTCTCTCTGTATGTCGCTGTGTCTGTCTCTCTCTCTCTGTATGTCCCTGTGTCTATCTCTTTCTATATATATGTCCCTGTGCCTATCTCTCTCTCTATATATGTCCCTGTGTCTATCTCTCTCTATATATATGTCCCTGTGTCTGTCTGTCTCTCTCTGTATGTCCCTGTGTCTGTCTCTCTCTCTCTGTATGTCCCTGTGTGTCTGTCTCTCTCTCTATATATGTCCCTGTGTCTATCTCTCTCTATATGTATGTCCCTGTGTCTGTCTCTCTCTCTCTGTATGTCGCTGTGTCTGTCTCTCTCTCTCTGTATGTCCCTGTGTCTGTCTCTCTCTCTCTCTGTATGTCCCTGTGTCTGTCTCTTTCTTTGTGTCCCTGTGTCTGTCTCTCTCTCTCTTTATGTCCCTGTGTCTGTCTCTTTCTTTGTGTCCCTGTGTCTGTCTCTCTCTCTCTCTTTATGTCCCTGTGTCTGTCTCTTTCTTTGTGTCCCTGTGTCTGTCTCTCTCTCTGTATGTCCCTGTGTCTCTCTCTCTCTCTCTCTGTCCCTGTGTCTGTCTCTCTCTCTCTCTGTCCCTGTGTCTGTCTCTTGCTCTCTCTCTGTCACTGTGTCTGTCTCACTCTCTCTGTATGTCCCTGTGTCTGTCTCACTCTCTCTGTATGTCCCTGTGTGTCTCTCTCTCTGTCTGTCCCTGTGTCTGTCTCTCACTCTCTCTGTCTGTCCCTGTGTCTGTCTCTCTCTCTCTGTATGTCCCTGTGTGTCTCTCTCTCTCTCTGTATGTCCCTGTGTCTATCTCTTTCTATATATATGTCGCTGTGTCTGTCTCTCTATCTCTGTATGTCCCTGTGTCTGTCTCTCTCTCCCTGTATGTCCCTGTGTCTATCTCTTTCTATATATATGTCCCTGTGTCTGTCTCTCTCTCCCTGTATGTCCCTGTGTCTGTCTCTCTCTCCCTGTATGTCGCTGTGTCTGTCTCTCTCTCTATATATGTCCCTGTGCCTATCTCTCTCTATATATATATGTCCCTGTGTCTATCTCTCTCTCTCTCTGTATGTCCCTGTGTCTGTCTCTCTCTCTATATATGTCCCTGTGTCTATCTCTCTCTATATATATGTCCCTGTGTCTGTCTCTCTCTCTCTGTATGTCCCTGTGTCTGTCTCTCTCTCCCTGTATGTCGCTGTGTCTGTCTGTCTCTCTGTCTATGTCCCTGTGTCTGTCTCTCTCTCTCTGTATGTCCCTGTGTCTGTCTCTCTCTCCCTGTATGTCCCTGTGTCTGTCTCTCTCTCTCTGTATGTCCCTGTGTCTGTCTCTCTCTCTCTGTATGTCCCTGTGTCTGTCTCTCTCTCCCTGTATGTCCCTATGTCTGTCGCTCTCTCTCTGTATGTCCCTGTGTCTGTCTCTCTATCCCTGTATGTCCCTGTGTCTGTCTCTCTCTCTCTGTATGTCCCTGTGTCTGTCTCTCTCTCTATATATGTCCCTGTGTCTGTCTCTCTCTCTCTGTATGTCGCTGTGTCTGTCTCTCTCTCTCTCTGTCCCTGTGTCTGTCTCTATCTCTGTGTCCCTGTGTCTGTCTCTCTCTCTGTATGTCCCTGTGTCTGTCTCTCTCTCTCTGTGTATGTCCCTGTGTCTGTCTCTCTCTCTCTCTGTCCCTGTGTCTGTCTCTTTCTCTGTATGTCGCTGTGTCTGTCTCTCTCTCTCTGTATGTCCCTGTGTCTGTCTCTCTCTCTATATGTCCCTGTGTCTATCTCTCTCTCCCTGTATGTCCCTGTGTCTGTCTCTCTCTCTATATGTCCCTGTGTCTATCTCTATCTCCCTGTATGTCTCTGTGTCTGTCTCTCTCTCTCTGTATGTCCCTGTGTCTATCTCTCTCTCCCTGTATGTCCCTGTGTCTGTCTCTCTCTCTATATGTCCCTGTGTCTATCTCTATCTCCCTGTATGTCTCTGTGTCTGTCTCTCTCTCTGTATGTCCCTGTGTCTGTCTCTCTCTCTCTGTGTATGTCCCTGTGTCTGTCTCTCTCTCTCTCTGTCCCTGTGTCTGTCTCTTTCTCTGTATGTCGCTGTGTCTGTCTCTCTCTCTCTGTATGTCCCTGTGTCTGTCTCTCTCTCTATATGTCCCTGTGTCTATCTCTCTCTCCCTGTATGTCCCTGTGTCTGTCTCTCTCTCTATATGTCCCTGTGTCTATCTCTATCTCCCTGTATGTCTCTGTGTCTGTCTCTCTCTCTCTGTATGTCCCTGTGTCTATCTCTCTCTCCCTGTATGTCCCTGTGTCTGTCTCTCTCTCTATATGTCCCTGTGTCTATCTCTATCTCCCTGTATGTCTCTGTGTCTGTCTCTCTCTCTGTATGTCCCTGTGTCTATCTCTCTCTCCCTGTATGTCCCTGTGTCTGTCTGTCTCTCTCTCTCTCTATCCCTGTGTCTGTCTCTCTCTCTATATGTCCCTGTGTCTATCTCTCTCTCCCTGTATGTCCCTGTGTCTATCACTCTCTCTATGTATGTCCCTGTGTCTGTCTCTCTCTCTATGTATGTCCCTGTGTCTATCTCTCTCTCTCTGTATGTCCCTGTGTCTATCTCTTTCTATATATATGTCGCTGTGTCTGTCTCTCTATCTCTGTATGTCCCTGTGTCTGTCTCTCTCTCCCTGTATGTCACTGTGTCTATCTCTTTCTATATATATGTCCCTGTGTCTGTCTCTCTCTCCCTGTATGTCCCTGTGTCTGTCTCTCTCTCCCTGTATGTCGCTGTGTCTGTCTCTCTCTCTATATATGTCCCTGTGTCTATCTCTCTCTATATATATGTCCCTGTGTCTATCTCTCTCTCTCTGTATGTCCCTGTGTCTGTCTCTCTCTCTATATATGTCCCTGTGTCTATCTCTCTCTATATATATGTCCCTGTGTCTGTCTCTCTCTCTCTGTATGTCCCTGTGTCTGTCTCTCTCTCCCTGTATGTCGCTGTGTCTGTCTGTCTCTCTGTCTATGTCCCTGTGTCTGTCTCTCTCTCTCTGTATGTCCCTGTGTCTGTCTCTTTCTCTGTATGTCGCTGTGTCTGTCTCTCTCTCTCTGTATGTCCCTGTGTCTATCACTCTCTCTATGTATGTCCCTGTGTCTGTGTCTTGCTCTCTCTCAGTCACTGTGTCTGTCTCTCTCTCTCTGTATGTCCCTGTGTCTGTCTCACTCTCTCTGTATGTGTCTGTGTGTCTCTCTCTCTGTCTGTCCCTGTGTCTGTCTCTCACTCTCTCTGTATGTCCCTGTGTGTGTCTGTCTCTCTCTATATATGTCCCTGTGTGTGTCTCTCTCTCTCTGTATGTCCCTGTGTGTCTCTCTCTCTCTCTCTGTATGTCCCGGTGACTGCCTCTCTCTCTCTCTGTATGTCCCTGTGTCTATCTCTTTCTATATATATGTCGCTGTGTCTGTCTCTCTCTCTCTGTATGTCCCGGTGTCTGTCTCTCTCTCTCTCTGTATGTCCCTGTGTCTATCTCTTTCTATATATATGTCGCTGTGTCTGTCTCTCTATCTCTGTATGTCCCTGTGTCTGTCTCTCTCTCCCTGTATGTCCCTGTGTCTATCTCTTTCTATATATATGTCCCTGTGTCTGTCTCTCTCTCCCTGTATGTCCCTGTGTCTGTCTCTCTCTCCCTGTATGTCGCTGTGTCTGTCTCTCTCTCTATGTATGTCCCTGTGTCTATCTCTCTCTATATATATGTCCCTGTGTCTGTCTCTCTCTCTCTGTATGTCCCTGTGTGTGTCTCTCTCTCTCTGTATGTCCCTGTGTCTGTCTCTCTCTCCCTGTATGTCGCTGTGTCTGTCTCTCTCTCTGTCTATGTCCCTGTGTCTGTCTCTCTCTCTCTGTATGTCCCTGTGTCTGTCTCTCTCTCTATATATGTCCCTGTGTCTGTCTCTCTCTCTCTGAATGTCCCTGTGTCTGTCTCTCTCTCTGTCTATGTCCCTGTGTCTGTCTCTCTCTTTCTGTATGTCCCTGTGTCTGTCTCTCTCTATATATATGTCCATGTGTCTGTCTCTCTCTCTGTGTATGTCCCTGTGTCTGTCTCTCTCTCTGTCTATGTCCCTGTGTCTGTCTCTCTCTCTCTGTATGTCCCTGTGTCTGTCTCTCTCTCTATATATGTCCCTGTGTCTGTCTCTCTCTGTATGTCCCTGTGTCTGTCTCTCTCTCTGTCTATGTCCCTGTGTCTGTCTCTCTCTCTCTGTATGTCCCTGTGTCTGTCTCTCTCTATGTATATGTCCATGTGTCTGTCTCTCTCTCTGTGTATGTCCCTGTGTCTGTCTCTCTCTCTCTGTATGTCCCTGTGTCTTTCTCTCTCTCTCTGTATGTCCCTGTGTCTGTCTCACTCTCTCTGTATGTCCCTGTGTCTGTCTCACTCTCTCTGTATGTCCCTGTGTCTGTCTCTCTCTCTCTTCATGTCCCTGTGTCTGTCCCTCTCTCTATATATGTCCCTGTGTCTGTCTCTCTCTCTCTGTATGTCCCTGTGTCTGTCTCACTCTCTATATATGTCCCTGTGTCTTTCTCTCTCTCTCTGTATGTGCCTGTGTCTGTCTCTCTCTCTCTGTATGTCCCTGTGTGTCTGTCTCTCTCTATATATATGTCCCTGTGTCTATCTCTCTCTATATATATGTCCCTGTGTCTGTCTCTCTCTCTGTATGTCCCTATGTCTGTCTCACTCTCTCTGTATGTCCCTGTGTCTTTCTCTCTCTCTCTCTCTGTCCCTGTCTCACTCTCTCTGTGTATGTCCCTGTGTCTGTCTCTCTCTCTCTGTGTATGTCCCTGTGTCTGTGTCTCTCTCTCTGTATGTCCCTGTGTCTGTCTCTCTCTCTCTATATATATGTCCCTGTGTCTATCTCTCTCTCTATATATGTCCCTGTGTCTGTCTCTCTCACTCTGTATGTCCCTGTGTCTGTCTCTCTCTCTCTTTATGTCCCTGTGTGTCTGTCTCACTCTCTCTGTATGTCCCTGTGTCTGTCTCTCTCTCTCTCTGTCCCTGTGTCTGTCTCTTTCTCTGTGTCCCTGTGTCTGTCTCTCTCTGTATGTCCCTGTGTGTCTATCTCTCTCTCTCTGTATGTCCCTGTGTCTGTCTCTCTCTCTCTGTATGTCCCTGTGTCTGTCTCTCTCTCTCTATGTCCCTGTGTCTGTCTCTCTCTCTGTGTATGTCCCTGTGTCGGTCTCTCTCTCTCTGTATGTCCCTGTGTCTGTCTGTCTCTCTCTCTGTATGTCCCTGTGTCTGTCTCTCTTTCTGTGTATGTCCCTGTGTCTGTCTCTCTCTCTGTGTATGTCCCTGTGTCGGTCTCTCTCTCTCTGTATGTCCCTGTGTCTGTCTGTCTCTCTCTCTGTATGTCCCTTTGTCTGTCTCTCTCTCTGTGTATGTCCCTGTGTCTGTCTCTCTCTCTGTGTATGTCCCTATGTCTGTCTCTCCCGCTGTCTCTCTGTCCCTGTGTCTGTCTCTCTCTCTCTCTCTCTCTGTCCCTGTGTCTGTCTCTCTCTCTCTCTCTGTATGTCCCTGTGTCTGTCTCTCTCTCTCTGTATGTCTCCGTGTCTGTCTCTCTCTCTCTCTCTCTGTATGTCCCTGTGTCAGTCTCTCTCTCTCTGTGTCCCTGTGTCTGTCTCTCTCTCTCTGTATGTCCCTGTGTCTGTCTCTCTCTGTGTATTTCCCTGTGTGTCTCTCATCTCTCTGTATGTCCCTGTGAGTGTCTCTCTCTCTATCTCTATCTCTGTATGTCCATGTGTCTGTCTCTCTCTCTCTGTATGTCCCTGTGTCTGTCTCACTCTCTCTGCCTGTCTCTGTGTCTGTCTCACTCTCTCTGCCTGTCTCTGTGTCTGTCTCACTCTCTCTGCCTGTCCCTGTGTCTGTCTCACTCTCTCTGCCTGTCTCTGTGTCTGTCTCACTCTCTCTGCCTGTCTCTGTGTCTGTCTCACTCTCTCTGCCTGTCCCTGTGTCTGTCTCACTCTCTCTGCCTGTCTCTGTGTCTGTCCCACTCTCTCTGCCTGTCTCTGTGTCTGTCTCACTCTCTCTGCCTGTCTCTGTGTCTGTCTGTCTCTCTCTGTATGTCCCTGTGTCTGTCTCTCTCTCTCTCTGTATGTCCCTGTGTCTGTCTGTCTCTCTCTCTGTATGTCCCTGTGTCTGTCTCTCTCTCTATATATGTCCCTGTGTCTATCTCTCTCTCTCCATGTTCCTGTGTCTGTCTCTCTCTCTCTCTCTCTGTATGTCCCTGTGTCTGTCACTCCCTCTCTGTCTGTCCCTGTGTCTGTCTGTCTCTCTCTGTATGTCCCTGTGTCTGTCTCTCTCTCTATATATGTCCCTGTGTCTGTCTCTCTCTCTCTGTATGTCCCTGTGTCTGCCTGTCTCTCTCTTTGTATGTCCCTGTGTCTGTCTCTGTCTCTCTGTCTGTATGTCCCTGTGTCTGTCTCTCTCTCTCTGTATGTCCCTGTGTCTGTCTCCCTCTCTGTGTATATCAATGTGTCTTTCTCTCTCTCTGTGTCTGCCTCTCTCTCTCTCTGTATGTCTTTGTGTCTGTTGCTCTCTCTGTATATGTCTCCCACTCTCTGTATGTCCCTGTGTGTCTGTCTCTCTCTCTATATGTTCATGTGTCTATCTCTCTCTCTCTCTCATCCCTGTATCTGTCTGTCTCTCTCTGTATGTCCCTGTGTCTGTCTCTCTCTCTACATATGTCCCTGTGTGTGTGTCTCTCTCTCTATATGTCCCTGTGTGTGTGTCTCTCTCTCTATATGTCCCTGTGTCTGTCTCTCTCTCTCTATATGTCCCTGTGTCTCTCTCTCTGTGTATGTCCCTGTGTCTGTCTCTCTCTCTCTGTATGTCCCTGTGTCTGTCTCTCTCTCTATATATGTCCCTGTGTCTTTCTCTCTCTCTCTGTATGTGCCTGTGTCTGTCTCTCTCTCTCTCTGTATGTCCCTGTGTGTCTGTCTCTCTCTATATATATGTCCCTGTGTCTATCTCTCTCTATATATATGTCCCTGTGTCTGTCTCTCTCTCTGTATGTCCCTATGTCTGTCTCACTCTCTCTGTATGTCCCTGTGTCTTTCTCTCTCTCTCTCTCTGTCCCTGTCTCACTCTCTCTGTGTATGTCCCTGTGTCTGTCTCTCTCTCTCTGTGTATGTCCCTGTGTCTGTGTCTCTCTCTCTGTATGTCCCTGTGTCTGTCTCTCTCTCTCTATATATATGTCCCTGTGTCTATCTCTCTCTCTATATATGTCCCTGTGTCTGTCTCTCTCACTCTGTATGTCCCTGTGTCTGTCTCTCTCTCTCTTTATGTCCCTGTGTGTCTGTCTCACTCTCTCTGTATGTCCCTGTGTCTGTCTCTCTCTCTCTCTGTCCCTGTGTCTGTCTCTTTCTCTGTGTCCCTGTGTCTGTCTCTCTCTGTATGTCCCTGTGTGTCTATCTCTCTCTCTCTGTATGTCCCTGTGTCTGTCTCTCTCTCTCTGTATGTCCCTGTGTCTGTCTCTCTCTCTCTATGTCCCTGTGTCTGTCTCTCTCTCTGTGTATGTCCCTGTGTCGGTCTCTCTCTCTCTGTATGTCCCTGTGTCTGTCTGTCTCTCTCTCTGTATGTCCCTGTGTCTGTCTCTCTTTCTGTGTATGTCCCTGTGTCTGTCTCTCTCTCTGTGTATGTCCCTGTGTCGGTCTCTCTCTCTCTGTATGTCCCTGTGTCTGTCTGTCTCTCTCTCTGTATGTCCCTTTGTCTGTCTCTCTCTCTGTGTATGTCCCTGTGTCTGTCTCTCTCTCTGTGTATGTCCCTATGTCTGTCTCTCCCGCTGTCTCTCTGTCCCTGTGTCTGTCTCTCTCTCTCTCTCTCTCTGTCCCTGTGTCTGTCTCTCTCTCTCTCTCTGTATGTCCCTGTGTCTGTCTCTCTCTCTCTGTATGTCTCTGTGTCTGTCTCTCTCTCTCTCTCTGTATGTCCCTGTGTCAGTCTCTCTCTCTCTGTGTCCCTGTGTCTGTCTCTCTCTCTCTCTCTCTGTATGTCCCTGTGTCTGTCTCTCTCTGTGTATTTCCCTGTGTGTCTCTCATCTCTCTGTATGTCCCTGTGAGTGTCTCTCTCTCTATCTCTCTCTCTGTATGTCCATGTGTCTGTCTCTCTCTCTCTGTATGTCCCTGTGTCTGTCTCACTCTCTCTGCCTGTCTCTGTGTCTGTCTCACTCTCTCTGCCTGTCTCTGTGTCTGTCTCACTCTCTCTGCCTGTCCCAGTATCTGTCTCACTCTCTCTGCCTGTCTCTGTGTCTGTCTCACTCTCTCTGCCTGTCTCTGTGTCTGTCTCACTCTCTCTGCCTGTCCCTGTGTCTGTCTCACTCTCTCTGCCTGTCTCTGTGTCTGTCTCACTCTCTCTGCCTGTCTCTGTGTCTGTCTCACTCTCTCTGCCTGTCTCTGTGTCTGTCTGTCTCTCTCTCTGTATGTCCCTGTGTCTGTCTCTCTCTCTCTCTGTATGTCCCTGTGTCTGTCTGTCTCTCTCTCTGTATGTCCCTGTGTCTGTCTCTCTCTCTATATATGTCCCTGTGTCTATCTCTCTCTCTCCATGTTCCTGTGTCTGTCTCTCTCTCTCTCTCTCTGTATGTCCCTGTGTCTGTCACTCCCTCTCTGTCTGTCCCTGTGTCTGTCTGTCTCTCTCTGTATGTCCCTGTGTCTGTCTCTCTCTCTATATATGTCCCTGTGTCTGTCTCTCTCTCTCTGTATGTCCCTGTGTCTGCCTGTCTCTCTCTTTGTATGTCCCTGTGTCTGTCTCTGTCTCTCTGTCTGTATGTCCCTGTGTCTGTCTCTCTCTCTCTGTATGTCCCTGTGTCTGTCTCCCTCTCTGTGTATATCCCTGTGTCTTTCTCTCTCTCTGTGTCTGCCTCTCTCTCTCTCTGTATGTCTTTGTGTCTGTTGCTCTCTCTGTATATGTCTCCCACTCTCTGTATGTCCCTGTGTGTCTGTCTCTCTCTGTATGTTCATGTGTCTATCTCTCTCTCTCTCTGTCCCTGTTTCTGTCTGTCTCTCTCTGTATGTCCCTGTGTCTGTCTCTCTCTACATATGTCCCTGTGTGTGTGTCTCTCTCTCTATATGTCCCTGTGTGTGTGTCTCTCTCTCTATATGTCCCTGTGTCTGTCTCTCTCTCTCTATATGTCCCTGTGTCTCTCTCTCTGTGTATGTCCCTGTGTCTGTCTCTCTCTCTCTGTAAGTCCCTGTGTCTGTCTCTCTCTCTCTCTGTATGGCCCTGTGTCTGTCTCTCTCTCTGTGTGTATACCCCTGTGTCTGTCTCTCTCTGTATGCCGCTGTGTCTGTCTCTCTCTCTCTCTGTCCCTGTGTCTGTCTCTATCTCAGTGTCCCTGTGTCTGTCTCTCTCTCTGTATGTCCCTGTGTCTGTCTCTCTCTCTCTGTGTATGTCCCTGTGTCTGTCTCTCTCTCTCTCTGTCCCTGTGTCTGTCTCTTTCTCTGTATGTCGCTGTGTCTGTCTCTCTCTCTCTGTATGTCCCTGTGTCTGTCTCTCTCTCTATATGTCCCTGTGTCTATCTCTCTCTCCCTGTATGTCCCTGTGTCTGTCTGTCTCTCTCTCTCTCTGTCCCTGTGTCTATCTCTCTCTCCCTGTATGTCCCTGTGTCTGTCTGTCTCTCTCTCTCTATATGTCCCTGTGTCTATCTCTATCTCCCTGTATGTCTCTGTGTCTGTCTCTCTCACTCTGTATGTCCCTGTGTCTGTCTCTCTCTCTATATGTCCCTGTGTCTATCTCTCTCTCCCTGTATGTCCCTGTGTCTGTCTGTCTCTCTCTCTCTCTATCCCTGTGTCTGTCTCTCTCTCTATATGTCCCTGTGTCTATCTCTCTCTCCCTGTATGTCCCTGTGTATATCACTCTCTCTATGTATGTCTCTCTGTCTCTTGCTCTCTCTCTGTCACTGTGTCTGTCTCTCTCTCTCTGTATGTCCCTGTGTCTGTCTCTCTCTCTCTGTATGTCCCTGTGTCTGTCTCTCTCTCTGTATGTCCCTGTGACTGTCTCTCTCGCTGTCTGTCTCTCTGTCTGTCTCTCTCTCCGTGTATGTCGCTGTGTCTGTCTCTCTCTCTCTCTCTGTCCCTGGCTCACTCTCTCTCTCTCTGTATGTCCCTGTGTCTTTCTCTCTCTCTCTCTGTCCCTGTCTCACTCTCTCTGTGTATGTCCCTGTGTCTGTCTCTCTCTCTCTCTGTATGTCCCTGTGTCTGTCTCTCTCTCTCTGTGTATGTCCCTGTGTCTTTCTCTCACTCTCTCTGTATGTCCCTGTGTCTGTCTCTCTCTCTCTGTATATGTCCCTGTGTCTGTCTCTCTCTCTGTATGTCCCTGTCAGTCTCTCTCTCTCTTTATGTCCCTGTGTCTGTCTCTCTCTCTCTTTATGTCCCGGTGACTGCCTCTCTCTCTCTGTATATCCCTGTGTCTATCTCTTTCTATATATATGTCGCTGTGTCTGTCTCTCTCTCTCTGTATGTCCCTGTGTCTGTCTCTCTCTCCCTGTATGTCCCTGTGTCTGTCTCTCTCTCCCTGTATGTCCCTGTGTCTGTCTCTCTCTCTCTGTATGTCCCTGTGTCTGTCTCTCTCTCTCTGTATGTCCCTGTGTCTGTCTCTCTCTCCCTGTATGTCCCTGTGTCTGTCTCTCTCTCTCTGTATGTCGCTGTGTCTGTCTCTCTCTCTCTGTATGTCCCTGTGTCTATCTCTTTCTATATATATGTCCCTGTGTTAATCTCTCTCTCTATATATGTCCCTGTGTCTATCTCTCTCTATATATATGTCCCTGTGTCTGTCTCTCTCTCTCTGTATGTCCCTGTGTCTGTCTCTCTCTCTCTCTGTATGTCCCTGTGTCTGTCTCTCTCTCTCTGTATGTCGCTGTGTCTGTCTCTCTCTCTCTGTATGTCCCTGTGTCTGTCTCTCTCTCTCTGTATGTCCCTGTGTCTGTCTCTCTCTCTGTATGTCCCTGTGTATATCACTCTCTCTATGTATGTCTCTCTGTCTCTTGCTCTCTCTCTGTCACTGTGTCTGTCTCTCTCTCTCTGTATGTCCCTGTGTCTGTCTCTCTCTCTCTGTATGTCCCTGTGTCTGTCTCTCTCTCTGTATGTCCCTGTGACTGTCTCTCTCGCTGTCTGTCTCTCTGTCTGTCTCTCTCTCCGTGTATGTCGCTGTGTCTGTCTCTCTCTCTCTCTCTGTCCCTGGCTCACTCTCTCTCTCTCTGTATGTCCCTGTGTCTGTCTCTCTCTCTCTGTATGTCCCTGTGTCTGTCTCTCTCTCTCTGTATGTCCCTGTGTCTGTCTCTCTCTCTCTTTATGTCCCTGTGTCTGTCTCTTTCTTTGTGTCCCTGTGTCTGTCTCTCTCTCTGTATGTCCCTGTGTCTGTCTCTCTCTCTCTCTGTCCCTGTGTCTGTCTCTCTCTCTCTCTATCCCTGTGTCTGTCTCTTTCTCTGTATGTCGCTGTGTCTGTCTCTCTCTCTCTGTATGTCCCTGTGTCTATCACTCTCTCTATGTATGTCTCTCTGTCTCTTGCTCTCTCTCTGTCACTGTGTCTGTCTCTCTCTCTCTGTATGTCCCTGTGTCTGTCTCACTCTCTCTGTATGTACCTGTGTGTCTCTCTCTCTGTCTGTCCCTGTGTCTGTCTCTCACTCTCTCTGTATGTCCCTGTGTGTCTCTCTCTCTCTCTGTATATGTCCCTGTGTCTGTCTCTCTCTCTGTCTGTATGTCCCTGTGTGTCTCTCTCTCTCTCTTTATGTCGCTGTGTCTGCCTCTCTCTCTCTCTATGTCCCGGTGTCTGTCTCTTTCTATATATATGTCGCTGTGTCTGTCTCTCTATCTCTGTATGTCCCTGTGTCTGTCTCTCTCTCCCTGTATGTCCCTGTGTCTGTCTCTTTCTATATATATGTCCCTGTGTCTGTCTCTCTCTCCCTGTATGTCCCTGTGTCTGTCTCTCTCTCCCTGTATGTCGCTGTGTCTGTCTCTCTCTCTATATATGTCCCTGTGTCTATCTCTCTCTATATATATGTCCCTGTGTCTGTCTCTCTCTCTCTGTATGTCCCTGTGTCTGTCTCTCTCTCTCTCTGTATGTCCCTGTGTCTGTCTCTCTCTCCCTGTATGTCCCTGTGTCTGTCTCTCTCTCTCTGTATGTCCCTGTGTCTGTCTCTCTCTCTCTGTATGTCCCTGTGTCTGTCTCTCTCTCCCTGTATGTCGCTGTGTCTGTCTCTCTCTCTGTCTATGTCCCTGTGTCTGTCTCTCTCTCTCTCTGTATGTCCCTGTGTCTGTCTCTCTCTCCCTGTATGTCGCTGTGTCTGTCTCTCTCTCTGTCTATGTCCCTGTGTCTGTCTCTCTCTCCCTGTATGTCCCTGTGTCTGTCTCTCTCTCCCTGTATGTCCCTGTGTCTGTCTCTCTCTCTGTATGTCGCTTTGTCTGTCTCTCTCTCTCTGTATGTCCCTGTGTCTGTCTCTCTCTCTCTGTATGTCCCTGTGTCTGTCTCTCTCTCTATATATGTCCCTGTGTCTGTCTCTCTCTCTGTATGTCCCTGTGTCTGTCTCTCTCTCTCTGTATGTCCCTGTGTGTCTGTCTCTCTCTATATATATGTCCCTGTGTCTATCTCTCTCTCTATATATGTCCCTGTGTCTGTCTCTCTCTCTCTGTATGTCCCTGTGTCTGTCTCTCTCTCTCTGTATGTCCCTGTGTGTCTGTCTCTCTCTCTATATGTTCCTGTGTCTGTCTCTCTCTCTCTCTCTGTATGTCCCTGTGTCTGTCACTCCCTCTCTGTCTGTCCCTGTGTCTGTCTGTCTCTCTCTGTATGTCCCTGTGTCTGTCTCTCTCTCTATATATGTCCCTGTGTCTGTCTCTCTCTCTCTGTATGTCCCTGTGTCTGCCTGTCTCTCTCTTGTATGTCCCTGTGTCTGTCTCCCTCTCTGTGTATATCCCTGTGTCTGTCTCTCTCTCTGTATGTCCCTGTGTGTCTGTCTCTCTCTCTATATGTTCATGTGTCTATCTCTCTCTCTCTCTCTGTCCCTGTGTCTGTCTCTCTCTCTACATATGTCCCTGTGTGTGTCTCTCTCTCTCTATATGTCCCTGTGTGTGTGTCTCTCTCTCTATATGTCCCTGTGTCTGTCTCTCTCTCTCTGTATGGCCCTGTGTCTGTCTCTCTCTCTATGTATGTCCCTGTGTCTGTCTCTCTCTCTCTCTGTATGTCCCTGTGTCTGTCTCTCTCTCTGTGTGTATACCCCTGTGTCTGTCTCTCTCTGTATGTCGCTGTGTCTGTCTCTCTCTCTCTCTGTCCCTGTGTCTGTCTCTATCTCTGTGTCCCTGTGTCTGTCTCTCTCTCTGTATGTCCCTGTGTCTGTCTCTCTCTCTCTCTGTCCCTGTGTCTGTCTCTTTCTCTGTATGTCGCTGTGTCTGTCTCTCTCTCTCTGTATGTCCCTGTGTCTGTCTCTCTCTCTATATGTCCCTGTGTCTATCTCTCTCTCCCTGTATGTCCCTGTGTCTGTCTGTCTCTCTCTCTCTCTGTCCCTGTGTCTATCTCTCTCTCCCTGTATGTCCCTGTGTCTGTCTGTCTCTCTCTCTCTATATGTCCCTGTGTCTATCTCTATCTCCCTGTATGTCTCTGTGTCTGTCTCTCTCACTCTGTATGTCCCTGTGTCTGTCTCTCTCTCTATATGTCCCTGTGTCTATCTCTCTCTCCCTGTATGTCCCTGTGTCTGTCTGTCTCTCTCTCTCTATCCCTGTGTCTGTCTCTCTCTCTATATGTCCCTGTGTCTATCTCTCTCTCCCTGTATGTCCCTGTGTATATCACTGTCTCTATGTATGTCTCTCTGTCTCTTGCTCTCTCTCTGTCACTGTGTCTGTCTCTCTCTCTCTGTATGTCCCTGTGTCTGTCTCTCTCTCTCTGTATGTCCCTGTGTCTGTCTCTCTCTCTGTATGTCCCTGTGTCTGTCTCTCTCGCTGTCTGTCTCTCTGTCTGTCTCTCTCTCCGTGTATGTCGCTGTGTCTGTCTCTCTCTCTCTCTGTCCCTGGCTCACTCTCTCTCTCTCTGTATGTCCCTGTGTCTTTCTCTCTCTCTCTCTGTCCCTGTCTCACTCTCTCTGTGTATGTCCCTGTGTCTGTCTCTCTCTCTCTCTGTATGTCCCTGTGTCTGTCTCTCTCTCTCTGTGTATGTCCCTGTGTCTTTCTCTCACTCTCTCTGTATGTCCCTGTGTCTGTCTCTCTCTCTCTGTATATGTCCCTGTGTCTGTCTCTCTCTCTGTATGTCCCTGTCAGTCTCTCTCTCTCTTTATGTCCCTGTGTCTGTCTCTCTCTCTCTTTATGTCCCTGTGTCTCTCTCTCTCTCTTTATGTCCCTGTGTCTGCCTCTCTCTCTCTGTATGTCCCGGTGACTGCCTCTCTCTCTCTGTATGTCCCGGTATCTGTCTCTCTCTCTCTCTGTATGTCCCTGTGTCTATCTCTTTCTATATATATGTCGCTGTGTCTGTCTCTCTCTCTCTGTATGTCCCTGTGTCTGTCTCTCTCTCCCTGTATGTCCCTGTGTCTGTCTCTCTCTCTCTGTATGTCGCTGTGTCTGTCTCTCTCTCCCTGTATGTCCCTGTGTCTGTCTCTCTCTCTCTGTATGTCCCTGTGTCTGTCTCTCTCTCTCTGTATGTCCCTGTGTCTGTCTCTCTCTCCCTGTATGTCCCTGTGTCTGTCTCTCTCTCTCTGTATGTCCCTGTGTCTGTCTCTCTCTCCCTGTATGTCCCTGTGTCTGTCTCTCTCTCTCTGTATGTCCCTGTGTCTGTCCCTCTCTCTCTGTATGTCCCTGTGTCTGTCTCTCTCTCCCTGTATGTCCCTGTGTCTGTCTCTCTCTCTCTGTATGTCCCTGTGTCTGTCTCTCTCTCCCTGTATGTCCCTGTGTCTGTCTCTCTCTCTCTGTATGTCCCTGTGTCTGTCTCTCTCTCTCTGTATGTCCCTGTGTCTGTCTCTCTCTCCCTGTATGTCCCTGTGTCTGTCTCTCTCTCTCTGTATGTCGCTGTGTCTGTCTCTCTCTCTCTGTATGTCCCTGTGTCTATCTCTTTCTATATATATGTCCCTGTGTTAATCTCTCTCTCTATATATGTCCCTGTGTCTATCTCTCTCTCTATATATGTCCCTGTGTCTGTCTCTCTCTCTCTGTATGTCCCTGTGTCTGTCTCTCTCTCTCTCTGTATGTCCCTGTGTCTGTCTCTCTCTCTCTGTATGTCGCTGTGTCTGTCTCTCTCTCTCTGTATGTCCCTGTGTCTGTCTCTCTCTCTCTGTATGTCCCTGTGTCTGTCTCTCTCTCTCTGTATGTCCCTGTGTCTGTCTCTCTCTCTCTTTATGTCCCTGTGTCTGTCTCTTTCTTTGTGTCCCTGTGTCTGTCTCTCTCTCTGTATGTCCCTGTGTCTGTCTCTCTCTCTCTCTGTCCCTGTGTCTGTCTCTCTCTCTCTCTATCCCTGTGTCTGTCTCTTTCTCTGTATGTCGCTGTGTCTGTCTCTCTCTCTCTGTATGTCCCTGTGTCTATCACTCTCTCTATGTATGTCTCTCTGTCTCTTGCTCTCTCTCTGTCACTGTGTCTGTCTCTCTCTCTCTGTATGTCCCTGTGTCTGTCTCACTCTCTCTGTATGTCCCTGTGTGTCTCTCTCTCTGTCTGTCCCTGTGTCTGTCTCTCACTCTCTCTGTATGTCCCTGTGTGTGTCTCTCTCTCTCTGTATATGTCCCTGTGTCTGTCTCTCTCTCTCTCTGTATGTCCCTGTGTGTCTCTCTCTCTCTCTTTATGTCCCTGTGTCTGCCTCTCTCTCTCTGTATGTCCCGGTGTCTGTCTCTTTCTATATATATGTCGCTGTGTCTGTCTCTCTATCTCTGTATGTCCCTGTGTCTGTCTCCCTCTCCCTGTATGTCCCTGTGTCTGTCTCTTTCTATATATATGTCCCTGTGTCTGTCTCTCTCTCCCTGTATGTCCCTGTGTCTGTCTCTCTCTCCCTGTATGTCGCTGTGTCTGTCTCTCTCTATATATATGTCCCTGTGTCTGTCTCTCTCTCTCTGTATGTCCCTGTGTCTGTCTCTCTCTCTCTGTATGTCCCTGTGTCTGTCTCTCTCTCCCTGTATGTCCCTGTGTCTGTCTCTCTCTCTCTGTATGTCCCTGTGTCTGTCTCTCTCTCTCTGTATGTCCCTGTGTCTGTCTCTCTCTCCCTGTATGTCGCTGTGTCTGTCTCTCTCTCTGTCTATGTCCCTGTGTCTGTCTCTCTCTCTCTGTATGTCCCTGTGTCTGTCTCTCTCTCCCTGTATGTCGCTGTGTCTGTCTCTCTCTCTGTCTATGTCCCTGTGTCTGTCTCTCTCTCCCTGTATGTCCCTGTGTCTGTCTCTCTCTCCCTGTATGTCCCTGTGTCTGTCTCTCTCTCTGTATGTCGCTGTGTCTGTCTCTCTCTCTCTGTATGTCCCTGTGTCTGTCTCTCTCTCTCTGTATGTCCCTGTGTCTGTCTCTCTCTCTATATATGTCCCTGTGTCTGTCTCTCTCTCTCTGTATGTCCCTGTGTCTGTCTCTCTCTCTCTGTATGTCCCTGTGTGTCTGTCTCTCTCTATATATATGTCCCTGTGTCTATCTCTCTCTCTATATATGTCCCTGTGTCTGTCTCTCTCTCTCTGTATGTCCCTGTGTCTGTCTCTCTCTCTCTCTGTATGTCCCTGTGTGTCTGTCTCTCTCTCTATATATGTCCCTGTGTCTATCTCTCTCTCTCTGTATGTCCCTGTGTCTATCTCTTTCTATATATATGTCCCTGTGTCTATCTCTCTCTCTCTGTATGTCCCTGTGTCTGTCTCTCTCTCTCTGTATGTCCCTGTGTCTGTCTCTCTCTCTCTGTATGTCCCTGTGTCTGTCTCTCTCTCTCTGTATGTCCCTGTGTCTGTCTCTCTCTGTGTATGTCCCTGTGTCTTTCTCTCTCTCTCTGTATGTCCCTGTGTCTGTCTCTCTCTCTCTGTATGTCCCTGTGTGTGTCTCTCTCTCTATATATATGACCCTGTGTCTATCTCTCTCTATATATATGTCCCTGTGTCTGTCTCTCTCTCTCTGTATGTCCCTGTGTCTGTCTCTCTCTCTCTGTATGTCCCTGTGTGTCTGTCTCTCTCTCTATATATGTCCCTGTGTCTGTCTCTCTCTCTCTGTATGTCCCTGTGTCTATCTCACTCTCTCTGTGTATGTCCCTGTGTCTGTCTCTCTCTCTCTCTGTATGTCCCTGTGTCTGTCTCTCTCTCTCTGTATGTCCCTGTGTCTGTCTCTCTCTCTCTCTGTCCCTGTGTCTGTCTCTCTCTCTCTCTATCCCTGTGTCTGTCTCTTTCTCTGTATGTCGCTGTGTCTGTCTCTCTCTCTCTGTATGTCCCTGTGTCTATCACTCTCTCTATGTATGTCTCTCTGTCTCTTGCTCTCTCTCTGTCACTGTGTCTGTCTCTCTCTCTCTGTATGTCCCTGTGTCTGTCTCACTCTCTCTGTATGTCCCTGTGTGTCTCTCTCTCTGTCTGTCCCTGTGTCTGTCTCTCACTCTCTCTGTATGTCCCTGTGTGTCTCTCTCTCTCTCTGTATATGTCCCTGTGTCTGTCTCTCTCTCTCTCTGTATGTCCCTGTGTGTCTCTCTCTCTCTCTTTATGTCCCTGTGTCTGCCTCTCTCTCTCTGTATGTCCCGGTGTCTGTCTCTTTCTATATATATGTCGCTGTGTCTGTCTCTCTATCTCTGTATGTCCCTGTGTCTGTCTCTCTCTCCCTGTATGTCCCTGTGTCTGTCTCTTTCTATATATATGTCCCTGTGTCTGTCTCTCTCTCCCTGTATGTCCCTGTGTCTGTCTCTCTCTCCCTGTATGTCGCTGTGTCTGTCTCTCTCTATATATATGTCCCTGTGTCTGTCTCTCTCTCTCTGTATGTCCCTGTGTCTGTCTCTCTCTCTCTGTATGTCCCTGTGTCTGTCTCTCTCTCCCTGTATGTCCCTGTGTCTGTCTCTCTCTCTCTGTATGTCCCTGTGTCTGTCTCTCTCTCTCTGTATGTCCCTGTGTCTGTCTCTCTCTCCCTGTATGTCGCTGTGTCTGTCTCTCTCTCTGTCTATGTCCCTGTGTCTGTCTCTCTCTCTCTGTATGTCCCTGTGTCTGTCTCTCTCTCCCTGTATGTCGCTGTGTCTGTCTCTCTCTCTGTCTATGTCCCTGTGTCTGTCTCTCTCTCCCTGTATGTCCCTGTGTCTGTCTCTCTCTCCCTGTATGTCCCTGTGTCTGTCTCTCTCTCTGTATGTCGCTGTGTCTGTCTCTCTCTCTCTGTATGTCCCTGTGTCTGTCTCTCTCTCTCTGTATGTCCCTGTGTCTGTCTCTCTCTCTATATATGTCCCTGTGTCTGTCTCTCTCTCTCTGTATGTCCCTGTGTCTGTCTCTCTCTCTCTATATGTCCCTGTGTGTCTGTCTCTCTCTATATATATGTCCCTGTGTCTATCTCTCTCTCTATATATGTCCCTGTGTCTGTCTCTCTCTCTCTGTATGTCCCTGTGTCTGTCTCTCTCTCTCTCTGTATGTCCCTGTGTGTCTGTCTCTCTCTCTATATATGTCCCTGTGTCTATCTCTCTCTCTCTGTATGTCCCTGTGTCTATCTCTTTCTATATATATGTCCCTGTGTCTGTCTCTCTCTCTCTGTATGTCCCTGTGTCTGTCTCTCTCTCTCTGTATGTCCCTGTGTCTGTCTCTCTCTCTCTGTATGTCCCTGTGTCTGTCTCTCTCTCTCTGTATGTCCCTGTGTCTGTCTCTCTCTGTGTATGTCCCTGTGTCTTTCTCTCTCTCTCTGTATGTCCCTGTGTCTGTCTCTCTCTCTCTGTATGTCCCTGTGTGTGTCTCTCTCTCTATATATATGACCCTGTGTCTATCTCTCTCTATATATATGTCCCTGTGTCTGTCTCTCTCTCTCTGTATGTCCCTGTGTCTGTCTCTCTCTCTCTGTATGTCCCTGTGTGTCTGTCTCTCTCTCTATATATGTCCCTGTGTCTGTCTCTCTCTCTCTGTATGTCCCTGTGTCTATCTCACTCTCTCTGTGTATGTCCCTGTGTCTGTCTCTCTCTCTCTCTGTATGTCCCTGTGTCTGTCTCTCTCTCTCTGTATGTCCCTGTGTCTGTCTCTCTCTCTCTATATATATGTCCCTGTGTCTGTCTCTCTCTTTCTGTATGTCCCTGTGTCTGTCGCTCTCTCTATATATATCCCTGTGTCTGTCTCTCTCTCTCTCTGTATGTCCCTGTGTCTCTCACTCTCTCTGTATGTCCCTGTGTCTGTCTCTCTCTCTTTATGTCCCTGTGTGTCTGTCGCTCTCTCTCTCTCTCTGTCCCTGTGTCTGTCTCTTTCTCTGTGTCCCTGTGTCTGTCTCTCTCTCTGTATGTCCCTGTGTCTGTCTCTCTCTCTCTGTATGTCCCTGTGTCTGTCTCTCTCGCTCTCTGTATGTCCCTGTGTCTGTCTGTCTCTCTCACTGTCCCTGTGTCTGTCTCGTTCTCTGTATGTCGCTGTGTCTGTCTCTCTCTCTCTGTATGTCCCTGTGTCTGTCTCTCTCTCTATATGTCCCTGTGTCTGTTTCTCTCTCTATGTATGTCCCTGTGTCTGTCTCTCTCTCTATATTTCCCTGTGTCTGTCTCTCTCTCTCTGTATGTCCCTGTGTCGGTCTCTCTCTCTCTGTATGTCCCTGTGTCTGTCTGTCTCTCTCTCTGTATGTCACTGTGTCTGTCTCTCTCTCTGTGTATGTCCCTATGTCTGTCTCTCCCGCTCTCTCTCTGTCCCTGTGTCTGTCTCTCTCTCTCTCTCTGTATGTCCCTGTGTCTGTCTCTCTCTGTGTATGTCCCTGTGTCTGTCTCTCTCTCTCTGTATGTCTCTGTGTCTGTCTCTCTCTCTCTCTGTATGTCCCTGTGTCTGTCTCTCTCTCTCTGTATGTCTCTGTGTCTGTCTCTCTCTCTCTCTCTGTATGTCCCTGTGTCTGTCTCTCTCTCTCTGTATGTCTCTGTGTCTGTCTCTCTCTCTCTGTGTCCCTGTGTCTGTCTCTCTCTCTCTCTCTCTGTATGTCCCTGTGTCTGTCTCTCTCTGTGTATTTCCCTGTGTGTCTCTCATCTCTCTGTATGTCCCTGTGAGTGTCTCTCTCTCTATCTCTCTCTCTGTATGTCCCTGTGTCTGTCTCTCTCTCTCTGTGTCCCTGTGTCTGTCTCTCTCTCTCTCTCTCTGTATGTCACTGTGTCTGTCACTCCCTCTCTGTCTGTCCCTGTGTCTGTCTGTCTCTCTCTGTATGTCCCTGTGTCTGTCTCTCTCTCTATATATGTCCCTGTGTCTGTCTCTCTCTCTCTGTATGTCCCTGTGTCTGCCTGTCTCTCTCTTTGTATGTCCCTGTGTCTGTCTCTGTCTCTCTCTCTGTATGTCCCTGTGTCTGTCTCTCTCTCTCTGTATGTCCCTGTGTCTGTCTCCCTCTCTGTGTATATCCCTGTGTCTTTCTCTCTCTCTGTGTCTGCCTCTCTCTCTCTCTGTATGTCTTTGTGTCAGTTGCTCTCTCTGTATATGTCTCCCACTCTCTGTATGTCCCTGTGTCTCTCTCTCTCTCTCTCACTGTATGTCCCTGTGTCTGTCTCTCTCTCTGTATGTTCATGTGTCTATCTCTCTCTCTCCATGTTCCTGTGTCTGTCTCTCTCTCCCTCTCTGTCTGTCCCTGTATCTGTCTGTCTCTCTCTGTATGTCCCTGTGTCTGTCTCTCTCTCTACATATGTCCCTGTGTGTGTCTGTCTCTCTCTATATGTCCCTGTGTGTGTGTCTCTCTCTCTATATGTCCCTGTGTCTGTCTCTCTCTCTCTATATGTCCCTGTGTCTCTCTCTCTGTGTATGTCCCTGTGTCTGTCTCTCTCTCTCTGTATGTCCCTGTGTCTGTCTCTCTCTCTCTCTTTATGGCCCTGTGTCTGTCTCTCTCTCTATGTATGTCCCTGTGTCTGTCTCTCTCTCTCTCTGTATGTCCCTGTGTCTGTCTCTCTCTCTGTGTGTATAGCCCTGTGTCTGTCTGTCTCTGTATATCCCTGTGTCTATCTCTCTCTCTCTGTGTATGTCCCTGTTTCTGTCTCTCTCTCTGTATGTCCCTGTGTCTGCCTCTCTCTCTCTGTATATATCCCTGTGTCTGTCTCTCTCTCTCTGTATGTCCCTGTGTCTGTCTGTCTCTCTCTGTATGTCCCTGTGACTGTCTCTCTCTCTCTCTGTATGTCCCTGTGTCTGTCTCTCTCTCTCTCTGTCTGTCGCTGTGTCTGTCTCTCTCTCTGTATGTCCCTGTGTCTGTCGCTCTCTCTCTGTGTATGTCCCTGTGTCTGTCTCTCTCTCTATGTCCCTGTATCTGTCTCTCTCTCTCTGTATGTCCCTGTGTCTGTCTCTCTCTCTCTGTATGTCTCTGTTCCTGTCTCACTCTCACTGTATGACCCTCTGTGTGTCTCTCTCTGTATATCCATGTGTCTGTCTCTCTCTCTCTGTGTATATCCCTGTGTCTTTCTGTCTCTCTCTGTCTGTCTCTCTTTCTCTGTATATCCCTGTGTGTCTGTCTCTCTCTCTTTTTATGTCCCTGTGTGTCTCTCTCTCTCTCTGTATGTCCCTGTGTCTCTCTCTCTCTCCCTGTATGTCCCTGTGTCTGTCTCTCTCTCTCTCTCTATGTCCCTGTGTCTGCCTCTCTCTCTCTGTATGTCCCTGTGTCTGTCTCTCTCTCCCTGTATGTCCCTGTGTCTGCCTCTCTCTCTATATATGTCCCTGTGTCTGTCTCTCTCTCTCTCTGTATGTCCCTGTGTCTGCCTCTCTCTCTATATATGTCCCTGTGTCTGTCTCTCTCTCTCTCTGTATGTCGCTGTGTCTGTCTCTCTCTCTGTATGTCGCTGTGTCTGTCTCTCTCTGTATGTCCCTGTGTCTGTCGCTCTCTCTCTCTATCTTTCCCTGTGTCTGTCTCTCTCTCTCTGTATGTCCCTGTGTGTGTCTCTCTCTCTGTATGTCCCTGTCTCTCTCTCTCTGTATGTCCCTGTGTCTGTCTCTCTCTCTGTATGTCCCTGTGTCTCTCTCTCTGTATGTCCCTGTGTCTGTCTCTCTCTCTGTATGTCGCTGTGTCTGTCTCTCTCTGTATGTCCCTGTGTCTGTCGCTCTCTCTCTCTATCTTTCCCTGTGTCTGTCTCTCTCTCTCTGTATGTCCCTGTGTGTGTCTGTCTCTCTCTGTATGTCCCTGTGACTGTCTCTCTCTCTCTCTGTATGTCCCTGTGTCTGTCTCTCTCTCTCTCTGTATGTCGCTGTGTCTGTCTCTCTCTCTGTATGTCCCTGTGTCTGTCGCTCTCTCTCTGTGTATGTCCCTGTGTCTGTCTCACTCTCTATGTCCCTGTATCTGTCTCTCTCTCTCTCTCTGTATGTCCCTGTGTCTGTCTCTCTCTCTCTGTATGTCTCTGTTCCTGTCTCACTCTCACTGTATGACCCTCTGTGTGTCTCTCTCTGTATATCCATGTGTCTGTCTCTCTCTCTCTGTGTATATCCCTGTGTCTTTCTGTCTCTCTCTGTCTGTCTCTCTTTCTCTGTATATCCCTGTGTGTCTGTCTCTCTCTCTATATATGTCCCTGTGTCTCTCTCTCTCTCTCTCTGTATGTCCCTGTGTCTCTCTCTCTGTATGTCCCTGTGTCTCTCTCTCTGTATGTCCCTGTGTCTGTCTCTCTCTCTGTATGTCCCTGTGTCTGTCGCTCTCTCTCTCTATCTTTCCCTGTGTCTGTCTCTCTCTCTCTGTATGTCCCTGTGTCTGTCTCTCTCTCTCTCTGTCCCTGTGTCTGTCTCTCTCTCTTTATGTGCCTGTGTCTCTCTCTCTCACTCTGTATGTCCCTGTGTCTCTCTCTCTGTATGTCCCTGTGTCTGTCTCTCTCTCTCTCTGTCCCTGTGTCTGTCTCTCTCTCTCTGTATGTCCCTGTGTCTCTCTCTCTGTATGTCCCTGTGTCTGTCTCTCTCTGTGTATGACCCCCTGGCTCTCTCTCTCTGTCTGTATGTCCCTGTGTCTGTCTCTCTCTCTCTGTGTCCCTGTGTCTGTCTCTCTCTCCCTGTATGTCCCTGTGTCTGTCTCTCTCTCTCTCTCTATGTCCCTGTGTCTGCCTCTCTCTCTCTGTATGTCCCTGTGTCTGTCTCTCTCTCCCTGTATGTCCCTGTGTCTGCCTCTCTCTCTATATATGTCCCTGTGTCTGTCTCTCTCTCTCTCTGTATGTCGCTGTGTCTGTCTCTCTCTCTGTATGTCGCTGTGTCTGTCTCTCTCTGTATGTCCCTGTGTCTGTCGCTCTCTCTCTCTATCTTTCCCTGTGTCTGTCTCTCTCTCTCTGTATGTCCCTGTGTGTGTCTCTCTCTCTGTATGTCCCTGTGTCTCTCTCTCTGTATGTCCCTGTGTCTGTCTCTCTCTCTGTATGTCCCTGTGTCTCTCTCTCTGTATGTCCCTGTGTCTGTCTCTCTCTCTGTATGTCGCTGTGTCTGTCTCTCTCTGTATGTCCCTGTGTCTGTCGCTCTCTCTCTCTATCTTTCCCTGTGTCTGTCTCTCTCTCTCTGTATGTCCCTGTGTCTGTCTCTCTCTCTCTGTATGTCCCTGTGTCTCTCTCTCTGTATGTCCCTGTGTCTGTCTGTCTCTCCCTCTGTATGTCCCTGTGTCTCTCTCTCTGTATGTCCCTGTGTCTGTCTCTCTCTCTTTATGTGCCTGTGTCTCTCTCTCTCACTCTGTATGTCCCTGTGTCTCTCTCTCTCTCTGTCCCTGTGTCTGTCTCTCTCTCTCTGTATGTCCCTGTGTCTGTCTCTCTCTGTGTATGACCCCCTGGCTCTCTCTCTCTGTCTGTATGTCCCTGTGTCTGTCTCTCTCTCTCTGTGTCCCTGTGTCTGTCTCTCTCACTGTGTCCCTGTGTCTGTCTCTCTCTCTCTCTGTGTCCCTGTGTCTGTCTCTCTCTCTCTTTATGACCCTGTGTGTCTGTCTCTCTCTCTCTCTGTATGTCCCTGTGTCTGTCTATCTCTCTCTGTATGTCACCGTGTCTGTCTGTCTCTCTGTATGTCTCTTTGTCTGTCTCTCTCTCTCTGTCTCTCTCGGTATGTCCCTGTGTCTGTCTCTCTCTGCGTGTTCCTCTGTGTCTGTCTCTCTCTCTCTCTGTCTCTGTGTGTCTCTTTCTCTCTCTGTGTATGTCTCTGTGTGTGTCTCTCTCTCTGTGTATGTCCCTGTGTCTGTCTGTCTCTCTCTCTCTGTATGTCTCTGTGTGTCTCTCTCTCTCTCTGTATGTCCCTGTGTCTCTCTCTCTCTGTGTATGTCCCTGTGTCTGTCTCTCTCTCTGTTTGTCCCTGTGTGTGTCTGTCTCTCTCTCTTTATGTCCCTGTGTCTGTCTCTCTCTCTCTGTATGTCCCTGTGTCTGTCTCTCTCTCTGTGTATGTCCCTGTGTCTCACTCTCTCTCTCTCTATATGTCCCTGTGTCTGTCTCTCTCTCTCTGTATGTCCCTGTGTCTGTCTCTCTCTCTGTGTATGTCCCTGTGTCTGTCTCTCTCTCTCTGTATGTCCCTGTGTCTGTCTCGCTCTCGGTGTCGCTGTATCTGTCTCTCTCTCTGTCTGTCCCTGTGTCTGTCTCTCTCTCTCTCTCTCTCTGTCTGTCTTCCTCTCTCTGTATGTCACCGTGTCTGTCTGTCTCTCTGTGTGTCTCTGTATCTGTCTCTCTCTCTCTCTGTATCTGTCCCTGTGTCTGTCTCTCTCTCTCTGTGTTTCTGTGTCTGTCTCCCTCTCTCTGTATTTCGCTTTGTCTGTCTCCCTCTCTCTGTATTTCGCTTTGTCTGTCTCTCTCTCTGTGTCTCTCTGTCTCTCTCGGTATGTCCCTGTGTCTGTCTCTCTCTGCGTGTTCCTCTGTGTCTGTCTCTCTCTCTCTCTGTCTCTGTGTCTGTCTCCCTCTCTCTGTATGTCCCTGTGTTTGTCTCTCTCTCTCTCTCTCTGTATGTCCCTGTGTCTGTCTCCCTCTCTCTGTATGTCCCTGTGTGTCTCTCTCTCTCTCTGTGTGTATGTCTCTGTCTCTCTCTCTCTCTCTCTCTGTATGTCCCTCTGTCTGTGTCTCTCTTATTCTGTGTATGTCCCTGTGTCTGTCTCTCTCTCTCTCTCTCTCTCTGTCCCTGTGTCTGTCTGTCTCTCTCTCTCTCTCTTTCTGTCTCTCTGTCTCTCTGTACCTGTGTGTCTACATGGGCTGTAAAAAACAGTTTATGATATTAATGGGTAAATGGTGACCATGCTGCTATGATCTTCCTCTGCCGGTTGTTTTTACTGAGACATTAATCTGTTTATTTTAATTGGAATTAACACCTTTGTTAAAATAGAGGAATGTCTTAGAAACATGTGAAATATCCATCCGCAAACATCGTCCATGGTAAATTCTTCCAACATCGTAAATGTAGCAGGACAACCTGCTGTATTTGATATCTCTGGCAAAATTATAAATGCATTCTAAAAGCACGGGCCTATGATTTCAGTAGAAATAGTCACTGGAGGAAATCTGCCTGCTATCTCCAAGGTGTGTGTGAGGGTGTGTGTGAATGTGAGGGTGATTATCTCTATGTCTACCTGCCCCTGTGTGTGTCTTTACATTTGTATATCTGCCTGTGTGTCAATAGCAGAATTACTGTTGGGGTTATTAGTGGGCAGGCGTTTAATGTGTTCCTCTGTCATGCCTCTGTTATTTTAGTGGAGGTGTTCTCTCTTTTAAGATCAATGGGTTGATGCCTGTGTTAAAATAGCGGACAGAGGAATTATGGATTTGCATGGATTTGTTAAGGGGAGGTCATGTCTAACTAACTTGATTGAATTTTTTAAGGAGGTAACAAGGAGGGTCGATGAGGGCAGCGCGTTTGATGTAGTGTATATGGATTTTTAGCAAGGCTTTTGACAAGGTCCCACATGGCAGACTGGTTAGAAAAGTAAAAGCCCATGGGAAAGTGGCAAGTTGGATCCAAAACTGGCTCAGTGGCAGGAAGCAGAGGGTGATGGTCGACGGATGTTTTTGTGACTGGAAGTCTGTTTCCCGTGGGGTTCCACAGGGCTCAGTACTAGGTCCCCTGTGGTATACATCAATGATTTAGACTTCAATGTAGAGGGGCATGATTAAGAAGTTTGCAGATGATACAAAAATTGGCTGTGTGGTTGATACTGAGGAAGAAAGCTGTAGACTGCAGGAAGATATCAATGGACTGGTCAGGTGGGCAGAAAAGTGGCAAATGAAATTCAATCCGGAGAAGCATGAGGTAATGCATTTGGGGAGGGCCAACGAGGCACGGGAATACACAATAAATGGTAGGATACTGAGAAGTGTAGAGGAACAGAAAGACCTTGGAGTGCATGTCCACAGATCCCTGAAGGTAGCAGAACAAGTAGATAAGGTGGTTAAGAAGTCATACGGGATACTTTCCTTTATTAGCTGAGACATCGAGTATAAGAGCAGGGGGTTATGCTTGAACTGTATAAAACACTAGCTAGGGCATAGGTAGAGTACTGTGTACAGTTCTGATCACCACTTTACAGGAATGATGTGATTACACTAGAGAGGGTGCAGAGGAGATTTACGAGGATGTTGCCAGGGCTGGGGAATTTTAGCTATGAGGAAAGATTGGACAGGCTTGGGTTGTTTTCTTTGGAACAGAGGAGGCTGAGGGGAGACATCATTGAGGTGTATAAAATTATGAGGGGCCTTAGATAGAGTGGATAGGAAGGACCTATTTCCCTTAGCAGAGAGGTCAATAACCAGGGGCCATAGATTTAAAGTAATTGCTAGAACGATTAGAGGGAGACTTGAGGAGGACTTTTTTCACCCAGAGGGTGGTGGGGGTCTGGAACTCACTGTCTGAAAGGGTGGTAGAGGCAGAGACCCTCATTTTAAAAAGTACTTGGATATGCACTTGAAGTGCTGTAACCTACTGGGCTACGGACCAAGAGCTGGAAAGTGGGATTAGGCCGGATAGCTCTTTTTCGACCAGCGCAGACACGATGGGCCGAATGGCCTCCTTCTGTATGTATGCATGTATGTCTGTGTCTCTGTATCGATCTGCCAGTGTGTCTATTTGTATGTGTGTGTGTATCTGTGTACGTGTGTCTGCACGTGTATATATGTGTGTCTGTGTATGTGCGTGTGTGTGCATCTGTGTGTATTTCTGTCTGTGTGAGTATGTCTGTGAGTGTGTGTGTGTGTGTGTGTGTGTGTAGTTCTGTCTGTGTGTGTCTGTATCTGTGTGTGTGTGTATGTCTGAGTGTGTATTTCTGTGTGTGTGTGTATCTGTGTATCTTTGTGTGTGTGTGTATTTATTTCTGTGTGTGTTTGTATGTATGTGCTTGTGTGTCTGTGTATATCTGTGTTTGTTTCTGTGTGTGTTATATATGAGGATGATTCTCTGTCGGCATATATATCTGAGTGCTTTGTCAGTGTGTGTGTGAGGATCTGTGTGTGTGTGTATGTCTGTATGTTAGAGGAACTTGTGCGTGAGAGAGAGGATGCTTGTCTCTGTATGGGTATAAATCTGTGTGTGTGTGTGTGTGTGTGTGTGACATCACCAGGCTGGCTGACTGCAGTAAGATGGAGCTTGGTGCTGTTCGGCTGTTGGTATCGCCCGGCTTCGGAGCTTGGGGTCGAGGAGGATGAATTGGGGGCTCTGAGTATCTTTCAGGGGGACGGGGGGCCAAGCGGCTTGACCGCAGCGAAGAATGGCACGGACGTGGAGAACTCTGTGGCTGCTTGCGCTCATTATTCTGCCTCTTTCTCTAGGCAGCAAGCAGACCCTGTACATCGGAGCTCTCTTCCCCATGAGCGGAGGCTGGCCGGGTGGCCAGGCTTGTCTACCAGCTGCCCAGATGGCCCTGCGTGATGTCAATAACCGGTCTGATATTCTGCGGGACTACGAGCTGCAACTTATCTACCATGACAGCAAGGTATAGATATATATAAATATCCATATATATGGGAGAGGGGGGTTTAAAACAGAGCCTTGCTCTTTCAATAATAAGAGAAAATAACACATTGCCTGCGTTCTGGAAAGAAAAATACAACGTGGCGATCGATTCAGCAGCCAGTGTGCAACATTTCAAATGAGAAGTACCAGCAAGTTTGATCACCGGCATTTAGGGCGATTGCAGATTTTACTGGCGTTCCGTCCAGCTCAGTTTCACCTGCAAAATAACCTCTCTCTCTCTCTCTCTCTCGGGGGGGGGGGGGGGGGGGGGGGATGCAATGAGATAAACGTGTATCCGTGTATAATTGTGTGCTTTGAGATGGTGTGTCAGTTGCGAGGAGAATGTACAATCGCGTTGCAGTGTAACTGGAGGCGACTGGAATGCGTTTTGCCAGCGCAAGCTTTAGGGAGATAATTGCAATGGCCAGATCTCTCAGTCTGTCTGTCTGTCTGTGTCTCTCTCTTTCTCTCTGTCTGTCTGTCTGTCTCTCTCTCTCTCTCTCTCCCTCCCTCTGTCTCTCTCTCTCTTTCTCTGTTTGTCTGTCTCTCTCTCTCTTTCTCTGTCTGTCTGTCTCTCTCTCTCTTTCTCTGTCTCTCTCTCTCTCTTTCTCTGTCTGTCTGTCTCTCTCTCTCTCCCTCCCTCTGTCTCTCTCTCTCTCTCTCTGTCTGTCTGTCTCTCTCTCTCTTTCTCTGTCTGTCTGTCTCGCTCTCTTTCTCTGTCTGACTGTCTGTGTCTCTCTCTGTCTGTCTCTCTCGCTCTCCCTCTGTCTGTCTGTCTCACTCTTTCCCTCTGTCTGTCTGTCTCTCCCTTTCTCTGTCTGTCTGTCTCTCGCTCTCTTTCTCTGTCTGTCTGTCTCTCTCTCTCTTTCTCTGTCTGTCTGTCTCTCGCTCTCTTTCTCTGTCTGTCTGACTCTCTCTCTCTTTCTCTGTTTGTCTGTCTCTCCGTCTCTATCTCTATCTCCCTCTGTCTGTCTCTCTCTGTCTCCCTTTCTCTGTCTCCCTCCTTCTGTCTGTCTGTTTGTCTGTCTCTCCGCCTCTTTCTGTCTCTATCTCATTATCTCTCTCTCTCTGTCTCTCTTCCTCTGTCTCTCTCTCTCTCTCTCTGTCTCTGTGTGTGTGTCTCTTTCTCTCTCTCTCTCTCTCTCTCTGTCTCTCTCTGTGTCTCTGTGTGTGTGTGTCTCTCTCTCTGTGTGTCTCTCTCTGTGTCTCTCTCTCTGTCTGTGTCTCTGTCTCTCTCTGTCTCTCTCGCTCTGTGTCTCTGTCTCTCTCTCTCTCTCTCTGTGTCTCTGTCTTTCTCTGTCTCTCTTTCTGTGTGTGTGTGTCTGTCTCTCTGTCTGTCTGTCTCTCTCTCTGTCTCTCTCTCTCTCTCTGATGTGCTGGCTGCTTTGAGTAGATTTACCCTGCTCAGCATACTTATCCACAGCATACACACACCAACACAAACAGGGCTTATCAAAATGTGTTTACAGCCCGTTGAACGGGAGAATGGGGGTTGTGAGCATCACTTAAACCAGCGCGGTGCTATCAATCCGAATAAATTAAATATTGCTTGGGCGGCACGGGGGGATATTTTGCAAATGTTTGCCCCATTTAATACTGCAGAAGACAATTAAACTTGATTAGAATACAGAGAGAGAGAGAGAGAGAGATTGAGATTATTGCACTGTCGCTGGGGGTAGAACAGCCTCCGGATGCACGATGCATGGTCTGATTGTAAAGGTTGTCCTTGTCAATGTGCATTGCACTGTCGCTCATCCACGGCTCCCTCTGCCAGCTTTAACCCTTCAAGTGCTGAGTTGCGAATCAATTTCATTTACGTCCCCTCCCGCGCTGCTCTTAAAGGTACAGGGCATCTCGGTGGGCGGAGAGATGGGGGAACACACCGGTTCATCAGCGTTGGCCGATCTTGCCACCCATGCAATTGCACAGAGCCCCGAGGGGATCCCGTGAAAGGACCCGGCACAATAGTCATTGCTGATCATTTTGTCAACTGTTTTTCGATGCACTCCTTGTGGAGTACTGAGGGATGAGACGTTAAACCGCGCGGCCCCGTCTGCCCTCTCGGGCGGACGGAAAAGATCCCACGGCCACTATTTGGAAGAAGAGCAGGGGGAGTTCTCCCCGGTGTCCTGGGACAATATTTATCCCCTCAGCCAGCACCTAAAACAGATGATCAGGCCATTTATCTCATTGCTGTTTGTGGGAGCTTGCTGTGCGCAAATTGGCTGCCGCCTTTCCCACATTACAACAGTGACTCCACTTCAAAAGTACTTCATTGGCTGTAAAGCGCATTGGGACGTCCTGAGGCCGTGAAAGGTGCTATATAAAGGCAGGTTCTTTCTTGCTCAGTGCACTGCAACAGAGTATTGGGGCATAGATGTAGTGTCAGGGTTCCGTACCCTTGTTACCTGTCAAAGAAAGAAAAAAAGACAGATTTGCATTTCTACAGCACCTTTCACGACCTCAGGATGTCCCAAAGTACTTTACAGCCAATGACATACTTTTGAAGTGTAGTCACTGTTGTAAAGTAGGAAATGCGGCAGCCAATTTGTGCACAGCAAGCTCCCACAAACACCGATGTGATAATGCACAGATAATCTGTTTTTGTTATGTTGATTGAGGGATAAATATTGGCCCAGGACACCGGGCAGAACACCCCCTGCTCTTCTCTGAAATAGTGGCCGTGGGATCTTTTACGATAGCAAAATACTGCGGATGCTGGAAATCTGAAATAACAACAGAAAACGCTGGAAAAACTCAGCAGGCCAGGCAGCATCCGTGGAGAGAGAAAGGGAGTTAACATTTCAGGTCGATGACCTTTCTCTCTCCACGGATGCTGCCTGGCCTGCTGAGTTTTTCCAGTGGGATCTTTTACGTCCACCCGAGAGAGCAGACGGGGCCCTCGGTTTAACGTCTCATCTGAAAGACGGCACCTCTGACAGTGCCGCACTCCCTCAGCACTGCACTGGGAGCATCAGCCTAGATTTTGTGCTCAAGTCCCTGAAGTGGGACTTGAACCAGAGCGAGGTGGGGGGGGGTGGAGGGGGGAGTATTATGGGTTGAGGGACGGTCCCTAAGTGTCAATGTGGACTTGAAGTG
Source organism: Squalus acanthias (assembly GCA_030390025.1). NCBI lineage: Eukaryota > Metazoa > Chordata > Chondrichthyes > Squaliformes > Squalidae > Squalus > Squalus acanthias. Next base: position 17,265,815 of record CM059449.1, read on the forward strand.
ACAGTAGAGCGAGGGGGTGTAAAACATGTTGAGGGACGGTCCCTAAGTGTCAATGTGGACTTGAAGTGACAGTAGAGCGAGGGGGTGTAAAACGTGTTGAGGGACGGTCCCTAAGTGTCAATGTGGACTTGAAGTGACAGTAGAGCGAGGGGGTGTAAAACGTGTTGAGGGACGGTCCCTAAGTGTCAATGTGGACTTGAAGTGACAGTAGAGCGAGGGGGTGTAAAACATGTTGAGGGACGGTCCCTAAGTGTCAATGTGGACTTGAAGTGACAGTAGAGCGAGGGGGTGTCAAACATGTTGAGGGACGGTCCCTAAGTGTCAATGTGGACTTGAAGTGACAGCAAAGTGAGGGGGAGTGTGTCACCCACACTCTCTGCCTTGAAATGCACGAATTGCGGAGGTTCCTGTCACATTGCTATCAATCTATCACTGCCACTGATTAATTTGCGGCTGCTCTTCTCCATGCCTGTAGCACCATGCAAGACGACCGGCTAAATTAACCATGTGAATAACTTTGCACTTTTTAGCCCGCCGCTGCCTCAGCTCAGCTGCTGCTGACACCCTTATCCATGCCTTTGTTACCTCGAGACTCGACTATTCCAAGGCTCTCCTGGCTGACCTCTCACCTTGCACCCTCCGTAAACTTGAGCTCCTCCAAAACTCTGCTCCCCGTATTCTAACTCGCACCAAGTCCCGTTCACCCATCACCCCCTGTGCTCGCTGACCTACAGTAGCTCCTGGTCCAGCAACGCCTCGATTTAAAAATTCTCATCCTTGTGTTCAAATCCCTCCATGGCCTCGCCCCTCCCCATCTCTGTAACCTCCTCCAGACCCACCACTCTCTGAGATCACTGCGCTCCTCCAATTCTGGCTTCTTGAGCATCCGCGATTTCCATCGCCCCACCATTGGCGGCCGTGCCTTCAGCTGCCTGGGCCCTAAGCCCTGGAATTCCCTCCCTGAATCTCGCCGTCTCTCTACCTCTCTCTCCTCCTTGAAGATGCTCCTTAAAACCTACCTTTGACCAAGCTTTTGGTCACCTGCCCTAATACCTCCTTACGTGGCTCGGTGTGAAATGTTCTTTGATAATCACTCTGTTGAAGCACCTTGGGATGTTTTTACTAAAGGCGCTAAATAAATGCAAGTTGATGTTGTTATAGATGCAACTTTAACCAATTATGACCAGCACGATCAGCCACTTACAGAATGAATAACTCTGGGTGCTGTCTTACTCTGAGTAATGGACATTATCTGGGGGTTTTTTTGTGAGCTGAACAATAGACAGTAATTTCGCACCTGAGATGACAGACGACGCCTCGGTTTGACGTGTCATCCGAAAGATGGCGTCTCTGACAGTGCGGCGCTCCCTCAGCACTGCACTGAAGTGTCAGCCTGGATTTTGTGCTCAAGTCTCTGGAGTGGGGCTCGAGCCCACAGCCTTCTGACTCAGAGGCGAGAGTGGCTACCCACTCAGGGATGAAGCAGAGACTAGACAGGGGTGAAAGGTCACAGAAACCACCGCTAGTCCTGTAGGACCCAAGGCAAGGCTGATCATCACCTCAGTTGCTGACCTGTAATATGTGAACGGTTTTGGGGTCGAATCCCTCACTCGTCTATCGAACACTCACCACAGGGACCGGACTGCCCAGTGTCTGACTGTGAAGGAAAGGGGTGAGTAAGGTGCAGGATCTCTTTCAATGGGAAGCAGGCCCCTATGAATGGAGAAAGGTGTGTGGGTGTGTCAATCTCCTCCATTGGAATGAGAAGCCACAAGAGGCACATTCCAATCTGGGAATAATTGGAAGTCAAGAACTGGCTGGTTTTTCGAGCATTTTCAGTATACAGGTATGGAGACCTGTAACACACGTCACACCGGGGGACAGAGAGCGTGACACATGTCACACCGGGGGAGAGAGAGCGTGACACATGTCACACCGGGGGACAGAGAGCGTGACATATTTCACACCGGGGGACAGAGAGCCTGACACATGTCACATCGGGGGACAGAGAGCGTGACACACGTCACACCGGGGGACAGAGAGCGTGACACACGTCACACCGGGGGACAGAGAGCATGACACACATCACACCGGGGGACAGAGAGCGTGACACATGTCACACCAGGAGACAGAGAGCGTGACACATGTCACACCAGGGGACAGAGAGCGTGACATATGTCACACCGGGGGAGAGAGAGCATGACACATGTCACACCGGGGGATAGAGAGCGTGACATATTTCACACCGGGGGACAGAGAGCCTGACACATGTGACATCGGGGGACAGAGAGCGTGACACATGTCACACCGGGGGACAGAGAGCGTGACACACGTCACACCGGGGGGCGGAGAGCGTGACACATGTCACACCGGGGGACAGAGAACATGACACACATCACACCAGGGGGGACAGAGAGCATAACACATGCCACACCGGGGGTGACAGAGAGCGTGTCACACATCACACCAGGAGAGAGAGAGAGCGTGACAAATGTCACACCAGGGGGGACAGAGAGCGTGACACACATCACACCGGGAGGGACAGAGAGCATGACACATGTCACACTGGGGGGGACAGAGAGCGTGACACACGTCACACCGGGAGGGGACAGAGAGCATGACACACATCACACCGGGGGACAGATAGTGTGACACACGTCACACCGGGGGACAGACAGCGTGATAAACGTCACACCGGGGGACAGAGAGCGTGACACACGTTACACCAGGAGACAGAGAGCGTGATAAATGTCACACCGGGGGACAGAGAGCGTGACACACGTCACACCGGGGGACAGAGAGCGTAACACACATCACACCAGGAGACAGACAGCGTGATAAACGTCACACCGGCGGACAGAGAGCGTGACACACGTCACACCGGGGGACAGAGAGCGTGACACATGTCACACCGGGGGACAGAGAGCGTGACACATGTCACACCGGGGGACAAAGAGCGTGACACATGTCACACCAGGAGACAGAGAGCGTGACACACGTCACACCGGGGGACAGAGAGTGTGACACATGTCACAACAGGAGACAGAGAGCATGACACACGTCACACCGGGGAACAGAGAGCGTGACACACGTCACACCAGGGGACAGAGAGCGTGACACACATCACACGAGGAGACTGACAGCGTGATAAACGTCACAGCGGGGGACAGAGAGCCTGACATACGTTACACCAGGAGACAGGGAGCATGACACACATCACACCGGGGGACAGAGAGCGTGACACACGTCACACCGGGGGACAGAGAGCATGACACATGTCACACCGGGGGACAGAGAGTGTGACATATTTCACACCGGGGGACAGAGAGCGTGACACACGTAACACCAGGAGACAGAGAGCGTGACACATGTCACACCGGGGGACAGAGAGCGTGACACATGTCACACCTGGGGACAGAGAGTGTTGCACATTTCACACCGGGGGACAGAGAGCGTGACACACGTCACACCGGGGTTCAGAGAGCGTGACACATGTCACACCAGGGTGCAGACTGTGTGACACATGTCACACCGGGGGACAGAGAGCGTGACATATTTCACACCGGGGGACAGGGAGCGTGACACACGTCACACCGGGGGACAGAGAGCGTGACACACATCACACCGGGGGACAGAGAGTCTAACACATGTCACACCGGGGGACAAAGAGTGTGACACATTTCACACCGGGGGACAGAGAGCGTGACACACGTCACACCGTGGGACAGGGAGCGTGACACATATCACACCAGGAGACAGAGAGCGTGATAAACGTCACACTGGGGGACAGAGAGCGTGACACATGTCACACCGGGGGACAAAGAGCGTGTCACATGTCACATCAGGAGACAGAAAGCGTGACACACGTCACACCGGTGGACAGAGAGCGTGACACACATCACACCAGGATAGAGACAGTGTGACAAATGTCACACCAGGGGAGACAGAGAGCGTGACACACATCACACCGGGAGGGACAGAGAGCGTGACACATGTCACACTGGGGGGGACAGAGAGTGTGGCACACGTCACACCGGGAGGGGACAGAGAACATGACAGACGTCACACCGAGGGACAGAGAGCGTGACACACGTCACACCGTGGGACAGGGAGCATGACACACATCACACCAGGAGACAGAGAGCGTGATAAACGTCACACTGGGGGACAGAGAGCGTGACACATGTCACACCGGGGGACAAAGAGCGTGACACATGTCACACCAGGAGACAGAAAGCGTGACACACGTCACACCGGGGGACAGAGAGCGTGACTCATGTCACAGCAGGAGACAGAGAGCATGACACACGTCACACCGGGGGTCAGAGAGCATGACACATGTCCTACGGGGGACAGAGAGCGTGACACACGTCACACCAGGAGACAGAGAGCATGACACACATCACACCGGGGGACAGAGAGCGTGACACACGTCACACCGGGGGACAGAGAGCATGACACATGTCACACCGGGGGACAGAGAGCGTGACATATTTCACACCGGGGGACAGAGAGCCTGACACATGTCACATCGGGGGACAGAGAGCATGATGCACGTCACACCAGGAGACAGAGAGCATGATACACATCACACCGGGGGGGACAGAGAGAGTGACACACATCACACTGAGGGACAGAGAGCGTGACAGACGTCACACCAGGGGGGACAGAGAGCGTGACACATGTCACATGTCACACCAGGGGGTGGGGACAGAGAGTGTGACAAAATGTCAAACCGGGGGGGGACAGACCACATGACACACGACACACCAGGAGACAGAGAGCGTGATACACATCACACCGGGGGGGACAGAGAGGGTGACACATGTCACACTGAGGGACAAAGAGGGTGACACACATCACACTGGAGGGGGACAGAGAGCGGGACACACGTCACACCAGGGGGACAGAGAGCGTGATACACGTCACACTGGGGGGGGACAGAGAGCATGACACACGTCACACCAGGGGGAGGGACGGAAAGCATGACACACATCACACCGGGGGGACCGAGAGCGTGACACATGTCACACCAGGGGGACAGAGAGCGTGACACACGTCACACCGGGGGGACAGGGAGCGTGACACATGTCACACTGGTGGGGAGACGGAGAGCGTGACTTATGTCACACTGGGGGGCACAGGGTGCATGATACACGTCACACCGGGGGACAAAGAGCGTGATACACGTCACACTGGGGGGGACAGAGAGCGTGACACAATGTCACACTGGGGAGGACAGAGAGCGTGACACACATCACACCGGGGGGGGGGGGGGGGGGTGACAGAGAGCGTGACACACATCACACCAGGGGGACAGAGAGCGTGACACACGTCACAAAGGGGGGACAGGGAGCTTGATACACGTCACACTGGGGGGGGGGGGCGGGGACAAAAAGCGTGACACACGTCACACCTGGTAGACAGAGAACGTGACACACCTTACACCGGTGGGGGGGGGGGGGGGGGGGTGACAGAGAGTGTGACACACATCACACCGATGGGGGGGCGGGGGGAGACAGAGAGCGTAACACACATCACACCGGAAGACAGGGACTGGAACAAGTGCTCTCTGAAAATGGAAACGTTTCCATGAATAATGAAAGGTGGCCGCAGTGGGTTTTAATAATTTACGTTTTGACACCAACTGCAATAGGTCCTCCCTGACCACCAGAGTAATCAAACTCACAGCGCACTGAGCACGAGGGTCCGAAATAGTCAATGAATCCTTGGAATAGTGCGTAGAATTTCACTGGAAGGGGGGTAACTTTAAAACTCTCTTGAAAAGATAACGCTGAGTTCTCAGTGTCTGTGGAGGGCCATAGATAATTTAAAGATCAGAACTGGTTAATAACAAGAATTTGTTCCCCTTTTTAAAAGTTGAAGCTCCCTCTGCACTGTCCCAGCAAACACTCCCAGGGCAGGTACAGCATGGATTAGATATAGAGTAAAGCTCCCTCTACACTGTCCCATCAAACACTCCTGGGGCAGGTACAGCACGGGTTAGATACAGAGTAAAGCTCCCTCTACACTGTCCCATCAAACACTCCCAGGGCAGATACAGCACGGGTTAGATACAGAGTAAAGCTCCCTCCACACTGTCCCATCAAACACTCCCAGGGCAGGTACAGCACAGGTTAGATACAGAGTAAAGCTCCCTCTACACTGCCCCATCAAACACTCCCAGGGCAGGTACAGCACGGGTTAGATACAGAGTAAAGCTCCCTCTACACTGCCCCATCAAACACTCCCAGGGCAGTTACAGCACGGGTTAGAAACAGAGTAAAGCTCCCTCTACACTGTCCCATCAATCACACCCAGGGCAGTTACAGCACGGGTTAGATACAGAGTAAAGCTCCCTCTACACTGTCCCATCAAACACTCCCAGGGCACGTACAGCACTGGTTAGATACAGAGTGAAGCACCCTGTACACTGCCCCATCAAACACTCCCAGGGCAGGTACAGCATGGGTTAGATACAGAGTAAAGCTCCCTCTACACTGTCCCCATCAAACACTCCCAGGGCAGGTACAGCATGGGTTAGATACAGAGTAAAGCTCCCTCTACACTGTCCCCATCAAACACTCCCAGGGCAGGCACAGCACGGGTTAGATACAGAGTAAAGCTCCCTCTACACTGTCCCCATCAAACACTCCCAGGGCAGGTACAGCACAGGTTAGATACAGAGTAAAGCTCCCTCTACACTGTCTCATCAAACACTCCCAGGGCAGGTACAGCATGGGTTAGATACAGAGTGAAGTTCCCTCTACACTGTCCCATCAAACACTCCCAGGGCAGGTACAGCACGGGTTAGATACAGAGTAAAGCTTCCTCTACACTGCCCCATCAAACACTCCCAGGGCAGTTACAGCACGGGTTAGATACAGAGTAAAACTCGCTCTACGCTATCCCATTAATCACTCCCAGGACAGGTACAGCATGGGTTAGAAACAGATTTAAGCTTCCTCTACACTGTCCCATCAAACACTCCCAGGGCAGGTGCAGCACGGGTTAGATACAGAGTAAAACTCGCTCTATGCTATCCCATCAATCACTCCCAGGACAGGTACAGCACGGGTTAGATACAGAGTAAAGCTCCCTCTACACTGTCCCATCAAACACTTTCAGGGCAGGTACAGCACGGGTTAGATACAGAGTAAAGCTCCCTCTACACTGCCCCATCAAACACTCCCAGGGCAGGTACAGCATGGGTTAGATACAGAGTAAAGCTCCCTCTACACTGTCCCATCAAACACTCCCAGGGTAGGAACAGCACGGGTTAGATACAGAGTAAAGCTCCCTCTACACTGTCCCCATCAAACACTCCCAGGGCAGGTACAGCACGGGTTAGATACAGAGTAAAGCTCCCTCTACACTGTCCCATCAAACACTCCCAGGGCAGGTACAGCACGGGTTAGATACAGAGTAAAGCTTCCTCTACACTGTCCCCATCAAACATTCCCAGGTCAGGTCCAGCACGGGTTAAATACAGAGTAAAGCTCCCTCTACACTGCCCCATCAAACACTCCCAGGGCAGGTACAGCACGGGTTAGATCCAGAGTAAAGCCTCCTCTACACTGTCCCATGAAATGCTCCCAGGGCTGGCACAGCACGAGTTAGATACACCAAGTAAAGCTCCCTCTACACTGCCCCATCAAACACTCCCAGGGCAGGTACAGCATGGGTTAGATACAGAGTAAAGCTCCCTCTACACTGTCCCATCAAACACTCCCAGGGCAGGTACAGCACGGGTTAGATACAGAGTAAAGCTTCCTCTACACTGTCCCATCAAACACTCCCAGGGTAGGAACAGCACGGGTTAGATACACCAAGTAAAGCTCCCTCTACACTGCCCCATCAAACACTCCCAGGGCAGGTACAGCATGTGTACAAAGTACCTTCTGTCGCTCCAGAGTCCCAAAGACGCTCGGGTACAGGTTGGGTTGCTTTCTGCCTGGTGAACTCACTCAGGTTAATGAAAGGCAGGAGCGCTGATCCCTGGTTCTCTCTCACAGCTCCAGTCCAGCTGGCTCACACTTTAGCTCTTATTCCTCCAAACACAAGCTGGTTGGCCCCCTTAAGCCTGTGTGCAGTTTAATTGCTCACGTTAGCTGGTGCTACCTGTCTAATGTTAACAGACCGATAAAACATTTATACCAGGACATCAAAATGAAGATAAATAGATGTCAGATGTAATAAGGAAAATCCCTCCAGACTAGGGTTCTGACAATGAAACGCTTTCATCCAACAGCTCACATTTACACAGACAGTCTGTTCCCAGAGGAGAGGAATAACCCTCTGACTGATCCTTTCCCATATTGCAGGCAATCTTCGCATAGCATTAACCCCCTCATGTACGCTTTGTCATTCACAGTCAGACACCGGAGGGGATTAACCCTCTCACCCACCTCTCCCCATTCACAGTCAGACACCGGGCAGCCTGTTCCCAGCAGAGGGGATTAACCCTCTCACCCACCTCTCCCCATTCACAGTCAGACACCGGGCAGCCTGTTCCCAGCGGAGGGGATTAACCCTCTCACCCACCTCTCCCCATTCACAGTCAGACACCGGGCAGCCTGTTCCCAGCGGAGGGGATTAACCCTCTCACCCACCTCTCCCCATTCACAGTCAGACACCGGGCAGCCTGTTCCCAGCGGAGGGGATTAACCCTCTCACCCACCTCTCCCCATTCACAGTCAGACACCGGGCAGCCTGTTCCCAGCGGAGGGGAGTGACGCTTTCACCCACCTCTCCCCATTCACAGTCAGACACCGGGCAACCTATTCCCAGTGGAGGGGATTAACCCTCTCACCCACCTCTCTCCATTCACAGTCAGACACTGGGCAGCCTGTTCCCAGCGGAGGGGATTAACCCTCTCACCCACCTCTCCCCATTCACAGTCAGACACCGGGCAGCCTGTTCCCAGCGGAGGGGATTAACCCTCTCACCCACCTCTCCCCATTCACAGAGAAACACCAGGCAGCCTGTTCCCAGTGGAGAGGATTAACCCTCTCACCCACCTCTCCCCATTCACAGGCAGGTATTACTAACATGCAAAGAAAGGAAGGATAGACCAACTGGTTTGACCCAAAGGGGTTTTATGACCTGGAAAGACCATTTCAATCCATCAGGTCTGTCCTGACCTATTGATGAGATCATGCACCACAGTGCCTCTTATATCCATCAGTCGCTTCCCTCTCCAAATATCCATTCAGCTCGTTACTGAATTCAGACACTGCGAGCCTGGCCAAAAGAGGCCAGCTCCTTGCCATCGGGTCTTTGTTTCTCTTCGCTGCAGGAGATCTTTCTTCGACGGTTCAGGTGAGTTTAATAATCACAGTCTGTCGTCATTTGCGTCTGTTTTTAAACAGGCCCTCTGGGCGGCGACTAACTCAGCGATACAGCGATTTATATAGGGGCCGTTAACACAGAAAAAAGTCCCAAGGCGCTTCACAGAAGCATAAATTTGCCGGGCTATGGGGAAAGGGCAGGGTGGTGCGGGACTAATTGGATCGCTCTTTCAAAGAGCCGGCACAGGCACGATGGGCCGAATGGCCTCCTGCTGTGCTGTATCATTCTATGAATAGTGGACATCGCACCAACGAAGGAGACGTTGGGAGGGGTGACTGAAAACTTGGTTAAAGTGGTGGGTTTTATAAGCGTCTTAAAGGAGGAGAGTGCGGTGGAGAGGCGCAGATGTTTAGGAAATTCGAGCTATACGTAACCATAAGGATCGCTGCACGTCCAGATTACAACATCCAGGGATTTCCTCGGAGCTGCTCCCCCTCTGCCAACCGTTAACTCTGAGGCAAAGTTACAGCGGTGAAGCGGGAAGCTCCGAGGAAATTCTCGGCTAATACGTTTCCTGCGGAAGTTTCCTTGCGAGTCCTTGCAAAGGCACAAGCCAGGAGTGTGCTGGAATACTCTCAACTTGCCTGGATGAGTGCAGCCCCAACAACACTCAAGAAACTCGACACCATCCAGGACAAAGTAGCCCGCTTGATTGGCACCACATCCACCACCTTAAACATTCAGTCCCTCCACCACCGGCGTACCGTGGCTGCAGTGTGTACCATCTACAAGATGCACTGCAGCAACTCGCCAAGGCTTCTTCGGCAGCACCTCCCAAACCCGCGACCTCTTCCACCTAGAAGGACAAGGGCAGCAGGCGCATGGGAACACCACCACCTCCAAGTTCCCCTCCGAGCCACACACCATCCTGACTTGGACATATATCGGCCGATCCTTCATCGTCGCCGGGTCAAAATCCTGGAACTCCCTCCCGAACAGCACTGTGGGAGCACCTTCACCACACGGACTGCAGCGGTTCAAGAAGCCTTCTCAAGGGCAACTAAAGATGGGCAATAAATGCCGGTCTTGCCAGCGACGCCCACAAACTGAGAATGATTCCTGCCAAAGTTTTCTCGCGAGTCCGTTTTGCCCACGTGTGCACGCGAGGGAGAGTGGGAGCGTCCGCCTAGCTTTGTGTGCTCGAGACTCTGGAGCGGGACTTGAACCCACGACCTTCTGACCCTGAGATGAGAGTGCTACCTGTCGACCTAACTTGGTACAGAGGACGGAACTGAGCACCTTCCTGACTGGAAAAGTTTAATAAGCCCCGTAGGGGAGATGGGGAGAGTCTTTCTGAGCGTGAGCGCGCTGTACTGAACTGTCTGGAGGTGGCCGACGCGATGGAGAAAGATCGTAGGGAGTTGAGAGCAATTGGTTTCCCAGGGTCTTGACGTCACGGTGATCTGAAATATTGATAGGAAGGCTATATAAATGTACTTAATGCGTAAATAATTAAAAATGAACATTATTTTCTCTGCCAGTAAGTGTGAGAAAGGCACTAGTGTGCTAACCCGTGGGAGGCATAAAACAAGCTCTTCTGCCCCGAGCCCAAGGGACAGAGTGACAGCACTTGGACTAACATGAACTGATCAGGGAGAACCAACATGGATTGGTAAACGGTTAGTCATGTCTAAGGAACCTAGCTGAATTTTTTGTGGAGGTCACTAAAGTGGTGGATAAGGGAATGTCTGGATGTTATTTATGTGGACTTCCAGAAGAACATAATATAAGAACATAAGAAATGGGAGCAGGAGTAGGCCATTTGCCCCCTCGACCCTGCCCCGCCATTCAATAAGATCATGGCTGATCTTCTACCTCATCTCCACTTTCCTGCACTATCCCCATATCCCTTGATTCCCTTAATCTTCAAAAATCTATCGATCTCAGTCTTAAATATACTCAACGACTGAGCCTCCACAGCCCTCTGGGGTAGAGAATTCCAAAGATTCACCACCCTCTGAGTGAAGAAATTTCTCCTCATCTCAGTCCTAAATGGCCGACCCCTTATTCTGAGACTGTGACCCCTGGTTCTGGACTCCCCAGCCAGGGGAAACATCCTCCCTGCATCTACCCTGTCAAGCCCTGTCAGAATTTTGTATGTTTCAATGAGATCACCTCTCATTCTTCTAAACTCTAGAGAATATAGGCCTAGTCTACTCAATCTCTCCTCATAGGACAATCCCCCCCATCCCAGGAATCAGTCTGGTGAACCTTCATTGCACTCCCTCTATGGCAAGTATATCCTTCCTTGGGCAAGAAGCCCAAAACTGTACACAGTACTCCAGGTGTGGTCTCACCAGGGCCCTATATAATTGCAGGAAGACGTCTTTACACTTATACTCAAATCCTCTTGTAATAAAGGCATTCGATAAGATTCCACACAGGAGACTGTTAGCAAAAATGAGAGCGCATGGAATTGGAGGCAACCTATGGACATGGGTAGGGAGTTAATTAGGAGGTAGGAGATAGAGAGTAGGAATAATGAATATGTACTTAAATTGGCAGGATGCGACGAGTGGTGGCCCCCAGGGATCTGTACTGGGGCCTCAGCTTTTCACTCGATGTATAAATGACTTAGACGAAGGAATAGAGAGCCATATATCTTGCTGATGATACTAAGTTAGGGGGCACAGTAAGTAGTGTAGATAGGAGTAGAAAGTTATAAAGAGACATTGATAGATTAAGTGAGTGGGCAAAACTGTGGCAGCTGGAGTTCAATGTGGGGAAGTGGTAGGTCATCCACTTTGGACCTAAGAAAGATAGATCAGGGTATTTTCTAAAGGGCGAGAAGCTAGGAATTGTGGAGGAGCGGAGAGATTTAGGGCTCCACGTACAGAAATCATTACTAACAACGTACAAAAAATAATTGAAAGGGCTAATGGAATGTTGACCTTTATCTCGAAGGCTGGAGTACAAAGGGTAGAAAGTTGTGCTTCAGTTGTACCGAGCTCTGGTCAGATCCCCACCTGGAGTAACTGCGTTCAGTTCTGGGCACGGCGCCTCAGGAAGGATTAGTTGACATTGGAGGGGGTGCAACGTAGAATGATACCGGGACTCAAAGGGTTAAATTAGGAGGACAGATTGCTTCGACTAGGCTTGTATTCCCTTGAGTATAAAAGATTAAGGGGTGATCTAATTGAGGTGTTTAGGATGATTAAAGGATTCGATAGGGTAGATAGAGAGAAACTATTTCCTCTGGTGGGGGATTCCAGATCAAGGGGGCTTAACCTTCAAATTAGAGCCAGGCCGTTCAGGGCTGGTGTCAGGAAGCACTTCTTCACACGAAGGGGAGTGGAAATTTGTGGACAGCACCTTCCAAACCTGTGACCTCTACCGCCCAGAAGGACAAGGTCAGCAGGCACATGGGAACACCACCTCCTCCAAGATCCCCTCCGAGTCACACACCATCCTGACTTGGAAGTATATCGCCGTTCCTTCATCGTCGCTGGGTCAAAATCCTGGAGCTCCCTCCCTAACAGCGCCGTGGGAGTACCTTCACCACACGGACTGCAGCGGTTCAAGAACAAGGCTTGTCATCACCTTCTCAAGGGGCCACCAGGGGATGGACCTTGCCAGTGGCACCCACATCCCAAGAGAGAATTTTTTTTAAAAGGCTCACACGTGAAAACTGGTGAGCTTGGGTGAAGTACTGGTGGAATTATCCACCGGCCGCAATCACTGTCTGCAGACAAGGGCTGCGGGACAAACTGGCAGATAAAGTAGCAGACAAACAGGATCCTTCCAGAGGCCTTCTTCGGGGCCTGTAGACCCACTGAACCTTCCTCAGGGGCCTGTAGACCCACCGAGCCTTCCTCAGGGGCCTGTAGACCCACCTGGCCTTCCTCGGGGCCTGTAGACCCACCAGACCTTCCTCAGAGCCTGTAGACCCACCGAACCTTCCTCTGGGCCTGTAGACCCACCGAGCCTTCCTCAGGGGCCTGTAGACCCACCAGACCTTCCCCAGGGGCCTGTAGACCCACCGGATCTTCCTCAGGGGCCTGTAAACCCACCGGACCTTCCTCAGGGCCTGTAGACCCACCGAACCTTCCTCAAGGGTCTGTAGACCCACCGGGCCTTTCTCAGGGGCCTGTAGACCCAATGAACCTTCCTCAGGGGGCCTGTAGTCCCACCGAACATTGCTCACGGGCCTGCAGACCCACCGGACCTTCCTCAGGGCCCGTAGACCCACCGGACCTTCCTCAGGGCCCGTAGACCCACCGGACCTTCCTCAGGGCCTGTAGACCCACCAGGCCTTCCTCAGGGCCTGTAGACCCACCAGGCCTTCCTCAGGGCCTATAGGCCTGCGAAATTGCCCACCAGGCCTTCCTGATTGAACCCAGAACAGTGCAAGGCCTTTAAGCCAGGCTGCCTTATTTTTAAATTCAAATGCCACTTAGTAATTGCCAATGGGAGTCGCCAGAAATTAAACATTAATCTCCAGGGCACTGCTGTGAGCAACCACAAGAGAAATATCATAGGGGCGTAAAAAAAAAATGACGCATTTCATTTATTAGTAATAGAAATATTGGAGATAGGGGAAAAATCCTGTATGGCTGGGCGGGGCTGCTGGAGACGGGAGGTCTTGTGATGAAATCTCCAGGGATGCGTCCAATCGGAGTTGGCAACCCGAATGCCTTCCTGTTTCAACTTTGACCTGCTGGGGGGGACTTTCTAAATCGCGGGCTGCCCCTTCCTGAAGACCAAATGCCACCAGCTCTCCCTGAGTCAGCAGCCGCACTCCCTGCTCCGTGCCAAGGCCTTCAGAGCCCTGTCAGCAGAGCCGCAGCATCTTACAGCCCAGAAGGAGGCCACTCGGCCCATCGTGCCGGTGCCCGCTCTTGTGAAAGAGCTGTCCATTTAGACCCGCTCCTCCCTGCTCTTTCCCCCCTAGCCCTGCAAATTATCTCCCCTTCAACCTTGGGCTCCACCTACTCCTTCAAAATTAGGCCGTCAGTAACCCAATCAATTTTACGCTGGAGGTTCGAAAGCCTGCACTGCAACAACAACTTGCATTTATATAGCGCCTTTAAGGTAGTAAAACGTCCCAAGGCGCTTCACAGGAGTGATTATCAAACAAAATTTTGACACTGAGGCACGTAAGGAGATATTAGGACAGGTGACCAAAAGCTTGGTCAAAGAGGTAGGTTTTAAGGAGCGTCTTAAAGGAGGAGAGAGAGGCGGAGAGGTTTAGGGAGGGAATTCCAGAGGTAAGAGCCTAGGCAGCTGAAGGCACGGCTGACAATGGTGGAGCGATTAAAATCGAGGATGCTCAAGAGGCCAGAATTAGAGGAGCGCAGATATCTCGGAGGGTTGTAGGGGTTACAGAGATAGGGAGGGGGGTGAGGCCATGGAGGGATTTGAAAACTAGGAGGAGAATTTTAAAATTGTTGCTTAACAGGGAGGCAATGTAGGTCAGCGAGCACAGGGGTGATGGGCGAACGGGACTTGGTGCAAGTTAGGACACGGGCAGCAGAGTTTTGGATGAGCTCAAGTTTACAGAGGGTAGAAAATTGGAGGCCGGCCAGGAGAGCGTTGGAATAGTCAAGTCTAGAGGTAACAAAGGCATGGATGAGGGTTTCAGCAGCAGATGAGCTGAGGCAGGGGCGGAGACGGGCGATGTTACAGAGGTGGAAGTAGGCGGTCTTAATGATGATGCAGATATGTGGTCGGAAGCTCACCTTGGAGTCAAATACAACACCAAGGTTGCGAAACATCTGGTTCAGCCTCAGACAGTTGCCAGGGAGAGGGATGGAGTCGGTGGCTAGGGAACGGAGTCTGTGGCGGGGACCTGCTCCTCCAGTACTGGTTGTCGGACAAGCAGTCTGACAATTTAGAGGCAGCGGAGGGGTCGAGAGAGGCGGCGGTGAGGTAGAGCTGGGCGTTCCCCTCCCGCCCCTTCCATCTTTGGATTCTACTCAAGTGGATCCTGAAGAGTTGAGTTGGTGCCCTATCGGGCCCAAAGCCCCAGGCGAGATGGTCAATCGTCAATTGGAAGCTGAAATTTGATCGTTTCTAAGCCCGCTCTACCAAGGGAACGGTAGTATCGTGGTTTGTAATCCAGAGGCCTGGACTAATGATCTGGAGACGTGAGTTCAGATCCCACCACGGCAGCTGGGGATATTTAAATTCAGTTAATCAAATAAATCTGGAATGAAAAGCTAGTATCAGTAATGGTAACCATGAAACTATCGGATTGTCGTAAAAACCCATCTGATTCACTAACGTCCTTTAGGGAAGGCAATCTACCGTCCTTACCCGGTCTGGCCGATATGTGATTCCAGACCCACAGCAATGTGATTGACTCTTAACTGCCCTCTGAAATGCCAGTCAGTTGTTGCTGCCACCTTCTCAATTAGGGATGGGCAATAAATGCTGACCTTGCCAGCGACACCCACAAACCCATGAACGAATGAAAACAACAGATTGCTGAAGTAACACATATTGCAGCAGCGAGGTAACTAGAGATAGAAAGACTTGCATTTCTGTAGCGCCTTTCACGACCACCGGATGTCACAAAGCGCTTCACAGCCAATGAAGTACTTTTGAAGTGGAGTCACTGTTGCAATGTGGGAAACGCGGCAGCCAATTTGCGCACAGCAAGCTCCCACAAACAGCAATGAGCTGATGACCAGATAATCTGTTTTTGTTATGTTGGTTGAGGGATAAATACTGACAATACATGACACCGGGGATAACTCCCCTTGCTCTTCTTCAAAATAGTGGCCATGGGGATCTTTTACGTCCACCTGAGGGAGCAGACGGGTCCTCGGTTTAACGTCTCACCCGAAGGACGGCACCTCTGACAGTGCAGCATTCCCTCAGTACTGCACTGGGAGTGTCAGCCTTGCTTTATGTGCTCAAGTCTCTGGAGTGAGACTATGAACCCACAACCTTCTGACTCCGAGGTGAGTGTGTGCTACCCACTGAGTCACGGCTGACACAGCTGACTAGAGGTGAGCTGGAAGGCTCCTCAGCTCCTGAATCCCCCCGCCCAACCTTTCCTCGCCGTCTGTAGTTTCAACAAAGTACTGTTTATTTCTCTCCTGCAGTTTGTCAAAATTTTCAGTGGAGTGTTGACTGGCGAAATCTTCAGAGGGGACAGTTTCCATGGCGATGCGTGGAGGTTTGACATCTCCTTTAGTACTTGGTGCCAAAGCCTCTACTTTGTCTGATCCTGTTGGAAACTTTTCAATTGACCCTCCCAGCCTAACAGCTCTTTGGTGGAGAGAGTTCCCGATTTCCACGACCCTTTGTGTGAAGAAGTGCTTCCTGACATCGCCCCTGAACGGCCCGGCTCTAATTTGAAAGTTATGCCCCCTTGTTTGGGACTCTCCCACCAGAGGAAATAGTTTCTCTCTATCTACCCTATCAAATACTTGAATCATCTTAAACAGCTCAATTAGGTCTCCCCTTATGGGCTTATTATAATAAAGGTGATAGATGGGATTTAAAGAATTGGATGGGAGGCAGGGTAGGTCAGAGGTCAGAGGTGAGCAGGTCTGAAGATAGGAGAGAGCTGGTAGATCTGGAGATGGGTTGTACTTTGTGTAGAAGGAAGCTGAGGCGGCCGATGGTGAAAACATTGGAGGAGCGGAGCCTCAGGGTGATGAATGGCGGGATGAAATACCCAAAGGCAGTAGGGGGTTAGATGTGGGGCAGAGGCTTCAAAGCCGAATCGCTTTTGACTCAGCCTCACTAGGTCATGACGTGAGTGCGACCGATGTGTGAAAGTCTCGCAGCGGAGGCTTGCTAACTCTTAAGACACCACTCGCACCCTCGGTGCTCCTTTGTGATGTGCGCGTGTCGGGGGTGAGGTGAGGTGAGGGGCGGGTGGTGTGAGCTTTACACGCTTGCCGTGAACTCCGAGGAGCTGTCGGATGTGAGCAGATGCAAGGTGCGAGCGTTTAGTCATGGAACCCGTAGCTGAGGCAATGACTGCGCCAAACAGGCAAACACATTCCTCACCGGGGTCCCAGGGGGCTGGCCGAGTGACAGGAGTGGATTCTTCTCTCCTCTCCGTTCTTGTTCTGTTTCTGCCTCCCTCTTTCCTTTTAACCCGCCACATCCCACCTTACCGTAGGGAGTCACAGGTCTTTCCTCGCTGGACAAATGTGAGAAGTCGCACAACACCAGGTTATAGCCCAACAGCTTTATTTGAAATCACAAGCTTTCGGAGCGCTGCTCCTTCGTCAGGTGAAGTGAAGAGATGCATATGGGCACAGCATCTATAGTCAGAGAACACAGCCAGATGATTACAGTTAATCTTTCCAACTGTCCTTTATCACACCTTTATCACACATAAAGGGCAGTTGGAAAGATTAACTGTAGTCATCTGGCAGTGTTCTCTGACTATATATGCTGTGCCTATATGCATCTCTTCACTTCACCTGACGAAGGAGCAGCGCTCCGAAAGCTTGTGATTTCAAATAAAGCTGTTGGACTATAACCTGGTGTTGTGCGACTTCTCACATTTGTCCAGCCCAGTCCAACACCGGCATCTCCACATCATGGCTTTCCTCGCTGGGTAAGCGTATTTGGACACCTACTTTGTGCAGAGAGGTGCTTTCTTTAGTCAGCAGCTGGTTTTTTTTTCCTGGGGAATGTCCTACTGGGAAGGTCCAACAAATTCCTTCCCAACAAATAGGACGTAAAGGAAAGACGGAGAGTCAGTCCTTTCAGTCTAGCTGGCGATATTCGAGACTGGGGAAGCTGCGACTGTTCTCCTTGCAGCAGAGAAGGTTAAGGGGAGATTCAGTTGAGGCGTTCAAAAAAAATCACAAAGAGGTTTTGCTGGAGAAGACCAGGAGAAACTGTTTCCACTGGCACGAGGACTGGCAACCAGCGGACACCGATTTAAGAAAATCGGCTGAAAGGCAAAGGGGGAAGATGAGGAGAATTTTTTTTTGCGCAGCGAGCTGTTGTGACCTGGAATGCGCTGCCCGAAAGGGCGGTGGGAGCAGATTCAACAGTAACTTTCGAAAGGGAGTTGAACAAGTACTTTGAAAAGGAGAAATTTGCCGGGCTGCGGGGAAAGGACAGCGGGAGTGCGACTAATCGGGCAGCTCTTTCAAAGAGCCGGCACGAGCACGATGGGCTGAATGGCCGCCTTCTGTGCTGTATCATTCTGCGATTAGCAAACGCATGCTGAGTGTGTTGGTGAGACCTTCCTCTGTCCGCTATTGTAACAGAGACGGGCTTGCATTTATACGGCGCCTTTCCCATCCTCAGAAACGCACCAAAGCACTTCGCAGACAATGAAGTGCATTTTAAGTGTAATCAGCGCTGTTTTACAGGCCAATACAGCAGGCAAATTGCGCACAGCAAGATCCCACAAACAGCAATGAATCAAATGACTAGATAATCTGTTTTAGTGATGTTGGTTGAGAGATGAATATTGGCCGGGGGCGGGGGGGGAGGGGGAGGGGGGGGTGGGGGGGGGGGGAATCCCCTGCTCTTCTTCGAAATAGTGGTCGTGGGATCCTTTTACGTCCACCCGGGAAGAGCAGACGGGGGCCTCGGTTTGACGTCTCATCCGAAATTTGGCACCTCCAGCAGCACAGCGCTCCCTCAGTAATGGCACTGCTGTCGACAGCCTGGATTTTGTGATCAAAGTCTCTGGAGTGGGGCTTCAACCCACGACCTCCTGACTCAGAGGCGAGAGTGTGACTCACTGAGCCACGGCTGATAAAGACAAAGTGTGCTAACATCTGTTGGACAGATGACTGTCGCGCCAACACTTGAAACACTCACCCATTGACGGCACCAGCGGGAATCTCTAACCTATGGTAATCCCTGGGGTTTTCAATCAACATATAACCAGAGTCCATTGAACCCTAGATTCCCAGGATTGAACCCTGGCTGCCCAGGATTGAACCCTAGATGCCCAGGATTGAGCCCTAGATGCCCAGGATTGAACCCTAGATGCCCAGATTGAACCCTAGATGCCCAGGATTGAACCCTAGATGCCCAGATTGAACCCTAGATGTCCAGGATTGAACCCTAGATGCCCAGATTGAACCCTAGATGCCCAGGATTGAACCCTAGATGCCCAGGATTGAATCCTAGATGCCCAGGATTGAACCCTGGTCGCCCAGGATTGAACCCTAGATGCCCAGGATTGAACCCTGGTCACCCAGGATTGAACCCTAGATGCCCAGGATTGAACCCTAGATTCCCAGGATTGAACCCTGGATGTCCAGGATTGAACCCTAGATGCCCAGGATTGAACCCTGGATGTCCAGGATTGAACCCTAGATTCCCAGGATTGAACCCTAGATGCCCAGGATTGAATCCTAGATGCCCAGGATTGAACCCTGGTCGCCCAGGATTGAACCCTAGATGCCCAGGATTGAACCCTGGTCACCCAGGATTGAACCCTAGATGCCCAGGATTGAACCCTAGATTCCCAGGATTGAACCCTGGATGTCCAGGATTGAACCCTAGATGCCCAGGATTGAACCCTGGATGTCCAGGATTGAACCCTAGATTCCCAGGATTGAACCCTAGATGTCCAGGATTGAACCCTGGCTGCCCAGGATTGAACCCTAGATGCCCAGGATTGAACCCTGGATGTCCAGGATTGAACCCTAGATGCCCAGGATTGAACCCTGGTCGCCCAGGATTGAACCCTAGATGTCCAGGATTGAACCCTAGATGCCCAGGATTGAACCCTAGATGTCCAGGATTGAACCCTGGTCGCCCAGGATTGAACCCTAGATGTCCAGGATTGAACCCTGGTCGCCCAGGATTGAACCCTAGATGTCCAGGATTGAACCCTAGATGCCCAGGATTGAACCCTGGTCGCCCAGGATTGAACCCTAGATGTCCAGGATTGAACCCTAGATGCCCAGGATTGAACCCTGGTCGCCCAGGATTGAACCCTGGTCGCCCAGGATTGAACCCTAGATGTCCAGGATTGAACCCTAGATGCCCAGGATTGAGCCCTAGATGCCCAGGATTGAGCCCTAGATGCCCAGGATTGAGCCCTAGATTCCCAGGATTGAACCCTAGATGCCCAGGATTGAACCCT
The DNA here is from genome assembly GCA_030390025.1 of Squalus acanthias. Taxonomy (NCBI): domain Eukaryota; kingdom Metazoa; phylum Chordata; class Chondrichthyes; order Squaliformes; family Squalidae; genus Squalus; species Squalus acanthias. Next base: position 17,286,195 of record CM059449.1, read on the forward strand.
AGATGCCCAGGATTGAACCCTGGTCGCCCAGGATTGAACCCTAGATGCCCAGGATTGAGCCCTAGATGCCCAGGATTGAGCCCTAGATGCCCAGGATTGAGCCCTAGATTCCCAGGATTGAACCCTAGATGCCCAGGATTGAGCCCTAGATGCCCAGGATTGAACCCTAGATGCCCAGGATTGAGCCCTAGATTCCCAGGATTGAGCCCTAGATGCCCAGGATTGAACCCTAGATGCCCAGGATTGAACCCTAGATGCCCAGGATTGAACCCTAGATGCCCAGGATTGAACCCTAGATGCCCAGGATTGAACCCTAGATGCCCAGGATTGAACCCTAGATGCCCAGGATTGAACCCTAGATGCCCAGGATTGAACCCTAGATGCCCAGGATTGAACCCTAGATGCCCAGGATTGAACCCTAGATGCCCAGGATTGAACCCTAGATGCCCAGGATTGAACCCTAGATGCCCAGGATTGAACCCTAGATGCCCAGGATTGAACCCTAGATGCCCAGGATTGAACCCTAGATGCCCAGGATTGAACCCTAGATGCCCAGGATTGAACCCTAGATGCCCAGGATTGAACCCTAGATGCCCAGGATTGAACCCTAGATGCCCAGGATTGAACCCTAGATGCCCAGGATTGAACCCTAGATGCCCAGGATTGAACCCTAGATGCCCAGGATTGAACCCTAGATGCCCAGGATTGAACCCTGGTCGCCCAGGATTGAACCCTAGATGCCCAGGATTGAACCCTAGATGCCCAGGATTGAACCCTAGATGCCCAGGATTGAACCCTAGATGCCCAGGATTGAGCCCTAGATTCCCAGGATTGAGCCCTAGATGCCCAGGATTGAGCCCTAGATGCCCAGGATTGAGCCCTAGATGCCCAGGATTGAACCCTAGATGTCCAGGATTGAACCCTGGTCGCCCAGGATTGAACCCTCATGCTGCAAGGTATCTGATTGGTTCTGTTTGTCTTTCCAGTGTGACCCTGGGAAATCCACCAAGTTTCTGTACGAGCTGCTGTACAACGAGCCCATGAAGATCGTCCTCCTGCCAGGGTGCAGTGGCGTCTCGACACTGGTGGCAGAGGCAGCCCGGATATGGAACCTGATCGTGGTGAGTAGCACGGCTCCGACATGAATGAGGACTCGCGGGATGCCAGTCTGTCTCTGTCTGTCATCTCTCGCTCCCTCTCTCTCCATCTGTCATCTTTCTCTCCGTCTCTCTCCGTCTGTCATCTTTCTCTCCGTCTCTCTCCCTCTGTCTCCATCTGTCATCTTTCTCTCCGTCTCTCTCCGTCTGTCATCTTTCTCTCCGTCTCTCTCCCTCTGTCTCCATCTGTCATCTTTCTCTCCGTCTCTCTCCCTCTGTCTCCGTCTGTCATATCTCTCTCTGTCTCTCTCTGTCGCAGTCTGTCTCCCTCTCTCTGTCTGTCATCTTTCTCCCCGTCTGTCTCTGTCTCTCTCCCTCTGTCTCCGTCTGCCATCTCTCTCTCCATCTCTCTTCGTCTCTCTCCATCTCTCTCCGTCAACTCTCTCTCTGTTTCTGTCTCTCCATCTGTCATCTCTCTCTCCCTCTCGCTGTCTCTCTCCCTCTGTCTCCGTCTCTCTCCCTCTGCCTCCATCTCTCTCTCTCTCTCTCTGTCTCTCTCAGTCTCTCTCCGTCTCTGCCTCTCTCCTTCTCTCTCTTTCTCTCCCTCTGTCTCTTTCCCTCTCTCTCTGTCTCTCGCCCGCTCGCTCTGTCTCTGTCTCTCTCCCTCTGTCTCTGTCTCTCTCCCTCCGTCTCTGTCTCCCTCTGTTCATCTCTCCCTCTCCCTCTCGTCTCTCCCTCTGTCTCCATGTCTGTCTTTCTGTCCTTGTTTTTCTGTGTCTGAGTGCGTTTATCTGTCTCTCTCTCTCTCTCCCTATCTGTTCCAGTTCTGACCCTCGGCGGGGTGGGGAGGTGTGGGGTGGGGGGGGGGGGGTAATTTTAACCTAACCCGCCCAGGGGGAACAGAACGGGTTTGTGACAGATGCCCGTTTTACACCCCGCCTGATTGTTCGCTGCATTGAACTCAATTGCGATCACCCGGTTTAAACTATCGCACAGCCTACCCCAGTGTGTGAGCTGTGCCCCATCAGGCAGTAACACAAATACCAGACCAGGGTGCTTTGGAATATCTTAGCTAGAAAAGTGGGCCGACACCTGGACAGATAGTAAGGTGGATCTTTTGTCAGGTTTCTGTCACCGAGGAGTGCAGGAAATTGCCTGCTGTCACTGTGAAAGCTGTGCGCTGTTCACTCAAGTACTTATGTAAAATAAAACGGGGCTGGTTTGAAGTTGAGTTAATGAAGCGCTTTTCAGTCCGCCTTGCCGAAAGAAAGGCGAATTCACACGACGGTTTGTTTGATGTTTCAGCAGCTGGTGCATGAAGCAAGGGTTCTGTGTCGTGACCTAGGGGCTCCTGCTTGAACGGACTTGATGAAAGGCCGGTAAAAGGTTGCGCTCCGGATCCTAAGGGATGTGAGGACCCCTGAGATGGCAGTGCTCAACGACAATTAATATCCGGAGGGAATTGCTGTACCCTATTCTGGGAGAGTTCCCATCTTCCACCCTCTGTAAACTTGAGCTCATCCAAATCCCGGCTGCCCGTGTCCTAACTCGCAGCAAGACCCATTTGCCCATCTTCCCCCTGTGCTCGCTGTCCTTCATTGGCACCAATGTTCCCTCTTAAGAACATAAGAAATAGGAGCCGGAATAGGCCACTTGGCCCCTCGAGCCTGCTCCGCCATTCAATAAGATCATGGCTGATCTTGGGCTCAAAGCCACTTCCCTGCCCGCTCCCCATAACCCTTCACTCCCTTATCTTGCAAAGATTTGTCGATCTCCACCTTAAATGTATTTAATGACCCATCCTCCACGGCTCTCTGGGGCAGAGAATTCCACAGATTTACGACCCTCTGAGAGAAGAAATTCCTCCTCATCTCAGTTCTAAAAGGCCGACCCTTTATTCTGAAACTGTGCCCCCGAGTTCTAGATTCCCCCAGGAGGGGAAACATCCTCTCTGCATCTACCTTGTCGAGGCCCCCCTCAGTATCTTATATGTTTCAATAAGATCGCCTCTCATTCTTCTAAATTCCAATGAGTACAGGCCCAACCTGCTCAACCTTTCCTCATAAGCCATGCGCGGCAGCGGCGCAATTCGGAAGGTACCACGCAGGCCGCTCACAAGCTGTTCGCATTTAAGATACCGCATGAGGGCACGTGGATTGACTCCCGGTTAAGCAAGGCCTCGAATTAAAAATTCTCATCCTTGTTTTCAAATCCCCTCCGTGGCCTCGTTTCCCCCCCCCCCTCCCTGTCACTGTAACCTCCTCCAACCCTCCGAGGTATCCACGCTCCTTCAATTCTGGCCTCTTGCGCATCCCCGATTTTCATCGCTCCGCCATTGGTGGCCGTGCCTTCAGCTGCCTAGGGCCCTAAGCTCTGGAATTCCCTCCCTGAACCTCTCCTCCCCTCCAGCTCTCTCTCTTTAAGACGCCCCTTAAAACCGACCTCTTTGACCAAGCTTTTGGGTCATCTGTGCTAATATCTCCTTATGTGGCTCGGTGTCAAATGTCGTCTGATAATCGCTCCTGTGAAGCGCCCTGGGATGTTTTACTACGTTAAAGGCGCTGTATAAATACAAGTTGCTGTTGTTGTTGACTCTGCGGGTCGATGCAGAAAAAGTGTTCCTTTTCCAGCACTCCGATCAATAAGCAGAAGATCCCTTTTTTTAAAAAAAAAATCAATGGGAGTGCTGCCATTAATTGACGGTCTCCTCCGTAAATCTCCACAGAGAAAACACTGGGGAGCTCGGACACACAAACTATTAAATCCGTCGTGAGTGAGTGCAAATTGCCCCTTGACCCTGTTGTTGAGATCATGATGGAAGGTCCCGGAGGGATTTGTGGCAGAATAAAGCTCTCATCTCTTGCTTGCTCTTCCTTGCTGTCAGCTGTCATGAAATCCGTGTCGTGCGTGTTCAGTGGCAACGGTGGGCAAATCTGTGATTTTTAACTTCTACTGTCCTTGACCTGCATTCATTTCTTTTTAAAAATCAGCCACAGCATTTTTTTTGGGGGGTGTGAGGGTGTTGGGGGGGTGCGGGGGGGGGGGGTGGAATGAATTAAAATGGAGGATGCGCAACAAGAAATGGACACACCTGAGGAGGAACACGGTGTTGGTACTGGCATCTTCGAGTTGTACCCAGCCCTCCGACCCTCCCAGGTCTCCGCGCTCCTCCAATTCTGCCCTCTTGAGCATCCCCGATTATAATCGCTCCAAACCATCGCCGGTCGTGCCTTCAGCTGCCTGGGCCCCAAGCTCTGGAATTCCCTCCCTCAACCTCTCCGCCTCGCTACCTCTCTCTCTCTCTCTCTCTCTCTCCTCCCTCAAGACGGCACGGGCACGATGGGCCGAATGGCCTCCTTCTGAGCTGTACCTGACGCTCCTTAAAACCGATCTCTTTGACCAAGCTTTTGGCCCTCCTGTCCGAATATCGCCTGACCTGGCTCGGTGTGGCGTACTTGTCAGATGACGCTCCTGGGAAGCGCCCTGGGGATGTTTCTCGTACGTTAAGGGCGCCGTGTAAAGGCGAGTTGTTGTTGTGGAGCCATGCAGATCTGAAAAACCCGCTCGCTGATTGTGGCCGTGGGTGACCGGAGGGCTGCTTCAATCGGCCAGAATTCTCCCAGGATGGGGAGGGAAAAAAATAGACAAAAAAAAATCAGCCGGGACTCCTGCTTGCGTGCGCGCTCGGTGAAGCCGTGATCCGATGCCGCCCCCCGCCCCCCGCCGCCCACAGGTTGAACAGACTGTGTAAGGTCGCACGTGAGGAATGGCCACTTGGGACTGGAGGACAGCCAACGCCTGAGGAATTGGGCCCCAGCAAGAATCGGAGGGTGGGGGAGTAAGGCTAGTTTTGTTCTGGGAAGGTTTTTTTTAAAGATGGCCATCTTTACTACCAAGGCCTGTACAGACACAGGGGGAGTAATTTTAACTTTGGGCCATGGCATAAAATGGCCGATATTGAATTAGCCGTCCGTTATACGCCCCCTGACTGATAGTTCCTTTCCATTGAAGGCCAGCGGAAGGGAAAACGAGTGGCCAATTTCGATAGCGGCCATTTTAAATCGTTGGCCAACAGTTAAAATGGCCGCCCGGTTGTCCGTTACCTGGCTGCACCCAGCTGTTTCTGGCTCAGTCACTCAGCGAGCGAGCTGAGCTCGCGGGCGCCGAATGTAACAGCTGTGGCGTGTCAGCCCGGAGTAGCGGTGAGAGGTGGGGAAGAGCAGGCCGAGAATCTCCCAACTCCCACCCCACCTCATTTGTGCTCAGGCTCCTTTGCTACTTCCCCAGTTACCACCCCCACCTCCCCACCCGCAACCCACTCCCATTGGCTTAATTTTGATTGTTCGCCAAGTTCTCCAGATGGTCAATAAAAGATAGAGCAACGTGAGGAGCGCACACCATTGCCAAGGCAACCGCCCTGTGGAGCTCGACCCAGAAATGCTGTGAGACACAAGGAAAAAAACGATGCATGTGCCTTAACCCTTGTGTAACGGGCTGGGTACACGCTCACTCGTTCTGCTTCCGTAGGAGAATTGGGCACGGTTAACTCTCCCCTACCTTGCCCAAGTAGCTATCCTCCACATGTGAGCTTGGGCGGCCAGTGCTAGTAGGATATTCACCTGCAGGAGTCATCGCAGCCCAGCACGATCCCGCCCGTCCGCCACATCCAAACTCTCCTGCAAGTTCCTGCGATCAGGAGTTGGAAAGCCCGGCCGATTCTTTCCATTCTAAATCTGGGGTGGGGGTGGGAACTGAGGCCAATCCCAGTTGCAATCAGTCCTGGGAATCAAATTCTGGGATCTTCCTGTTCACTATGGCTCAGAACCAGGCTGGCTGGTGATTTACTCTCCTGGGGCAACTGAGAAAATCAAATTTTAAATTTGGCCGACCAGAATCGATTGACAAAGTAACTGAGAAACGGTCAAGGTAGGCCCCAGACTGAACTACCGGTGCATTCTGGGCAGTCGGGAGGCCATGTTGGAGAGGCCCAGAGAGGGACAGGTCCTTGAATGTGGCGTCAAAAACAGGAACCAAGTCACCTTGTCTCCCTTTAGAAACCGGAATTTATAATTCTGAGTGATCACAGGAACGGCTTGTTGATGCTTTTCACAGCGGAGATAGCTGCAAACTGTTTTGTTTCTGTTATTTCACTGACTTTATATAAAAATTAAAATAAAATTATAAGACATGAAAACAATTACACAGCAGATCTCTTAGGGTTTGTACAAGAAAACAGGCAGGTTAATGTTAGGGGTATAGATGCTTCATCGAAATGTGACGAGGGGCAGAGAGAGAGAGAGAGAAAGGGGCAGGGAGGGGGACAGGGAGAGAGATAAACAGAGAGAGGGGGAAGAGAGAAAGAGGGACAGAGAGAGAGAGAGTGGGCAGAGAGAGAGAGAGAGAGAGAGGGACAGAGAGAGAGAGTGGGCAGAGAGAGAGAGAGGGACAGAGAGAGAGGGACAGAGAGAGCAAGAGACAGAGAGAGAGAAAGAGAGGGACAGAGAGAGAGGGGCAGAGAGAGAGCGAGAGAGAGGGACAGAGAGAGAGAGGCAGAGAGCGAGAGAGAGGGGCAGAGAGAGAGAGGGGGGACAGAGAGAGGGGGGGCAGAGAGAGAGCGAGAGAGGGGCAGAGACAGAGAGAGCGGGGGAGAGCGAGAGGGGCAGAGAGAGAGAGGGGAGAGAGAGAGAGGGTCAGAGAGAGAGGCAGAGGGGGAGAGAGAGAGAGGCAGAGGGGAGAGAGAGAGAGAGAGGGGCATAGAGAGAGAGAGAGAGGGGCAGAGAGAGAGAGGGAGAGAGGGAGAGGGGGAGCGTGAGAGGGAGAGGGGGAGGGGGGGCGAGGGGCAAAGAGAGAGAGAGGGGCAGAGAGAGAGAAAGAGAGGGACAGAGAGAGGGACAGAGAGAGAGGGGCAGAGAGAGAGAGAGAGAGGGACAGAGAGAGAAAGAGGGACAGAGAGAGAGAGGGGACAGAGAGAAAGAGAGAGAGGGACAGAGAGAGAGAGTGGGCAGAGAGAGAGAGGGACAGAGAGAGAAAGAGGGACAGAGAGAGAGGGGACAGAGAGAAAGAGAGAGAGGGACAGAGAGAGAGAGAGTGGGCAGAGAGAGAGAGGGACAGATAGAGAGGGACAGAGAGAGCAAGAGACAGAGAGAGAGAAAGAGAGGGACAGAGAGAGAGGGACAGAGAGAGAGGGGCAGAGAGAGAGAGAGCGAGAAAGAGGGACAAAGAGAGAGAGAGGCAGAGAGCGAGAGAGAGAGAGGGGCAGAGAGAGAGAGAGGGGGACAGAGAGAGAGAGAGGGGGCAGAGAGAGAGAGAGAGGGGGACAGAGAGAGAGAGGGGGCAGAGAGAGAGAGAGAAGGACAGAGAGAGGGGGAGAGAGAGGGACAGAGAGAGAGAGAGGGCAGAGAGGAGAGAGAGAGAGAGAGGGCAGAGAGAGAGAGGGGGCAGAGAGAGAGAGAGGGGCAGAGAGAGAGAGAGGGACAGAGAGAGAGAGGGGGACAGAGAGAGAGGGGGAGAGAGAGAGAGGGGCAGAGAGAGAGAGAGGGACAGAGAGAGAGAGAGGGACAGCGAGAGAGAGAGGGGACAGAGAGAGAGAAAGAGGGGCAGAGAGAGAGAGGGAGGGGCAGAGAGAGAGAGAGACAGAGAGAGAGGGGGAAAGAGAGAGAGGGGGACAGAGAGAGAGGGGGGGAGAGAGAGAGGGGCAGAGAGAGAGAGGGGGACAGAGAGAGAGAGAGGGGCAGAGAGAGAGAAAGAGGGGCAGAGAGAGAGAGGGAGAGAGCAAGAGAGAGAGAGGGGGACAGAGAGAGAGAGAACGGGACAGAGAGAGAGAGAGAGGGACAAAGAGTGACAGAGAGAGAGAGAGACAGAGAGAGAGAGAGGGACAGAGAGTGACAGAGAGAGAGACAGACAGAGAGAGAGAGGGACAGAGAGTGACAGAGAGAGAGAGAGGGAGAGAGAGAGCGAGAGTGAGGGGTAGGGGGAGAGAGAGCGAAGTAACCGGTGGGAGTGGTGCCGGCTGCCTCTTGCTTCCTGCTGCTTGTCCCTGGTTGAAGCTGGCCCTTAGCTTGAATAATTGGAAGATCTTTGAGCCCATCAGGGGTCACCGTGCCGACTGGCTCTCATGCAATTTTCACAGAGTAGCGCACTCTCACTAACCTTCCACTCTTTGATGCGGCGTTGCTTAGCAACGCTGGGTGCTTGGCAGCAATTCAACTCTCAAGATGCTGATTAGCTGAGCTGCGCTCTTCTGTAAATGGAGGGCTTGAAGTCCCCCACCAGGGAGAGAGCACACAGTGCACACAGACCCTTGTTTCTCGCAGTATGGTGCTTCGAGGGTCTGAGACAACAACAACAACTTGTATTTATATAGCGCCTTTAACGTAGTAAAACCTCCCAAGGCGCTTCACAGGAGCGAATATCAAACAAAATTTGGCACCGAGCCACATAAAGAGATATTGGGACAGGTGACCAAAGAGGTAGGTTTTAAGGAGCATCTTAAAGGAGAGAGAGGCGGAGAGGTTTAGGGAGGGAATTCCAGAGCTTTGGTCCTAGGCAGCTGAAGGCACGGCCGCCAATGGTGGAGCGATTAAAATCGGGGATGCGCAAGAGGCCAGAATTGGAGGAGCGCAGAGATCTCGGAGCGTTGTAGGGCTGGAAGAGGTTACAGAGATGGGGAGAGGAAGGCGAGGCCATGAAGGGATTTGAACACAAGGATGAAAATTTTAAAATTGAGGCGTTGCCGGACTGGGAGCCAATGTAGGTCAGCGCGCACAGGGGGTGATGGGTGAACGGGACTTGGTGCGAGTTAGGATATGGGCAGCACGTATGGCGCAGTGTCTGAGACCCCCATATCGCGCAGTGTGAAGCCCGTGAAGAGGTGAGACCCTTGCATCAAACCATGCAAGGTCGCTGACATGAATCTTGTCATTCATGTGGAAATGACTTATGAAATAATACTGGGCGGCCTGCTGGTGGCGCTGTCCAGGGAGAGTATAAATACTCGGGCATGGGCCCAGCTTGCTCAGGACGTTCTTTAACAGGAACTTTGAAAGGACACAACTAGATCTCCATGTTGGAAAACAGTTGATTAAAGCTTTGTTTAACGCTTAGACCAAGTGCCTAGTAGTTTTCTTTTGTCAGTCCCCTGTAGTAAGATCTTGTGTGATGACGCACCCGAGGGGGGTAAGACCCTTGCATCCCTCCTCCACCCCCCCCCCCCCCAACCGCGCCACCCAGTTGTTAGGGAGCTTGCGTCACTGAGCACGACCCCGTGACCCTCTGCTCTCCTCTCCCGCAGCTCTCGTACGGCTCCAGCTCTCCGGCTCTGTCCAACCGGCAACGCTTCCCCACCTTCTTCCGGACACACCCCTCCGCCACGCTCCACAACCCCACCCGGGTCAAGCTCTTCAAGAGGTGGGGCTGGACGAAGATCGCCACCATCCAACAGACCACGGAGGTCTTCACTTCGGTAAGGACCGCGTGCCAGCGAGCGGGGAGCCCTGCCACCCGAGTTTAGGGCAGGACCGGCGGCAAATATCGGCGGTCGTCCCGATGGACCATCGCGTGTAGATCGGCATCGAGAGTGCAAGGGCGGGAAGGAGCGTTGATTTTGTTTTCATTCATTCTCGGGATGTGGGCAAGACCGGATGTTGCCCATACCCTATTTGCCCCTTGAGAAGGTGGTGATACAACTGAGTGGATCGCTCGGCCACTTCAGAGGGCAGTTAAGAACATAAGAATGTAAGAATAGGAGCAGGAATAGGCCACTTGGCCCCTCGAGCCTGCTCCGCCATTCAATAAGATCATGGCTGATCTTGGGCTCAAAGCCACTTCCCTGCCTGCTCCCCATAACCCTTCACTCCCTTATCTTGTAAAAATCTGTCTATCTCCACCTTAAATATATTTAATGACCCAGCCTCCACGGCTCTCTGGGGCAGAGAATTCCACAGATTTACGACCCTCTGAGAGAAGAAATTCCACCTCATCTCAGTTCTAAAAGGGCGACCCTTTATTCTGAAACTATGCCCCCGAGTTCTAGATTTCCCCACGAGGGGAAACATCCTCTCTGCATCTACCTTGTCGAGGCCCCCCTCAGTATCTTATATGTTTCAATAAGATCACCTCTCATTCTTCTAAATTTCAATTAGGAATAACCTAGTGAATCGTCTCTGAACTGCCTCCAATGCAAGTATATCCTTCCTTAAATAAGGAGACCAAAACTGTATGCAGTACTCAAGCGCTTTGGTCTCACTAATACCCTGTACAGTTGTAGCAGGACTTCCCTGCTTTTATACTCCAACCCCCTTGTAATAAAAGCCAACATTCCATTTGCCTTTTTGATTACTTGCTGTACCTGCATGCTAACTTTTTGTGTTTCATGCACAAGGACCCCCAGGTCCCTCTGAACGGTAGCATTTTGTAATCTCTCTCCATTTAAATAATAATTTGCTTTTTTATTTTTCCTGACAAATTGGATAACCTCGCACTTTTCCACATTATACGCCATCTGCCAAATGTTTGCCCACTCACTTAGCCTGTCTATATCCCTTTGCAGATTCTTTGAGTCCTCTGCACAACTTGCTTTCCCACCCACCTTTGTATCATCCGCAAACTTGGCTACATTACACTCGGTCCCTTCATCCAAGTCATTAATGTAGATAGTAAATAGTTGAGGCCCCAGCACCGATCCCTGTGACACCCCACTAGTTACCGTTTGCCAATCGGAAAATGACCCATTTATCCCGACTCTCTGCTTTCTGTTAGTTAGCCAGTTCTCTATCCATGCTAATATATTACCCCCAATTCTGTGAGCTCTTATCTTATACAGTAACCTTTTATGTGGCACCTTATCAAATGCCTTCTGGAAATCCAAATACACCACATCCACTGGCTCACCCTTGTCCACCCTGCTCGTTACATCCTCAAAGAACTCCAGAAAATTTGTTAAACGTGATTTCCCTTTCATAAAACCATGCTGACTCTGCTTGACTGCATTATGATTTTCAAAATGCCCTGCTATCGCTTCCTTAATGAAGGACTCCAGCATTTTCCCAATGACAGATGCTAAGCTAACTGGTCTATAGTTTCCTGCTTTCTGTCTCCCTCCTTTCTTAAATAGGGGTGTTACATTTGTGGTTTTCAAATCCACTGGGACCTCTCCAGAGTCCAGGGAATTTTGGTGTATTGCAACCAATGCATCCACTATCTCTGCAGCCACTTCTTTTCAGACCCTGGGATGCAGGCCATCTGGTCCAGGGGACTTGTCATCTTTTAGTCCCATTATTTTACCAAGTACTTTTTCCTTAGGGATAGTGATTGTCTTTAGTTCCCCCTCTCTGTGGCCCCTTGATTATCCATTATTGGGATGTTGTTAGTGTCTTCTACCGTGAAGACAGATACAAAATATTTGTTCAGAGTCTCTGCCATTTCCCCGTTCCCCATTATTTATTCCCCATTCTCATCCTCTAAGGGACCAATGTTTACTTTAGCTACTCTCTTCCTTTTTATATACCTGTAGAAGCTCTTACTATCTGTTTTAATATTTCTTGCCAGTTTACTCTCATAATTCATCTCTCTCTTTATTATTTTTTTAGTCATCCTTTGCTGGTTTTTTAAAATTTCTCAATCCTCTGACCTCCCACCAATCTTGGCAACATTGTATGCCTTCGTTTTTCAATTTGATACCATCCTTTACTTCTTCAGTTAGCCACGGATGGTGCTCCCTTCTCTTAAAATCTTTCTTTTTCACTGGAATATATTTCTGTTGAGAGTTATGAAATATCTCCTTAAATGTCCGCCACTGCATTTCAACTGTCTTACCTTTTAATTTAATTTTTCCAGTCCACTTTAGCCAGTTCTGCCCTCATGCCATTGTAATTGCCTTTGTTTAAGATCAGGACACTGGTTTGAGATACAACTTTCTCACCCTCCAACTGAATTGTTAAGAGTCAACCACTTTGGTGTGGGACTGGAGTCACATATAGGCCCAGACCAGGTAAGGACCGCAGGTGAACCAGTTGGGGCTGTTACGACAATCCGACAGCTTCATGGTCACTTTTTTAATTGTTAGTAGATTTTTTTCCCTTTAATTCCACTTCTCAAACTGCCCGTGGTGGGATTTGAACTCACAGTTCTACTGGATTGATTGAGTCTGTGGATTACTGGTCAGTAACATAACCATTACACCACCGTACCCTATAAGACCACAGTGAGATTGTTTACGGTATTATTAGGGACCTCGTGCTGGATCGGTCGGGTAATGCGTGTTGTACTGAAACCGCTGCTTTTACCATATCAGGAGGTCCATCCTCTCCACCGGGCTCGCTCTCAACCTCTCTCTTCGGCAACTCCCCTTTATTTCACAGCTGCCCTGGTCCTCTTGTCCATAGTCATCTTCTGTCTCTTCCCAAGGAGGGGGCGATTTTAACCCTACTCGCTGGCGGGTGGGCGGTTAAAAACGCCCTGGCTCTTACCTGTCCGAAAGCCGCCATGATCGCAGCATCTGCAATCTTAACCTGCTCTCCTGAGCAGGCGGCAAGGACACGCACCCGGAGCCAACGGGGTCCTCCTTTACACGTGCGTGTTGTGGCCCGATGACATCATTGAGACCCGACTGCAATTGTAACTCGGGCCTGAGCGGGGGAATCCACCTGGAGTTTAAATCGGGGCCTTTTTGTCTTCCTTTTGCAAGCAGCGAGCGCCTCACGCTTCAACGGCCCTTAGATCCCAACCAATCGCTCGATCCCTCGTCCTCTCCCACTTCCTCCTGATCCCATTTCGCCCACCCTCGGCCGTATTTTCACCAATTGGAATTTGGACGTGGGAGATGCTTAAATCCACCAGTGGTTTCGGGATTCTCCCGACGGACGGGTCTGGGATGAGTTTGGAGTTTGGCTCTCCCTGGTCCGAGCGCCCATCGCACTCAGTGGCTCATCTGAATTGCTCAGACTCCTGATCCTTTTCTCTGTTTCCTCCTCCAGACTTTAGATGATTTAGAGCAGCGTGTCAAGGAGGCCGGGATCGAGATCAGTGTGCGGCAGAGCTTCCTGACAGATCCCGGTGTCGCCGTCAAAAACCTCAAGGTAACCTCAGAGCCGTCGCAACACATAGGCTGCAGTGAGGACTTATCATTGACTTTGGCACCCTGCACAGTACCAGACAGGAGCGAATCGTCCCCTTTTACCCGCTCTGTACTGTACTTGTACAGGAGCTGACACTGAGACACACACACACACCAGACAGGAGTGAATCGTTCCCTTTTACCCGCTCTGTACTGTACTTGTACAGGAGCTGACACTGAGACACACACACACCAGACAGGAGTGAATTGTTCCCTTTTACCCGCTCTGCACTTTACTTGTACAGGAGCTGACACTGAGACACACACACACCAGACAGGAGTGAATCGTTCCCTTTTACCCGCTCTGTACTGTACTTGTACAGGAGCTGACACTGAGACACACACACACCAGACAGGAGTGAATCGTTCCCTTTTACCCGCTCTGCACTTTACTTGTACAGGAGCTGACACTGAGACACACACACACGGGCCGTACAGGACCAGACAGGAGTGAATCGTTCCCTTTTACCTGCTCTGCACTTTACTTGTACAGGAGCTGACACTGAGACACACACACACGGGCCGTACAGGACCAGACAGGAGTGAATCGTTCCCTTTTACCCGCTCTGTACTGTACTTGTACAGGAGCTGACACTGAGACACACACACACCAGACAGGAGTGAATCGTCCCCTTTTACCTGCTCTGTACTGTACTTGTACAGGAGCTGACACTGAGACACACACACACACCAGACAGGAGTGAATTGTTCCCTTTTACCCGCTCTGTACTGTACTTGTACAGGAGCTGACACTGAGACACACACACACGGGCCGTACAGTACCAGACAGGAGTGAATCGTTCCCTTTTACCTGCTCTGCACTTTACTTGTACAGGAGCTGATCAGACAGGAGTGAATCGTCCCCTTTTACCCGCTCTGTACTGTACTTGTACAGGAGCTGACACTGAGACACACACACACACCAGACAGGAGTGAATCGTTCCCTTTTACCCGCTCTGTACTGTACTTGTACAGGAGCTGACACTGAGACACACACACACGGGCCGTACAGGACCAGACAGGAGTGAATCGTTCCCTTTTACCCGCTGTGTACTGTACTTGTACAGGAGCTGACACTGAGACACACACACACGGGCCGTACAGGACCAGACAGGAGTGAATCGTTCCCTTTTACCCGCTCTGTACTGTACTTGTACAGGAGCTGACACTGAGACACACACACACGGGCCGTACAGGACCAGACAGGAGTGAATCGTTCCCTTTTACCCGCTCTGTACTGTACTTGTCCAGGAGCTGACACTGAGACACACACGGGCTGTACAGTACCAGACAGGAGCGAATCGTTCCCTTTTACCCGCTCTGTACTGTACATATACATGAGCTGACACTGACACACACACGGGCCGTACAGTACCAGACGGGACTGAATCATTCCCTTTTACCCACAGTGTACTGTACATGTACAGGAGCTGACACTGAGACACACACAGGCTGTACTGTACCAGTGGGGAGTAAATTATTAACCTATTACTCAGTGTGTACTGTACATGTACAGGAGCTGATACTGAGACACACACAGGCTGTACTGTACCGGAGGGGAGTGAAGAATTCCTTCATTCCCCAAATGTGTTGTGCTGTGTAGTCAGGGCAAACCTTGAATGGGTTTATAACCTAATGGAATACTTTTCCCCTTTTTTGCAGAGACAAGATGCCCGTATCATTGTTGGGTTATTCTATGAAACTGAGGCAAGGAAAGTCTTCTGTGAGGTATGAACTCATTGGAAAAAAGGAACTTGCATTTATATAGCATCTTTCCCATCCTCGGGATGTCCCAGCGTACTTCAAAGCTGGTGAAGTACTTTTTGAAGTGTAGTTACTGTTGTAATGTAGGAAACGCAGCAGCCAATTTGCGCACAGCAAGATCCCACAAACAACAATCTGATAATGACTGGATAATCTGTTTCAGTGATGTTGGCTGAGGGATAAATATCGGCTCAGGACACCGGGGAGAACTCCCCTGCTCTTGTTCAAAATATGATGCGGAGATGCCGGTGTTGGACTGGGGTGGACAAAAGTGAGAAGTCGCACAACAGCAGGTTATAGTCCAACAGGTTTATTTGAAATCACAAGCTTTCGGAGCGGCTGCTCCTTCGTCAGGTGAAGAAGGAGCAGCGCTCCGAAAGCTTGTGATTTCAAATAAGCCTGTTGGACTATAACCTGGTGTTGTGCGACTTCTCACTTTTGTTCAAAGTAGTGCTGCGTTATCTTTTACACACCCCTGAGAGGGCAGACGGGGCCTGGGTTTAACGTCTCATCTGAAAGACGTCACCTCCGTCACTGCAGCGCCCCCTCAGCACTGCACTGGGAATGCCAGCCTAGATTTTGTGCTCAAGTCTCTGGAGCGGGCTCCGAATCCACGACCTCCTGACTGAGAGGTGAGAGTGCTGCCCACTGAGCCACGGTTGATGCCCATTGTCGCACCCTCACCACCCTGCCGTGACATGATACGGGATGAGGACCTCGGAAGCAGCTGCCCCTGCAGAGCCCTGACTTGCTGTCTGCCTCTTCATGGATCCCCCTGACTGGGAAATGCCAACCTCTTCGTGCCCCACTCCAGAGACTTGAGCTCAAATCTAGGCTGACACTCCCAGTGCCAGTACCGAGGGAGCGCTGCACTGTCGGAGGGGCCGTCTTTTGGATGAGATGAGCGAGACCCAACATGAGGTGTTGGTCTCCTGGTTGAAGATGTAGATCTGCAGGAGATGAGCTGGGTGCACAGAGAGTGGATGGTCTGTTCGTGTGAGCCCGCCAGCTTAGGGAGTGCTGCATTGTCAGAGGTGCTGTTCTTTGGCAGTTGGGCGTTAAAGATCCCATAGGAATATAGGAACAGGAGCTGGCCATTCAAACCCTCAAGCCTGTTCCACCGTTCAGTTAGATCATGGCTGATCTGTATCTCAACTCCATTTACCCGCCTTGGGTCCGTAACCCTTAATACCCTTGCCTAACAAAAATCTATCGATCTCAGTTTTGAAATTTCCAACTGACCTCCAGCCTCAACAGCTTTTTGGAGGAGGGAGTTCCAGAGTTCCACTACCCTTTGTGCGAAGGAACATCACCCCTGAACGGCCTGGCTGTAATTTGAAGGTTATGCCCCCTTGTTCTGGACTCCCCCCACCAGAGGAAATAGTTTCTCTCTATCGACACGATCAAATCCTTGAATCACCTTAAACACATCTCTGTTCAAATAAGTGTGAGGAGTCCTCCTGCCCTGCCAGCCAACAGTCCTCCCTCAACCAAAAGATTATCTCGTCATTTATCTCATTGCTATTTGTGTGCGCAATGGCCATGATTACCTACATAGCAAATGTCACCGCACTTCAAATTAATGAATTGTTCTTGAATACTGTAATGCAGTTCTGAAAGATGTGGCAATGTGCTAAATAAATACAAGCCTTTCTTTAATTATCTCTATATTGCCCCAACAAACACACCCAGGTCAGGTACAGCACGGGATACAACACATTTACATTTACACTCTGCTATAACACACCCCTCACTGTAACACTCTGATAGAACACACCCCTCTCTGTAACACTCTGATATAACACACTCCTCACTGTAACACTCTGATATAACACACCCCGCACTGTAACACTCTGATATAACACACCCCTCACTGTAACACTCTGATATAACACCCTCACTGTAACACTCTGATATAACACACCCCGCACTGTAACACCCTGATATAACACACCCCTCACTGCAACACTCTGATATAACACCCTCACTGTAACACTCTGATATAACACACCCCGCACTGTAACACTCTGATATAACACACCCCGCACTGTAACACCCTGATATAACACACTGTTCACTGTAACACCCTGATATAACACCCTGTAATGGAATAAGCCATATTCCAAGAAATACACCATCCTATAAACAGATTTCTGATATTATTAATACAAGACATACTGAGTTTAAAAGTCTGGAAAGCCTTGGCGACACAGACTGCAAACACAATACAGGCTTCTGAGATAAGATGAAGTGTTAACACAAAAGCTGTAAAACACCACAAGCTTTGAAATGGGAGATGGTTGTAAACACAAAAACAATGCCCCTATTGAAGCTTCCAGAATGTCTAGAGTTTGGAACAAAACAATAGCAATGCCCAAGTAAAGTGTCAAAATCTAAAACGTCGAACAGGTGCACAGAACATTAAACAACCATATGCCTTCATAAAGTAACATCAAATAAGACAGGAAACACGATTAAATATGCAACTAATTGAGATAGCAAGAAATCAAGTAAACACCCTAAGAGAAGTGGTTTTGATTTACATATTGTAAAAGATACCTACAGAGAGGCTTTGAAGATATAATATCAATAGATGACACCAAGCAATTATATTGTGTTTGTATTGAATTTGGAACACCACGGAGTCACGACGTCTGGCTTACAAGCAGTTAAGTGATATTAAGAATTCAATGGAAAGACTTCCTAAGAATAGCATCAAAAGATAAATCTGTAATAACCATTTTATGATAGTTTTGAAACACCTAAAGGTAGGGACAGAATTCTAAAAGTTGGCAGCTGAAATGACAGTAAGAATAGAAAAGAATTCAATAAAGAATCACTGGAGATAATTAGCTTACATCAGCAGGAAACTTCAAAGAAAATACCACTAACAATGATATAAAAATAGAGCTTTTCGGATCGAGAGTCCGAAGTCACTGGAAGGGCAAGCGTTTCTCAACTTCACAGGCACACTCTGTAAGTTTTCAACTCTGAGTCTCGGGTAATCAGGGTATTTGATTTTGGTGGATATTCTGGATTGAGAAATAAGTAGAAGTGTGCAAATGTAACGAAGATAAGATTTGAGAATAAGGATCTCTGATAAGAAACGAAAGCTATTTGTATTTTGAACGGTTAAAGTTGCGATTGCCATACCTGCTGTTAACTAAATGTCGTTTCTTTAATAAATCTATATATTTTTAAATTGTCTCAAAGAGAATTTCTGTATCAATCTCGCGAACTCAATTTCTGTACACTCTTTTGTAAGGTGTTTCAGAATTGTGGGGGGTTTTCCAGACCCTCATAATGTCCGGAAGGCTACAGTCTAGTTAAACTTATTAAAAGTGCTATCCGGAGGATGGTAACATCTTCAGGCCGTTCCTTTCCTTTAGGGAGAGATAGTCTGAACCTTGAGACCCAATTAAGCGTCTCTAGGATTCGGCTACTGCTAACTTTAGTTGAGGGGAACGTCTGGGGAATAACCCGGATCTGAGGTACTCCGAAAGGGCTAGGTCTTGTAATTATCCCTTCAACCTCTCTCACTGTAACACTCTGATATAACAGCCCCCTCACTGTAACATTCTGATATAACACCCCCTCACTGTAACACTCTAATATAACACCCCTCTCACTGTAACACTCTAATATAACACACCCCTCACTGTAACACTCTGATATAACACACCCCTCACTGTAACATTCTGATATAACACCCCCTCACTGTAACACTCTGATATAACACACCCCTCACTGTAACATTCTGATATAACACCCCTCTCACTGTAACACTCTAATATAACACACCCCTCACTGTAACACTCTGATATAACACACCCCTCACTGTAACATTCTGATATAACACCCCCCTCACTGTAACACTCTGATATAACACACCCCTCACTGTAACACTCTGATATAACACACCCCTCACTGTAACACACTGATATAACACACCCCGCACTGTAACACTCTGATATAACACACCCCTCACAGTAACACTCTGATATAACACACCCCGCACTGTAACAAGAAGATATAACACACCCCGCACTGTAACACTCTGATATAACACCCCCCTCACTGTAACACTCTTAGAAACAAACCCCTCAATGCAACACTCTGATATAACACCCCCCTCACTGTAACACTCTGATATAACACACCCCTCACTGTAACTCTCTGATATAACACACCCCTCACTGTAACTCTCTGATATAACACACCCCTCACTGTAACACTCTGATATAACACACCCCTCACTGTAACACTCTGATATAACACCTCTCTCACTGTAACACTCTGATATAACACACCCCTCACTGTAACTCTCTGATATAACACACCCCTCACTATAACACTCTGATATAACACACCCCTCACTGTAACACTCTGATATAACACCCCTCTCACTGTAACACTCTGATATAACACACCCCTCACTGTAACTCTCTGATATAACACACCCCTCACGGCAACACTCTGATATAACACACCCCTCACTGTAACACTCTGATACAACACACCCCTCACTGTACCACTCTGATATAACACAACCCTCACTGTAACACTCTGATATAACACAGCGCTCACTGTAACACTCTGACATAACACACCCCTCACTGTAACACCCTGATATAACACACCGCTCACTGTAACACTCTGATATAACACACCCCTCGCTGTAACACTCTGATATGACACACACGCTCACTGTATCAATCTGATATAACACACCGCTCACTGTAATACTCTGATATAACACACACCTCACTGTAACACTCTGATATAACACACCCCTCGCTGTAACACTCTGATATAACACACCCCTCACTGTAACACTCTGAAATGACACACACGCTCACTGTATCAATCTGATATAACACACCACTCACTGTAATACTCTGATATAACACACCCCTCACTGCAACACTCTGATATAACACACCCCTCACTGTAACTCCCTGATATAAAACACCCCTCAATGTAACACTCTGATATAACACACCCCTCACTGTAACACTCTGATATAACACACCCCTCACTGTAACACTCTGATATGACACACACGCTCACTGTATCACTCTGATATAACACACCCGCTCACTGTAACACTCTGATATAACACACCCCTCACTGTAACACTCTGATATAACACACCCCTCACTGTAACACCCTGATATAACACACCCCTCAGTGTAAAACTCTGATATAACACGCATGCTCACTGTAACACTCCGATATAACACACCGCTCACTGTAACACGAAGATATAACACACCGCTCACTATAACTCCCCGATATAACACACCCCTCACTGTAACTCCCTGATATAACACACCACTCACTGTAACACACTGATATAACACACCCCTCACTGTAACACTCTGATATAACACACCCCTCACTGTAACGGACTGATATAACACACCCCTCACTGTAACACACTGATATAAAACACCCCTCACTGTAACACTGTGATATAACACACCCCTCACTGTAACACTCTGATAAAGCACACCCCTCACTGTAACCCCCTGATATAACACACCCCTCACTGTAACACCCTGATATAACATGCATGCTCACTGTAGCACTCCGATATAACACACCGCTCACTGTAACGGACAGATATAACACACCCCTCACTGTAACACACTGATATAAAACACCCCTCACTGTAACACGAAGATATAACACACCGCTCACTATAACTCCCTGATATAACACACCCCTCACTGTAACACTCTGATATAACACACCCCTCACTGTAACACTCTGATATAACACACCCCTCACTTTAACATTCTGATATAATACACCGCCCACTGTAACACACTCATATAACGCACCCCTCACTGTAACAATCTGATATAACACACCCCTCACTGTAACAGCCTGATATAACACACTGTAAAGTGTAACACTCTGATATAACACCACCCTCATTGTAACACTCTGATATAACACACCCCTCACTGTAACACACTGATATAACACACTCATCACTGTAACACTCTGATATAACACACTCATCACTGCAACACTCTGATATAACACACCCCTCACTGTAACACTCTGATATAACACACACGCTCACTGTAACACTCCGATATAACACAACGCTCACTGTAACAAACTGATATAACACACCGCTCTCTGTAACTCCCTGATATAACACACACCTCACTGTAACACACTGATATGACACACCACTCACTGTAACACTCTGATATAACACAACCCTCACTGTAACACTCTGATATAACACAGCGCTCACTGTGACACTCTGATATAACACACCCCTCACTGTAACACTCTGATATAACACAACCCTCATGGTAACTCTCTGATATAACACACCTCTCACTGTAACACACTGATGTAACACACCCCTCACTGTAACACCCTGATATAACACACTGCTCACTGTAACACTCTGATATAACACACCCCTCACTGTAACACACTGATATAACACACCACTTACTGTAACAGTCTGATATAACACACCGCTCACTGTAACACTCTGATATAACACACCCCTCACTGTAACACTCTGATATAACACACCCCTCACTGTAACACTCTGATATAACACACCCCTCACTGTAACACCCTGATATAACATACCCTTACTGTAACACTCTGATATAACACACCGCTCACTGTAACACTCTGATATAACACACCCCTCACTGTAAAACTCTGATATAACACACCCCTCACTGTAAACCTCTGATATACC
>CM059449.1:17308109-17408407 GCA_030390025.1 Squalus acanthias
CCCCACCTTCAACATCCCCTCCCTCCCCCACCTTCAACATCCCCTCCCTCCCCCACCTTCAACATCCCCTCCCTCCCCCACCTTCAACATCCCCTCCCTCCCCCACCTTCAACATCCCCTCCCTCCCCCACCTTCAACATCCCCTCCCTCCCCCACCTTCAACATCCCCTCCCTCCCCCACCTTCAACATCCCCTCCCTCCCCCACCTTCAACATCCCCTCCCTCCCCCACCTTCAACATCCCCTCCCTCCCCCACCTTCAACATCCCCTCCCTCCCCCACCTTCAACATCCCCTCCCTCCCCCACCTTCAACATCCCTCCCTCCCCCACCTTCAACATCCCCTCCCTCCCCCACCTTCAACATCCTCTCCCTCCCCCACCTTCAACATCCCCTCCCTCCCCCACCTTCAACATCCCCTCCCTCCCCCACCTTCAACATCCCCTCCCTCCCCCACCTTCAACATCCCCTCCCTCCCCCACCTTCAACATCCCCTCCCTCCCCCACCTTCAACATCCCCTCCCTCCCCCACATTCAACAACCCCTCCCCCACCTTCAACATCCCCTCCCTCCCCCACATTCAACAACCCCTCCCCCACCTTCAACATCCCCTCCCTCCCCCACCTTCAACAACCCCTTCCTCCCCCACCTTCAACATCCCCTCCCTCCCCCACCTTCAACATCCCCGCCCTCCCCCTACCTTCAACATCCCCTCCCTCCCCCACCTTCAACATCCCCTCCCAGCACCACCTTAAATGTCCACTCGCACCACGCAGGCAGGTCACAGCAGACACTGTCCTTTCCCCCTCTGGGACTGGGTGGTGCAGTGGGTCAGACACTGTCCTTTCCCCCGCTGGGACTGGGTGGTGCAGTGGGTCAGACACTGTCCTTTCCCCCTCTGGGACCGGGTGGTGATGTGGGTCAGACACTGTCCTTTCTCCCTCTGGGACTGGGTGGTGCAGTGGGTCAGACACTGTCCTTTCCCCCTCTGGGACTGGGCGGTGCAGTGGGTCAGACATTGTCCTTTCCCCCTCTGGGACTGGATGGTGCAGTGGGTCAGACACTGTCCTTTCCCCCTCTGGGACTGGGTGGTGCAGTGGGTCAGACACTGTCCTTTCCCCCTCTGGGACTGGGTGGTGATGTGGGTCAGACACTGTCCTTTCTCCCTCTGGGACTGGGTGGTGCAGTGGGTCAGACACTGTCCTTTCCCCCTCTGGGACTGGGTGGTGCAGTGGGTCAGACACTGTCCTTTCCCCCTCTGGGACTGGGTGGTGATGTGGGTCAGACACTGTCCTTTCTCCCTCTGGGACTGGGTGGTGCAGTGGGTCAGACACTGTCCTTTCCCCCTCTGGGACTGGGTGGTGCAGTGGGTCAGACACTGTCCTTTCCTCCTCTGGGACTGGGTGGTGATGTGGGTCAGACACTGTCCTTTCCCCCTCTGGGACTGGGTGGTGCAGTGGGTCAGACACTGTCCTTTCCCCCTCTGGGACTGGGTGGTGATGTGGGTCAGACACTGTCCTTTCTCCCTCTGGGACTGGGCGGTGCAGTGGGTCAGACTCTGTCTTTTACCCCCTCACCACCCCCTGCAACTCCCCCCTCACCGCCCTCTGCAACTCCCCCCTCACCGCCCTCTGCAACTCCCCCCTCACCGCCCTCTGCAACTCCCCCTCACCGCGCTCTGCAACTCCCCCCTCACCGCCCTCTGCACATTCTGTATACAGAAATTGTCAAAGTGTTAACTGAATCTCAAATCCCCTTTATGCACTGATATCAGGACAAATATTCCCCTCCCAGCGGCTGTACTATCTCAGTGAACCTCTCTCAATATCAGCGAGTTTAACACAAGCCACAGATTAATCCAAGGAATTCAGGGACATTTGCTTCTTCTCGTTGGATGACTCAGTTGTGAAATGAGTTCTGGGCAAATGCCGATTATTTTGCTCGTGCCCCAGGCTGTTGAGTCCAGACACGCCCAGGTGAAGGATTTAACCCTTTAGTTGCCTCAGTGCCACCCCGCAGGAGTACTGTATTGGGAAATGTTCTGACGGCCGACTATTTTGCCGGTGGCCCAGGTTCTGAATCCAAACCCGCCCAAGTGAAAGATTTAACCTTTACTGTGGGCTCAGTGCCACCCCGCAAGGTGCGTCCGCCCACTGGGCCAAATTGTCCACTTTGTTTTTTGCGCTGTTACTGAGATTTATCTTGTCAACGCGTGTATCGGTTTCTATTCTTGGAATTCACGAAAAAGTTAGGAATACAAGTTTCAGTTTTATTTTCCTGCGGTGGAGCTTTGCCTCGGGAACTAATGTTTCGTTTGGAATCGTCCCTTTGGTGCAGTCAGTCCTGTGAGTGCCAGGACGCTGCTGTAGTCCGTGTGGTGAAGGTGCTCCCACAGTGCTGTTAGGGAGGGAGTTCCAGGAATTTGACCCAACGACGATGAAGGAACGGCGATATATTTCCAAGTCAGGATGGTGTGGGACTTGAAGGGGAACTTGGAGGTGGTGGTGTTCTCATGCACCTGCTGCCCTGTGTAAGAATACACCGTTCACGGTAAACTTGACTGAACCTAAAGTGACCAAATTTAATGTACCGACAGGCTTTGAGGGCCTGGCTTAACATTTGTGAAATAAATGATGCGCTTGCAAGCTGTTGTTTTTCTCCAAATGATAAGACCTTGAAAATTCTGTGAGAACAAGGAGTCAACCCTCAGGTGCAAAAACAAGGACTTCTTCAGGCCTTGGTTCACCAAGCGTCAAAACAGATAGGAAAGTGAGAGAGAGACAACAAGGCTATTCACACAGTGAGGGACATGAATGCTGTGGGCGAGTTGACAGGTTTTGGGGTATAAAAGATGCTGTAAATTGACCACTCGCTGCTGCAGTCGAGGGCAGCTTGGTCAGTTGCCAGTTAAATTCATCCGTCTCGTCACCGCCGAGCCGACCTCTCACTGGTGTTAGTACGTATGTGATTGCTTATGATCACTTGAGCTTAAAGTAAATGGTTATATTCGTGTGTGCTTACTTGTAATAAGTAAATGACATGAGTACGAGTTGTTTTACTGTATGATCCGTGCGCGCTTACTTGTAATAAGTAAAGGATAGAGTACGGGTTGTCATGTAATATTTTGTGTGCTTTCTTGTAATCTCTTGTTGATTTTAAATAAAGAATAGTTTACCCTGAAATCTTTGTCTCGAGTTGTCTGTTCCTCAGGTCTGAACTCGAAAACTGTCAGACAGAAGTTCAAGACAATCTGAATATCTTATACCTTGTCCTTCTAGGCGGTAGAGGGTTTGGCAGGTGCTGTCAAAGAAGCCTTGGTGAGTTGCTGCAGTGCATGTTGTAGATGGTACACACTGCAGCCACGGTGCGCCAGTGGTGGAGGGAGTGAATCTTTAAGGTGGTGGATGTGGTGCCAATCAAGCGGGCTGCTTTGTCCTGGATGGTGTTGAGTTTCTTGAGTCTTGTTGGAGCTGCACTCATCCAGGCAAGTGGGGAGTATTTCATCACACTTCTGACTTGTGCTTTATAAATGGTGGAAAGGCTTTGGGGAGTCAGGAGGTGAGTCACTCACAGCAGAATAACCAGTCTCTGACCTGGTCCAGTTAAATTTCTGGTCAATGGTGACCCCCAGGATGTTGATGGTGGGGGATTTGACGATGATAATGCTGTTGAATGTCAAGGGGAGGTGGTTAGATTCTCTTGTTGGAGGTGGTCATTGCCTGGCACTTGTGTGGCGTGAATGTTACTTGCCACTTA
The DNA here is from genome assembly GCA_030390025.1 of Squalus acanthias. Lineage (NCBI taxonomy): Eukaryota > Metazoa > Chordata > Chondrichthyes > Squaliformes > Squalidae > Squalus > Squalus acanthias. Next base: position 17,311,864 of record CM059449.1, read on the forward strand.
TCAGACAAAGCCTGAATGTTGTCCAGATCTTGCTGCATGCGGACATGGACTGCTTCATTATCTGAGGAGTTGCAAATGGAACAGAACAAGTTGAAATCATAAGTAAGCATCCCCACTTCTGACCTTATGATGGGGGAAGGTCATTGAAGATGGTTGGGCCCAGGACACTGCCCTGAGGAACTCCTGCAGAGGTCCTGGGGCTGAGATAATTGGCACCCAACAACCACGAACATCTTCCTTTGTGCTAGGTATGACTCCAACCTGTGGAGAGTTGTCCCCCGATTCCCATTGACTTTAATTTTACTCGGCCACTTTGATGCCACACTCGGTCATATACTGCCTTGAAATCAAGGGTAGTTGCTCTCACCTCACCTCTGGAATTTTGCTCTTTTCTCCATGTTTGGATCAAGGCTGTAATGATGTCTGGAGCTGAGTGGTCCTGGCAAAACCGAAACTGAGCACTGGCGAGCAGGTTATTCGTGAGTAAGTGTTGCTTAATAGCACTATTGACAACACCGTCCATCACTTTCCTGATGATTGAGAGTATGCTGATGGGGCGGTAATTGGCCGGATTGGATTTGTGTACAGGACATACCTGGGCAGTTTTCCACTTTGTTGGGTAGATGCCCGTGTTGTAGCTGTACTGGAACAGCTTGGCGAAAGGCGCAGCTAGTTTGGGAGCACAAGTCTTCAGCACTACAGTCGGGATGTTGTCAGGGCCCGTAGCCTTTACTGTATCGAGTGCGTTCAGCTGTTTCTTGATATCATGTGGAGTGAATTGAATTGGCTGAAGACTGGCTTCTGTGATGGTGGGGACCTCAGGAGGAGGCCGAGATGGATCATCCACTCGACACTTCTGGCTGAAGATGGTTATAAACACTTCAGCCTTGTCTTTGGTACTCACATGCTATGCTCCGCCATCATTGAGGATGGGGATGTTCACAGAGCCTCCTCTTCCCGTTACTTGTTTAAATGTCCACCACGATTCACGATTGGATGTGGCAGGACTGCAGCATTGCTCGAATCTGTTAGTTGTGGGATCGCTTCACTCTGTCTACAGCATGCTGCTTCTGCTATTTAGCACGTATGTAGTCCTGTGTTGTAGCTTCCCCAGGTTGGCACCTCATTTTTAGGTATGCCTGGTGCTGCTCCTGGCATGTCTTCGACACTCCTCATTGAAGCAGGGTTGGTCCCCTGGATTGATGGTAATGGTAGAGTGAAGGATATGCCAGGCCATGAGGTTACAGATTGTGGTTTTATATAATTCTGCTGCTGGTGATGGCCCACAGCCCCTCATGGATGCCCAGTTTTGAGCTGTTAGATCTGTTCTGAATCTATCCCATTTAGCACGGTGGTAGTTTCAAACACGATGGAGGGTGTCCTCAGTGTGAAGATGGGACTTTGATTCCACAAGGATTGTGCGGTAGTCACTCCTACCACTACTGTCATGGACAGATGCAGCTGCGACAGGTAGATTGGTGAGGACGATGTCAAGTAGGTTTTCCCTCATGTTGGTTCTCGGACCACCTGCCGTAGGCCCAGTCTGGCAGCTATGTCCTTCAGGACTCGGCCAGCTCGGTTAGTAGTGGTGCAACTGAGCCACTCTTGGAGATGAACATTGAAGTCCCCAACCGAGAGTACATTCTGTGCCCTGTAAGGGTTTTGACCCGTGTGGCTCTGTGCTCAGCCTGGGTGCTAGTGCGAGGTTAGGCCTTGTTGCCTGTTCTGGTCTCCAGCCAGTCTGGGAGCACTAGACACCTGTGAGTGGTTCGACCCACTCGCCCTTACGGTTCTGACACTGGACTTAGATGCGAGAGCAATAATGGAGAGAAAACTCAGGTAGACCCGGTTGAATGGTACGAAATGGAAAATCTTTATTGCATATTATTCAAGATTACGAAATACATGTCATAAGCACAGATTAATGACAGTACAATCTTACACGCAGTTATGTAACTAATTTCCGGGAAACGAGGAACGAACGACACATCGTAAATGGGGACACACATTACAGTTATCCTTGAAACTTAAACCCTCCCCTATCAATACCTGCTCTAAACTAGATTTGTAGGATCGAGACTCATGCTCACCACTCGTGATAACTCGGAGAATTCCGAAAACTCTGCTCGGATGTTTTTACCGCAGCACCTGATCACCCACGTGTTGATCAGGGGTCTCTGTACCCCACTTGTTTACTCGTTTCTGCTCCGGCTAGCAGGCTGGACCGTCTGCTGTCATGAAGATCTGTGTTGTCCTCGGAGTTCCGACTCTACTCAAAAAAGAGTCTTCCTGTGCCCTCGCACTGATGCGATAAAATGCAAAGAATAGTCTTCCGATGCCAGTTCTGTAAAACTCAAAAGATAGTCTTCCTGGGCAAGGAAAGTGTCTATTCGACCTACAGGCGCGGTCGGGGCTTACTGACCGTGGCGATACGTATGGTCGTCTTCTTCGCTTCTCATCTCATCTCATCTCATCTCATCTCATCTCATCTCGGGCCTTCAATTCCAACACCGTTTACCGACTTCTCGGGATGGTGTGCCCGTTTCAAGGCTTCACAGCCCAGTTCCACACAGATCTTCGCGGCAAGCCACGAGGCTGATCCTGGCGGATCGGAAAGTTCAACAGTCTTTAAGAGCTGCAAGAGGCAGAGGCACGATGCAAGCGGCAAGAGGCAGGAACAAGAGAATAAGAGAAAGATGGACGGTTGTAGCTTACAGTTATAGTGCGAAAACTCTTCTTTTCCCGCCCAACCTTAATGTCTTTTCTTTTGTTAGGGTTTTGGCGCTCAAATTTCTTGTATAGGGTGATCTCCGTTTTAATGGGTTTCAGGGATACTTGTAACTGTCTGAGTACCTGTTAATATTTTCCCATTGTGTAACCGGTCAGTATTCTCCCTGGAGGGGTTTTGGGGCTTCCAAATGTTTTCTGTAACTACCCGCAAACGGCTCTCTCATCGTAGAGTCGTGGGGATTTTGCATATTAATGTCTTTGGATGGGTTCTTGATCGCTTGGTACAATAGCCCTTATTCGCACCTGGGAGACCGATTTCAGTATTTATGTGTATACTGCAAACCCATAATGTCTCGTGTATTATCTCAAATGTGCTGAGTCTTGATCGATCTCGCACAAATGTTTATTGGAACGCCATCTTGTCTGCTTATCGAAAAGTCTAGAATGTTCTGCCATGAGGCGTGGCGGCCATTTTACAGGCTGCTTGTGTCCACTTTGCAAACCTGACAGCATTCTGCTGAAATAAAGCTGTTTGAACGAAACTATGTGTTTTCTCCTTATTTATAAAATCGCGATATATTGCGAATTCTACAGCCCTTGATACCCTCAGTGCTTCTTTCAAGTGGTGTTCAACATGGAGGAGAACTGATTCATCAGCTGAGGGAGGGTGGTAATCAGCAGCAGGTTTTCTTGACCTGAAGCCATGAGACTTCATGGGATCCGGAGTCAATGTTGAGGACTCCCAGGGCCATTCCCTCCCGACTGTATACCACTGTGCCACCACCTCTGGTGGATCTGTCCTGCCGGTGGGACTGGATATACTCAGAAATGGTGATGGAGTAGTCTGTGACGTTGGCTGAAAGGCAATATTCCCTTTATTTTTTTGGGATGTTTGGCCCCTTTAATGGGCTGTGTGGCCCATTCATCTTTCCACACATGTGCGGCTTTTCCCACAGTAAAGCTGGCAAACGGCCTGCACAGGACCTCCAGCTGAACGGAACATTGCTGAAAGCTATGATTCTGTGAGAATGACTATGTCAGGCTGTTGCTCGGCTAGTCTAGTCTAGGGGACAGCTGCCCAGCTGTTAGTAAGGAGGACTTTGGCGGGTGGAAGGGGGGAATCGACTGGGCCATTTTAGAGCGCAGTTAAGAATCAACCACATTGCTGTGGGTCTGGAGTCACATATAGGCCAGACCGGGTAAGGACGGCAGATTTTCTTCCCTAAAGGACATTAGTGAATCAGATGAGCTTTTACGACAATCCGATAGATTCATGGTCACCATTAGTGAATTTCAACTCCCCAGCTGCCGTGGTGAGATTTGAACTCATGTCTCCGGATCATAAGTTCAGGCCTCCGGATTACTCGCCCAGTAACATAACCACTATGCCTTGAACCTTCGAACTCAAAGGCAAGTGAGCTCTCCATTGAGCCACGGCTGACACCTGAAAGTTAACATGCAGGTACAGCAAACAATTAGGAGAGCAAATGGTATGTTGGCCTTTATTACAAGAGGATTTGAGTGTAAGAGTAAAGATGACTTACTGCAATTATATAGGGCTCTGGTGAGACCACACCTGGGGTATTGTGTACAGTTTTGATCTTCTTACCCAAGGAAGGATATACTTGCCATAGAGGGAGTGCAATGAAGGTTCACCAGACCGATTCCTGGGATGGGGTGATTGTCCTATGAGGAGAGATTGAGTACTCCAGGCCTATATTCTCCAGAGTTTAGATGAATGAGAGGTGATCTCATTGAAACATACAAAATTCTTACAGGGCTTAACAGGGTAGATGCAGGGAGGATATTTCCCCTGGCTGGGGAGTCTAGAACCAGGGGCCACAATCTCAGAATAAGGGGTTGGCCATTTCGGGCTGAGATGAGGAGAAATTTCTTCACTCAGAGGGTGGTGAATCTTTTGGAATTCTCTACCCCAGAGGGCTGTGGAGGCTCAGTCGTTGAGTGTATTCAAGACAGAGATTGATATATATTTGATATTAAGGGAATCAAGGAATATGGGGATAGTGCAGGAAAGTGGAGTTGAGACGGAAGATCAGCTATGATCGTATTGAATGGCGGAGCAGGCTCGAGGGACTGAATGACCGACTCCTGCTCCTATTTCTTTTGTTCTGATGTTCCCCCATCGCCTCAAATCCAATATTCCTGTGTGGCCCTGCCCCACCAATGGGACTTCACACACAACAAGTGGTCCAGTGGAAACTTATAGATGCATTGCTCACGATTTGAAATGGATGAAAATTCGCGGGCAGTAAACCTGCATCATAAACTGTCATTGCAGTGAAGCCCCGTGAATGGCACAGAGTCAAGGACAATTCTCTCCATTGTCTTCAAACTAAACTCTGATCTAAACTGTAACTGTACTGATGTTAATCCAGCTCCCTCACACTGTCACTCAGTAACCCCTCCCCCGGCACGCAGTGTCACTGACTGTATCTGTACTGATGTTAATCCAGCTCCCTCACACTGTCACTCAGTAACACCTCCTCCAGCACCATGTCACTGACTGTATCTGTACTGATGTTAATCCAGCTCCCACACACTGTCACTCAGTAACCCCTCCCCCAGCACCATGTTACTGACTGTAACTGTACTGATGTTAATCCAGCTCCCTCACACTGTCACTCAGTAACCCCTCCCCCCAGCACCCTGTGTCACTGACTGTATCTGTATTGATGTTAATCCAGCTCCCACACACTGTCACTCAGTAACCCCTCCCCCAGCACCATGTTACTGACTGTATCTGTACTGATGTTAATCCAGCTCCCACACACTGTCACTCAGTAAACCCTCCCCCAGCACCATGTTACTGACTGTAACTGTATTGATGTTAATCCAGCTCCCACACACTGTCACTCAGTAAACCCTCCCCCAGCACCATGTTACTGACTGTAACTGTACTGATGTTAATCCAGCTCCCTCACACTGTCACTCAGTAACCCCTCCCCCAGCACCATGTCACTGACTGTATCTGTACTGATGTTAATCCAGCTCCCTCACACTGTCACTCAGTAACTCCTCCCCCAGCCCCCTGTGTTGCTGAAAGTATCTGTACTGATGTTAATCCAGCTCCCTCTCACTGTCACTGAGTAACCCCTCCCCCAGATCCCTGTGTCAATGACTGTGTCTATACTGATGTTAGTCCAGCTCCCTCACGCTGTCGCTCAGTAAATCATCAGCAGCACCCTGTGTTACTGACTGTATCTGTACTGATGTTAATCCAGCTCCCACAAACTGTCACTCAGTAACTCCTCCCCCAGCACCCTATGTTCTTGACTGTAACTGTACTGATGTTAATCCAGCTCCCTCACACTGTCACTCAGTAACCCTTCCCCCAGCTCCCTGTGTCGCTGACTGTGTCTATACTGATATTAATCCAGCTCCCTCACACTGTCACTCAGCAACCCCTCCCCCAAGGACCCTGTGTTACTGACTGTATCTTTACTGATGTTAATCGAGCTCACTCACACGGTCACTCAATAACGCCTCCCCAAGCACCCAGTTTCACTGACTTTATCTGCACTGACGTTAATCCAGCTCCCTCATACTGTCACTCAGTAACCCTACCCCCAGCACCCAGTGTCACTGACTGTATCTGCACTAACGTTAATCCAGCTCCCTCATACTGTCACTAAGTACTCCTCCCCCAGCACCCTGTGTTACTAACAGAAAGGGGAAAAGTAAAGAATACCGGGAAAGTTACTGCAGAGCATTGTTGCATGATGGGGGCTTGGTTCTATACAGAAAATGGTCAAGGAGAGCAGGATGTAACATTGCCACACATAATCATGTGATGAAACCAGAGGGTTGCAAACACTGAAAGAAACTAAACAAGTTCTGGTCAACAGATGTGGCAAAAGAGCTGATGTTGCAAGATAACGTATCTGTGCAGACATCTACAAAATGCACTGCAGAAACTCGCCAAGGCTTCTTCGGCAGCACCTCCCAAACCAGCGACCTCTTCCACCGAGAAGGACAAGGGCAGCAGGCGCATGGGAACACCACCACCTCCAAGATCCCCTCCAAGTCACACACCACCCTGACTTAAAAGTATATCGCCGATCCTTCATCGTCGCTGGGTCAAAATCCTGGAACTCCCTACTCAACAGCACTGTGGGAGCACCTTCACCACACTGACTGCAGCGGTTCAAGAAGGCGGCTCACCATCACCTTCTGAAGGACAACTAGGGATGGGCAATAAATGCTGGCCTTGTCAGCAACGCCCTCATCCCATAAATGAATAAAAAAAACCTCCCCCAGCACCCTGTGACACTGACTGTATCTGTACTGATGTTAATTCAGCTCACTCACACTGTCACTAAGTAACCCCTCCCCCAGCACCCTGTGTCACTGACTGTATCTGTACTGATGTTAATCCAGCTCCCTCACACTGTCACTCAGAAACCCCTCCTCCAGTACCCTGTTACTGACTGGATCTCTACTGATGTTAATCGAGGACCCTCATACAGTCACTAAGTAACCCCTCCCCCCAGCACGCTTTTTCACTGACGACTGTATCTGTCCTGATGTTAATCCAGCTCCCTCACACTATCACTCAGTAACCCCTCCCCGAGCACCCTGTGTCACTGACTGAATCTGTGCTGATGTTAATCCAAATCCCTCACACTTCACCCCTCACCCAGCACCCTGTGTTACTGACTGCATTTGTACTCATGTTAATCCAGCTCTCACACAGTCACTGAGTAACCCCTCTCCCCAGCCCCTGTGTCACCGACCAGATCAGTACTGATGTTAATCCAGCTTCCTCACACGGTCACTCAGTAACCCCTACCCCAGCTCCCAGTGTCACTGACTGTATCTCTACTGATGTTAATCCAGCTCCCTCACACCGTCACTCAGTAACCCCTCCCCGAGCACCCTGTGTCACTGACTGAATCTGTGCTGATGTTAATCCAAATCCCTCACACTTCACCCCTCACCCAGCACCCTGTGTTACTGACTGCATTTGTACTCATGTTAATCCAGCTCTCACACAGTCACTGAGTAACCCCTCTCCCCAGCCCCTGTGTCACCGACCAGATCAGTACTGATGTTAATCCAGCTTCCTCACACGGTCACTCAGTAACCCCTACCCCAGCTCCCAGTGTCACTGACTGTATCTCTACTGATGTTAATCCAGCTCCCTCACACCGTCACTCAGTAACTCTTCATCGAGCACACTGTGTTACTCACTGTATCTGTACTGATGTTAATCCAGCTCCCTCACACTGTCTCTCAGTCACCCCCAGCCCCAGCTCCCTTTGTCACTGACTGAATCTGTACTGATGTTAATCCAGCTCCCTCACATTGTCACTCAGTAACCCCTCCCCCTGCACACTGTGTCACTGACTGTATCTGTACTGATGTTAATCCAGCTCCCTCAGACTGTCACTCAGAAGCCCCTCTCCCAGCACACTGTGTTACTTACTGTATCTGTACGGATGTTAATCCAGCTCCCTCACATTGTCACTCAGTAACCCCTCCCCAGCACCTTGTGTCACTGACAGTATCTGTACTGATGCTAATTCACCTCCCTCACACTGTCACTCAGTAACACCTACCCCCAGTTCACTTCATTACTGACTGTATCTTTACTGCTGTTAATCCAGGTCCCTCACATTGACACTCAGTAACCCCTTGCACAAGCACCCTGTCACTGAAAGTAGCTGTACTGATGTTAATCCAGGTCCCTCACGGTCACTCAGTAACCCCTCCCCCAGCACCCTGAGTCACTCACTTTATCTGTACTGATGTTAATTCAGCTCCCTCACACTGTCACTCAGTAACTCCTCCAACCAGCACACTGTGTCACTGACTGTATGTGTACTGATGTTAATTCAGCTCCCTCACACTGTCACTCAGTAACTCCTCCAACCAGCACACTGTGTTACTGACTGTATCTCTACTACTGTTAATCCAGCTCCCTCACACTGTCACTCAGTAACCCCTCCCCGAGAACCATGTCACTGACTGTATCTGTACTGATGTTAATTCAGCTCCCACACACTGTCACTCAGTAACCCCTCCAGCAGCAACCTGTGTTACTGATTGTATCTGTACTGATGTTAATCCAGCTCCCTCACACGGTCACTCAGTAACCCCTCCCACAACACCCTGTATCACCTACTGTATCTGTACTGATGTTAATCCTGCTCCCACACACTATCACTTAGTAAACCATTCCGCAGCACCCTGTATTACTAATTATATCTCTACTGATGTTAATCCAGCTCCATCACACGGTCACTCAGTAACCCCTCCCCGAGCACCATGTCTCACTGACTGTATCTGTACTGATGTTAATTCACTTCCCTCACACGGTCACTCAGTAGCCCCTTCCCCAGCACCCAGTGTCAATGACTGTATCTGTACTGATGTTAATTTACTTCCCTCAAACTGTCACTCAGGAACCCGTGCCCCAGCACCCAGTCTCACTGACTCATAACCTCAGCCCCTATCACATTTATATTTTATTTATTTATTTATTTATTTATTTTTTATCCACCCTTTTGTTTGGCCCACCCCCTTTTTTTTCCTCCTAGAAGCTGGCAGCTGTCCTTCATTCTGCCAATGCATTTCACACTTCTTTTAGCCTCAACCTGTCACATTAACACCTCCTCTAGCCTTGATCATCTCTTAATGTCCCTCAATGTCTCTTTATCTCTACTTTTGTTCTTTCATCCCCTCCCCCTTTTCCCAGCTTTATCCTTGCTTTAAATCTATTTCATTACCTGCTTTTTCCAGTTCTGACGAAAGGTCTTCGACCTGAAACATTAACTCTGTTTCTCTCTCCACGGATGCTGCCTGGCCTGCTGAGTTTTTCCAGCATTTTCTGTTGTTATTTCTCACTGACACTATCTGTTCTTATGTTAATCCAGTTCCCTCACACTGTCACCCAGTAGCCCCACCCACAGCGCCCAATGTCACTGACTGTATCTGTATTGATCTTAATCCAGCTCCCTCACACTCTCACTAAATAACTCCTCCCCCAGCACCCTGTGTTACTGACTGTATCTGTGTTGATGTTAATCCAGCTCCCTCCCACTGTAACTCAGTAACACCTCCACGAGCATCCTGTGTTACTGACTTTATCTGTACTGATGTCAATCCAGCTCCCTCACATTGTCACTCAGTCACCCCTCCCACAGAGCCCTGTGTCACTAACTGTATCTGTACTGATGCTAATGCACCTCCCTCACACTGTCAGTAACACCTACCCCCAGCTCACTTTGTCACTGACTGTATCTTTACCGCTGTTAATCCAGCTCCCTCACACTGACACTCAGTAACCCCTTACACAAGCACCCTGTCACTGACTGTATCTGTACTGATGTTAATCCAGCTCCCTCACACTGACACTCAGTAACCCCTTACACAAGCACCCTGTCACTGACTGTATCTGTACTGATGTTAATCCAGCTCCCTCACTCTGTCACTCAGTAACCCCTCCCCCCAGCGCCCTGTGTCACTGAATGTATCTGTACTGATGTTAAACCAATTCCCTCACACGGTCACTCAGTAACCCCTCCCCCCAGCGCCCTGTGTCACTGAATGTATCTGTACTGATGTTAAACCAATTCCTTCACACAGTCACTCAGTAAACCCTCCCCCAGCGCCCAGTGTCACTGACTGTATCTGTACTGATGTTAATCGACCTCCATCACACTGTCACTCAATAACCCTAATCCCAACACACTGTGTCACTGACTGTATCTGTACTGATGTTAATCCAGCTCCCTCGCACTGTCACTCAAAACCCATAATCCCAGCACCCTGTGTCACTGACTGTATATGTACTGATGTTAATCCAGCTCCCTCACACTGTCACTCAAAACCCATAATCCCAGCACCAAGTGTCACTGACTGTATCTGTACTGAAGTTAATCCAGCTCCCTCACACTGTCACTCAAAACCCATAATCCCAGCACCCTGTGTCACTGACTGTATCTGTACTGATGTTAATCCAGCTCCCTCACACTGTCACTCAGTAACCCCTCCCCCAGCACCCTGTGTCACTGACTGTATCTGTACTGATGTTAATCCAGCTCCCTCACACTGTCACTCATTAACCCCTCCCCCAGCACCCTGTGTCACTGACTGTATCTGTACTGATGTTAATCCAGCTCCCTCACACTGTCACTCAGTAACCCCTCCCCCAGCACCCTGTGTCACTGACTGTATCTGTACTGATGTTAATCCAGCTCCCTCACACTGTCACTCAGAAGCCCCTCCCCCAGCACCCTGTCACTAACTGTAGCTGTGCTGATGTTAATCCAGCTCCCTCACACAGTCACTCAGAAGCCCCTCTCCCAGCACCCTGTCACTAACTGTAGCTGTGCTGATGTTAATCCAGCTCCCTCACATTGTATCTCAGTAACCCCTTCTCCAGCACCCTGTGTCACTGACTGTATCTACTGATGTTAATCCAGCTCCCTCACATTGTATCTCAGTAACCCCTTCTCCAGCACCCTGTGTCACTGACTGTATCTGTACTGATGTTAATCCAGCTCCCTCACACTGTCACTCAGTAACCCCTCCTCCAGCACTCTGTGTTACTGATTGTAACTGTACTGATGTTAATCCAGCTCCCTCACACAGTCGCTCAGCAACCTCTACCCCAGCACCCTGTGTCACTGACAGTAATTGTAATGATGTTAACCTAGCTCCCTCACACTGTCACTCAGTGACCCCTCCCCCCAGCACCCTATGTCAATGACTGTATCTGTACTGATGTTAATCCAGCTCCCTCACTCTGTCACTCAGTAACCCCTCCCCCCAGCGCCCTGTGTCACTGAATGTATCTGTACTGATGTTAAACCAATTCCTTCACACAGTCACTCAGTAAACCCTCCCTCAGCGCCCAGTGTCACTGACTGTATCTGTACTGATGTTAATCGACCTCCCTCACACTGTCACTCAATAACCCTAATCCCAACACACTGTGTCACTGACTGTATCTGTACTGATGTTAATCGAGGACCCTCATACAGTCACTAAGTAACCCCTCCCCCCAGCACGCTTTTTCACTGATGACTGTATCTGTCCTGATGTTAATCCAGCTCCCTCACACTATCACTCAGTAACCCCTCCCCGAGCACCCTGTGTCACTGACTGAATCTGTGCTGATGTTAATCCAAATCCCTCACACTGTCACCCCTCACCCAGCACCCTGTGTTACTGACTGCATTTGTACTCATGTTAATCCAGCTCTCACACAGTCACTGAGTAACCCCTCTCCCCAGCCCCTGTGTCACCGACCAGATCAGTACTGATGTTAATCCAGCTTCCTCACACGGTCACTCAGTAACCCCTACCCCAGCTCCCAGTGTCACTGACTGTATCTCTACTGATGTTAATCCAGCTCCCTCACACTGTCACTCAGTAACCCCTACCCCAGCTCCCAGTGTCACTGACTGTATCTGTACTGATGTTAATCCAGCTCCCTCACACTGTCTCTCAGTCACCCCCAGCCCCAGCTCCCTTTGTCACTGACTGAATCTGTACTGATGTTAATCCAGCTCCCTCACATTGTCACTCAGTAACCCCTCCCCCTGCACACTGTGTCACTGACTGTATCTGTACTGATGTTAATCCAGCTCCCTCAGACTGTCACTCAGAAGCCCCTCTCCCAGCACACTGTGTTACTTACTGTATCTGTACGGATGTTAATCCAGCTCCCTCACATTGTCACTCAGTAACCCCTCCCCAGCACCTTGTGTCACTGACAGTATCTGTACTGATGCTAATTCACCTCCCTCACACTGTCACTCAGTAACACCTACCCCCAGTTCACTTCATTACTGACTGTATCTGTACTGATGTTAATCCAGGTCCCTCACATTGACACTCAGTAACCCCTTGCACAAGCACCCTGTCACTGAAAGTAGCTGTACTGATGTTAATCCAGGTCCCTCACGGTCACTCAGTAACCCCTCCCCCAGCACCCTGAGTCACTCACTTTATCTGTACTGATGTTAATTCAGCTCCCTCACACTCACTCAGTAACTCCTCCAACCAGCACACTGTGTTACTGACTGTATCTCTACTACTGTTAATCCAGCTCCCTCACACTGGCACTCAGTAACCCCTCCCCGAGAACCATGTCACTGACTGTATCTGTACTGATGTTAATTCAGCTCCCACACACTGTCACTCAGTAACCCCTCCAGCAGCAACCTGTGTTACTGATTGTATCTGTACTGATGTTAATCCAGCTCCCTCACACGGTCACTCAGTAACCCCTCCCCGAGCACCATGACTCACTGACTGTATCTGTACTGATGTTAATCCAGCTCCCTCACACTCTCACTCAGTAACCCCTTCCCCAGCACCCAGTGTCAATGACTGTATCTGTACTGATGTTAATTTACTTCCCTCAAACTGTCACTCAGGAACCCGTGCCCCAGCACCCAGTCTCACTGACTCATAACCTCAGCCCCTATCACATTTATATTTTATTTATTTATTTATTTATTTATTTTTTATCCACCCTTTTGTTTGGCCCACCCCCTTTTTTTTCCTCCTAGAAGCTGGCAGCTGTCCTTCATTCTGCCAATGCATTTCACACTTCTTTTAGCCTCAACCTGTCACATTAACACCTCCTCTAGCCTTGATCATCTCTTAATGTCTCTCAATGTCTCTTTATCTCTACTTTTGTTCTTTCATCCCCTCCCCCTTTTCCCAGCTTTATCCTTGCTTTAAATCTATTTCATTACCTGCTTTTTCCAGTTCTGACGAAAGGTCTTCGACCTGAAACATTAACTCTGTTTCTCTCTCCACGGATGCTGCCTGGCCTGCTGAGTTTTTCCAGCATTTTCTGTTGTTATTTCTCACTGACACTATCTGTTCTTATGTTAATCCAGTTCCCTCACACTGTCACCCAGTAGCCCCACCCACAGCGCCCAATGTCACTGACTGTATCTGTATTGATCTTAATCCAGCTCCCTCACACTCTCACTAAATAACTCCTCCCCCAGCACCCTGTGTTACTGACTGTATCTGTGTTGATGTTAATCCAGCTCCCTCCCACTGTAACTCAGTAACACCTCCACGAGCATCCTGTGTTACTGACTTTATCTGTACTGATGTCAATCCAGCTCCCTCACATTGTCACTCAGTCACCCCTCCCACAGAGCCCTGTGTCACTAACTGTATCTGTACTGATGCTAATGCACCTCCCTCACACTGTCAGTAACACCTACCCCCAGCTCACTTTGTCACTGACTGTATCTTTACCGCTGTTAATCCAGCTCCCTCACACTGACACTCAGTAACCCCTTACACAAGCACCCTGTCACTGACTGTATCTGTACTGATGTTAATCCAGCTCCCTCACACTGACACTCAGTAACCCCTTACACAAGCACCCTGTCACTGACTGTATCTGTACTGATGTTAATCCAGCTCCCTCACACTGTCACTCAGTACTCCACCCACAGCACCCTGTGTTACTGACTGAAAGGTGAGTAGTTAAGAATATTGAGAAAGTTAGTGTCGAGTAGTGTTGCATGACCGGGGCTTGGTTCTATACAGAAAATGGTCAAGGAGAGCAGGATGTAACATTGCCACACATAATCACATGATGTAACCACAGGGTTGCAAATGCATCAAGAAACTAAAAATGTTCTGGTCAACAGATGTGGTGAAAGAGCTGCTGTTGCAAGATAATGTATCTGTACAGACTGGTAACCGCGATAGGAACCACGTGACTCAGGCAGTTCATGATGAGTCGTCCATAATAGACATTGAGTCAACAATTCTCAAAATTCGGGCAAGGATGCGCTGATAGCCACCTGGTATTAACAGGAACAGGGGCAACCGATGTTGTAACATAGAATGTTTTAGAAAAGAGGCGGGAACAACGTAGAACGCACCATTTGTCTGTATAACTATCTGACAGCTCCTGTAACAATTTGGAAAAGCTTGGCTCAGACAGAAGCAGTCTGTCTCCCCACGAGTGTGAATAAAGACTGCTTGAACTCTCGATATCAAACTTGTGTTGAGTATTTAAAATTACTCCACAACACTGACTGTATCTGTACTGATGTTAATCCAGCTCCCTCGCACTGTCACTCAGTAACCCCTCCCCCAGCACCAAGTGTCACTGACTGTATCTGTACTGATGTTAATCCAGCTCCCTCACTCTGTCACTCAGTAACCCCTCCCCCAGCACCCTGTGTCACTGACTGTATCTGTACTGATGTTAATCCAGCTCCCTCACACTATCACTCAGTAACCCCTCCCCCAGCACTCTGTGTCACTGACTGTATCTGTACTGATGTTAATCCAGCTCCCTCACACTGTCACTCAGTAACCCCTCCCCCCAGCGCCCTGTGTCACTGACTGTATCTGTACTGATGTTAATCCAGCTCCCTCGCACTGTCACTCAAAACCCATAATCCCAGCACCTGTGTCACTGACTGTATCTGTACTGATGTTAATCCAGCTCCCTCACACTGTCACTCAGTAACCCCTCCCCCAGCACCCTGTGTCACTGACTGTATCTGTACTGATGTTAATCCAGCTCCCTCGCACTGTCACTCAGTAACCCCTCCCCCAGCACCCTGTGTCACTGACTGTATCTGTACTGATGTTAATCCAGCTCCCTCACTCTGTCTCTCAAAACCCATAATCCCAGCTCCTGTGTCACTGACTGTATCTGTACTGATGTTAATCCAGCTCCCTCACACTGACACTCAGTAACCCCTTACACAAGCACCCTGTCACTGACTGTAACTGTGCTGATGTTAATCGAACTCCCTCACACTGTCACTCAGTAACCCCTCCCCCAGCACCCTGTGTCACTGACTGTATCTGTACTGATGTTAATCCAGCTCCCTCGCACTGTCACTCAGTAACCCCTCCCCCAGCACCCTGTGTCACTGACTGTTTCTGTACTGATGTTAATCCAGCTCCCTCACTCTGTCACTCAAAACCCATAATCCCAGCACCTGTGTCACTGACTATATCTGTACTGATGTTAATCCAGCTCCCTCACACTGTCACTCAGTGACCCCTCCCCCAGCACCCTGTGTCACTGACTGTAACTGCACTGATGTTAATCCAGCTCCCTCGCTCTGTCACTCAGTAACCCCTCCCCCAGCACCAAGTGTCACTGACTGTATCTGTACTGATGTTAATCCAGCTCCCTCGCACTGTCACTCAAAACCCATAATCCCAGCACCTGTGTCACTGACTGTATCTGTACTGATGTTAATCCAGCTCCCTCACACTGTCACTCAGTAACCCCTCCCCCAGCACCAAGTGTCACTGACTGTATCTGTGCTGATGTTAATCCAGCTCCCTCGCACTGTCACTCAGTAACCCCTCCCCCAGCACCCTGTGTCACTGACTGTTTCTGTACTGATGTTAATCCAGCTCCCTCACTCTGTCACTCAAAACCCATAATCCCAGCACCTGTGTCACTGACGATATCTGTACTGATGTTAATCCAGCTCCCTCACACTGTCACTCAGTGACCCCTCCCCCAGCACCCTGTGTCACTGACTGTAACTGCACTGATGTTAATCCAGCTCCCTCGCTCTGTCACTCAGTAACCCCTCCCCCAGCACCAAGTGTCACTGACTGTATCTGTACTGATGTTAATCCAGCTCCCTCGCACTGTCACTCAAAACCCATAATCCCAGCACCTGTGTCACTGACTGTATCTGTACTGATGTTAATCCAGCTCCCTCACACTGTCACTCAGTAACCCCTCCCCCAGCACCAAGTGTCACTGACTGTATCTGTGCTGATGTTAATCCAGCTCCCTCACACTGTCACTCAGTAACACCTCCCCCAGCACCCTGTGTCACTGACTGTATCTGTACTGATGTTAATCCAGCTCCCTCGCACTGTCACTCAAAACCCATAATCCCAGCACCCTGTGTCACTGACTGTATATGTACTGATGTTAATCCAGCCCCCTCACACTGTCACTCAAAACCCATAATCCCAGCACCAAGTGTCACTGACTGTATCTGTACTGAAGTTAATCCAGCTCCCTCACACTGTCACTCAAAACCCATAATCCCAGCACCCTGTGTCACTGACTGTATCTGTACTGATGTTAATCCAGCTCCCTCACACTGTCACTCAGTAACCCCTCCCCCAGCACCCTGTGTCACTGACTGTATCTGTACTGATGTTAATCCAGCTCCCTCACACTGTCACTCATTAACCCCTCCCCCAGCACCCTGTGTCACTGACTGTATCTGTACTGATGTTAATCCAGCTCCCTCACACTGTCACTCAGTAACCCCTCCCCCAGCACCCTGTGTCACTGACTGTATCTGTACTGATGTTAATCCAGCTCCCTCACACTGTCACTCAGAAGCCCCTCCCCAGCACCCTGTCACTAACTGTAGCTGTGCTGATGTTAATCCAGCTCCCTCACACAGTCACTCAGAAGCCCCTCTCCCAGCACCCTGTCACTAACTGTAGCTGTGCTGATGTTAATCCAGCTCCCTCACATTGTATCTCAGTAACCCCTTCTCCAGCACCCTGTGTCACTGACTGTATCTACTGATGTTAATCCAGCTCCCTCACATTGTATCTCAGTAACCCCTTCTCCAGCACCCTGTGTCACTGACTGTATCTGTACTGATGTTAATCCAGCTCCCTCACACTGTCACTCAGTAACCCCTCCTCCAGCACTCTGTGTTACTGATTGTAACTGTACTGATGTTAATCCAGCTCCCTCACACAGTCGCTCAGCAACCTCTACCCCAGCACCCTGTGTCACTGACAGTAATTGTAATGATGTTAATCTAGCTCCCTCACACTGTCACTCAGTGACCCCTCCCCCCAGCACCCTATGTCAATGACTGTATCTGTACTGATGTTAATCCAGCTCCCTCACTCTGTCACTCAGTAACCCCTCCCCCCAGCGCCCTGTGTCACTGAATGTATCTGTACTGATGTTAAACCAATTCCTTCACACAGTCACTCAGTAAACCCTCCCCCAGCGCCCAGTGTCACTGACTGTATCTGTACTGATGTTAATCGACCTCCCTCACACTGTCACTCAATAACCCTAATCCCAACACACTGTGTCACTGACTGTATCTGTACTGATGTTAATCGAGGACCCTCATACAGTCACTAAGTAACCCCTCCCCCCAGCACGCTTTTTCACTGATGACTGTATCTGTCCTGATGTTAATCCAGCTCCCTCACACTACCACTCAGTAACCCCTCCCCGAGCACCCTGTGTCACTGACTGAATCTGTGCTGATGTTAATCCAAATCCCTCACACTGTCACCCCTCACCCAGCACCCTGTGTTACTGACTGCATTTGTACTCATGTTAATCCAGCTCTCACACAGTCACTGAGTAACCCCTCTCCCCAGCCCCTGTGTCACCGACCAGATCAGTACTGATGTTAATCCAGCTTCCTCACACGGTCACTCAGTAACCCCTACCCCAGCTCCCAGTGTCACTGACTGTATCTCTACTGATGTTAATCCAGCTCCCTCACACTGTCACTCAGTAACCCCTACCCCAGCTCCCAGTGTCACTGACTGTATCTGTACTGATGTTAATCCAGCTCCCTCACACTGTCTCTCAGTCACCCCCAGCCCCAGCTCCCTTTGTCACTGACTGAATCTGTACTGATGTTAATCCAGCTCCCTCACATTGTCACTCAGTAACCCCTCCCCCTGCACACTGTGTCACTGACTGTATCTGTACTGATGTTAATCCAGCTCCCTCAGACTGTCACTCAGAAGCCCCTCTCCCAGCACACTGTGTTACTTACTGTATCTGTACGGATGTTAATCCAGCTCCCTCACATTGTCACTCAGTAACCCCTCCCCAGCACCTTGTGTCACTGACAGTATCTGTACTGATGCTAATTCACCTCCCTCACACTGTCACTCAGTAACACCTACCCCCAGTTCACTTCATTACTGACTGTATCTGTACTGATGTTAATCCAGGTCCCTCACATTGACACTCAGTAACCCCTTGCACAAGCACCCTGTCACTGAAAGTAGCTGTACTGATGTTAATCCAGGTCCCTCACGGTCACTCAGTAACCCCTCCCCCAGCACCCTGAGTCACTCACTTTATCTGTACTGATGTTAATTCAGCTCCCTCACACTCACTCAGTAACTCCTCCAACCAGCACACTGTGTTACTGACTGTATCTCTACTACTGTTAATCCAGCTCCCTCACACTGGCACTCAGTAACCCCTCCCCGAGAACCATGTCACTGACTGTATCTGTACTGATGTTAATTCAGCTCCCACACACTGTCACTCAGTAACCCCTCCAGCAGCAACCTGTGTTACTGATTGTATCTGTACTGATGTTAATCCAGCTCCCTCACACGGTCACTCAGTAACCCCTCCCCGAGCACCATGACTCACTGACTGTATCTGTACTGATGTTAATCCAGCTCCCTCACACTCTCACTCAGTAACCCCTTCCCCAGCACCCAGTGTCAATGACTGTATCTGTACTGATGTTAATTTACTTCCCTCAAACTGTCACTCAGGAACCCGTGCCCCAGCACCCAGTCTCACTGACTCATAACCTCAGCCCCTATCACATTTATATTTTATTTATTTATTTATTTATTTATTTTTTATCCACCCTTTTGTTTGGCCCACCCCCTTTTTTTTCCTCCTAGAAGCTGGCAGCTGTCCTTCATTCTGCCAATGCATTTCACACTTCTTTTAGCCTCAACCTGTCACATTAACACCTCCTCTAGCCTTGATCATCTCTTAATGTCTCTCAATGTCTCTTTATCTCTACTTTTGTTCTTTCATCCCCTCCCCCTTTTCCCAGCTTTATCCTTGCTTTAAATCTATTTCATTACCTGCTTTTTCCAGTTCTGACGAAAGGTCTTCGACCTGAAACATTAACTCTGTTTCTCTCTCCACGGATGCTGCCTGGCCTGCTGAGTTTTTCCAGCATTTTCTGTTGTTATTTCTCACTGACACTATCTGTTCTTATGTTAATCCAGTTCCCTCACACTGTCACCCAGTAGCCCCACCCACAGCGCCCAATGTCACTGACTGTATCTGTATTGATCTTAATCCAGCTCCCTCACACTCTCACTAAATAACTCCTCCCCCAGCACCCTGTGTTACTGACTGTATCTGTGTTGATGTTAATCCAACTCCCTCCCACTGTAACTCAGTAACATCTCCACGAGCATCCTGTGTTACTGACTTTATCTGTACTGATGTCAATCCAGCTCCCTCACATTGTCACTCAGTCACCCCTCCCACAGAGCCCTGTGTCACTAACTGTATCTGTACTGATGCTAATGCACCTCCCTCACACTGTCAGTAACACCTACCCCCAGCTCACTTTGTCACTGACTGTATCTTTACCGCTGTTAATCCAGCTCCCTCACACTGACACTCAGTAACCCCTCCCCCAGCACCCTGTGTCACTGACTGTATCTGTACTGATGTTAATCCAGCTCCCTCACACTGTCACTCATTAACCCCTCCCCCAGCACCCTGTGTCACTGACTGTATCTGTACTGATGTTAATCCAGCTCCCTCACACTGTCACTCAGTAACCCCTCCCCCAGCACCCTGTGTCACTGACTGTATCTGTACTGATGTTAATCCAGCTCCCTCACACTGTCACTCAGAAGCCCCTCCCCCAGCACCCTGTCACTAACTGTAGCTGTGCTGATGTTAATCCAGCTCCCTCACACAGTCACTCAGAAGCCCCTCTCCCAGCACCCTGTCACTAACTGTAGCTGTGCTGATGTTAATCCAGCTCCCTCACATTGTATCTCAGTAACCCCTTCTCCAGCACCCTGTGTCACTGACTGTATCTGTACTGATGTTAATCCAGCTCCCTCACACTGTCACTCAGTAACCCCTCCTCCAGCACTCTGTGTTACTGATTGTAACTGTACTGATGTTAATCCAGCTCCCTCACACAGTCGCTCAGCAACCTCTACCCCAGCACCCTGTGTCACTGACAGTAATTGTAATGATGTTAATCTAGCTCCCTCACACTGTCACTCAGTGACCCGTCCCCCCAGCACCCTATGTCAATGACTGTATCTGTACTGATGTTAATCCAGCTCCCTCACTCTGTCACTCAGTAACCCCTCCCCCCAGCGCCCTGTGTCACTGAATGTATCTGTACTGATGTTAAACCAATTCCCTCACACGGTCACTCAGTAACCCCTCCCCCCAGCGCCCTGTGTCACTGAATGTTTCTGTACTGATGTTAAACCAATTCCTTCACACAGTCACTCAGTAAACCCTCCCCCAGCGCCCAGTGTCACTGACTGTATCTGTACTGATGTTAATCGACCTCCCTCACACTGTCACTCAATAACCCTAATCCCAACACACTGTGTCACTGACTGTATCTGTACTGATGTTAATCGAGGACCCTCATACAGTCACTAAGTAACCCCTCCCCCCAGCACGCTTTTTCACTGATGACTGTATCTGTCCTGATGTTAATCCAGCTCCCTCACACTATCACTCAGTAACCCCTCCCCGAGCACCCTGTGTCACTGACTGAATCTGTGCTGATGTTAATCCAAATCCCTCACACTGTCACCCCTCACCCAGCACCCTGTGTTACTGACTGCATTTGTACTCATGTTAATCCAGCTCTCACACAGTCACTGAGTAACCCCTCTCCCCAGCCCCTGTGTCACCGACCAGATCAGTACTGATGTTAATCCAGCTTCCTCACACGGTCACTCAGTAACCCCTACCCCAGCTCCCAGTGTCACTGACTGTATCTCTACTGATGTTAATCCAGCTCCCTCACACTGTCACTCAGTAACCCCTACCCCAGCTCCCAGTGTCACTGACTGTATCTGTACTGATGTTAATCCAGCTCCCTCACACTGTCTCTCAGTCACCCCCAGCCCCAGCTCCCTTTGTCACTGACTGAATCTGTACTGATGTTAATCCAGCTCCCTCACATTGTCACTCAGTAACCCCTCCCCCTGCACACTGTGTCACTGACTGTATCTGTACTGATGTTAATCCAGCTCCCTCAGACTGTCACTCAGAAGCCCCTCTCCCAGCACACTGTGTTACTTACTGTATCTGTACGGATGTTAATCCAGCTCCCTCACATTGTCACTCAGTAACCCCTCCCCAGCACCTTGTGTCACTGACAGTATCTGTACTGATGCTAATTCACCTCCCTCACACTGTCACTCAGTAACACCTACCCCCAGTTCACTTCATTACTGACTGTATCTGTACTGATGTTAATCCAGGTCCCTCACATTGACACTCAGTAACCCCTTGCACAAGCACCCTGTCACTGAAAGTAGCTGTACTGATGTTAATCCAGGTCCCTCACGGTCACTCAGTAACCCCCTCCCCCAGCACCCTGAGTCACTCACTTTATCTGTACTGATGTTAATTCAGCTCCCTCACACTCACTCAGTAACTCCTCCAACCAGCACACTGTGTTACTGACTGTATCTCTACTACTGTTAATCCAGCTCCCTCACACTGGCACTCAGTAACCCCTCCCCGAGAACCATGTCACTGACTGTATCTGTACTGATGTTAATTCAGCTCCCACACACTGTCACTCAGTAACCCCTCCAGCAGCAACCTGTGTTACTGATTGTATCTGTACTGATGTTAATCCAGCTCCCTCACACGGTCACTCAGTAACCCCTCCCCGAGCACCATGACTCACTGACTGTATCTGTACTGATGTTAATTCACTTCCCTCACACGGTCACTCAGTAACCCCTTCCCCAGCACCCAGTGTCAATGACTGTATCTGTACTGATGTTAATTTACTTCCCTCAAACTGTCACTCAGGAACCCGTGCCCCAGCACCCAGTCTCACTGACTCATAACCTCAGCCCCTATCACATTTATATTTTATTTATTTATTTATTTATTTATTTTTTATCCACCCTTTTGTTTGGCCCACCCCCTTTTTTTTCCTCCTAGAAGCTGGCAGCTGTCCTTCATTCTGCCAATGCATTTCACACTTCTTTTAGCCTCAACCTGTCACATTAACACCTCCTCTAGCCTTGATCATCTCTTAATGTCTCTCAATGTCTCTTTATCTCTACTTTTGTTCTTTCATCCCCTCCCCCTTTTCCCAGCTTTATCCTTGCTTTAAATCTATTTCATTACCTGCTTTTTCCAGTTCTGACGAAAGGTCTTCGACCTGAAACATTAACTCTGTTTCTCTCTCCACGGATGCTGCCTGGCCTGCTGAGTTTTTCCAGCATTTTCTGTTGTTATTTCTCACTGACACTATTTGTTCTTATGTTAATCCAGTTCCCTCACACTGTCACCCAGTAGCCCCACCCACAGCGCCCAATGTCACTGACTGTATCTGTATTGATCTTAATCCAGCTCCCTCACACTCTCACTAAATAACTCCTCCCCCAGCACCCTGTGTTACTGACTGTATCTGTGTTGATGTTAATCCAACTCCCTCCCACTGTAACTCAGTAACATCTCCACGAGCATCCTGTGTTACTGACTTTATCTGTACTGATGTCAATCCAGCTCCCTCACATTGTCACTCAGTCACCCCTCCCACAGAGCCCTGTGTCACTAACTGTATCTGTACTGATGCTAATGCACCTCCCTCACACTGTCAGTAACACCTACCCCCAGCTCACTTTGTCACTACTGTATCTTTACCGCTGTTAATCCAGCTCCCTCACACTGACACTCAGTAACCCCTTACACAAGCACCCTGTCACTGACTGTATCTGTACTGATGTTAATCCAGCTCCCTCACACTGACACTCAGTAACCCCTTACACAAGCACCCTGTCACTGACTGTATCTGTACTAATGTTAATCCAGCTCCCTCACACTGTCACTCAGTACTCCACCCACAGCACCCTGTGTTACTGACGGAAAGGTGAGTAGTAAAGAATATTGAGAAAGTTAGTGTCGAGTAGTGTTGCATGACCGGGGCTTGGTTCTA
The DNA here is from genome assembly GCA_030390025.1 of Squalus acanthias. Taxonomy (NCBI): domain Eukaryota; kingdom Metazoa; phylum Chordata; class Chondrichthyes; order Squaliformes; family Squalidae; genus Squalus; species Squalus acanthias. The sequence continues at coordinate 17,335,533 of CM059449.1, forward strand.
TACAGAAAATGGTCAAGGAGAGCAGGATGTAACATTGCCACCCATAATCACATGATGTAACCACAGGGTTGCAAATGCTTCAAGAAACTAAAAATGTTCTGGTCAACAGATGTGGTGAAAGAGCTGCTGTTGCAAGATAATGTATCTGTACAGACTGGTAACCGCGATAGGAACCACGTGACTCAGGCAGTTCATGATGAGTCGTCCATAATAGACATTGAGTCAACAATTCTCAAAATTCGGGCAAGGATGCGCTGATAGCCACCTGGTATTAACAGGAACAGGGGCAACCGATGTTGTAACATAGAATGTTTTAGAAAAGAGGCGGGAACAACGTAGAACGCACCATTTGTCTGTATAACTATCTGACAGCTCCTGTAACAATTTGGAAAAGCTTGGCTCAGACAGAAGCAGTCTGTCTCCCCACGAGTGTGAATAAAGACTGCTTGAACTCTCGATATCAAACTTGTGTTGAGTATTTAAAATTACTCCACAACACTGACTGTATCTGTACTGATGTTAATCCAGCTCCCACACACTGTCACTCAGTAACCCCTCCCCCAGCACCCTGTGTCACTGACTGTATCTGTACTGATGTTAATCCAGCTCCCTCGCACTGTCACTCAGTAACCCCTCCCCCAGCACCCTGTGTCACTGACTGTATCTGTACCGCTGTTAATCCAGCTCCCTCACACTGTCACTCAATAACCCCTCCCCCAGCTCGCTGTGCCACTGACTGTATCTGTAATGATGTTAATCCAGCTCCCTCACACTGTCACTCAGTAACCCCTCCCCCAGCTCGCTGTGCCACTGACTGTATCTGTAATGATGTTAATCCAGCTCCCTCACACTGTCACTCAGTAACCCCTCCCCCAGCACCCTGTGTCACTGACTGTATCTGTAATGATGTTAATCCAGCTCCCTCACACTGTCACTCAGTAACCCCTCCCCCAGCTCGCTGTGCCACTGACTGTATCTGTAATGATGTTAATCCAGCTCCCTCACACTGTCACTCAGTAACCCCTCCCCCAGCTCGCTGTGCCACTGACTGTATCTGTAATGATGTTAATCCAGCTCCCTCACACTGTCACTCAATAACCCCTGTAAAACTTGTGCAATTACCCCTCGCCCCACCCAACAGGTTATAGGCTTTGGACTTGAGACTTTGAGAAATTACACCAGACACTCGGGTTCTGTCTTTAACCTTTTATTGTTCCTCAGACAGATTCAAAACCCCAACCACTATTCGAGCAGTTCACCAATAATATTACAAGAAATCAGACACACAACCACCCGCCGATGATCGGTCCAGTGTTGATTGTAGGTCCTCGTAAGCGAAAAGACTGGCCAGGCCCCTCCTTCCTCTGACTGCAGCCTGATCCTCGGAGGCGAGATGACTGGCCAAGACACCTTCTTCTGACTGCAGTGCTGATATTCTTTAGCCACTGTGCTTTATACAGCTTTCCTTGCATTTTGTCGTAAATCAATCTATCAGAGATAGTGAAATGTTCCTTTAATGTTGGTCTGAGCTGTTTGAGCTGTCAAACGTTTACATTAACTCATCCTGTGTGGCTTATCCTTAGTTTGTCCTTATCACAGCCCAAAATTGTTCATTCACTCCTAAAGTTTATAAAAGTGGCAGAAAACCACTTGGTTCAGTCCATGAGTTACGCCGTATTCTGCATTTCAAAACTTCAAAGGTTTGACTTCTCACCTCAGAAAGGTCACCAGAGACACCATGTCCACAATACTCAGGGGGTTTGTTTATCTCTGTTGTCTATCACTACCCCCTGCAGTCACAACCATGTTTCCTGCCTTATCAGTGAAAGACTGCTCGGTACATTTACCAACTTTATTTAACTTTGAAAAACCTTTATGCCTGGCAAAGCATTTCAAGAAATATTAAAAATTAAGGGTCTGTATAAACTTTCTACAGTACCCCCTCAAGTAACTGTCACCAGAATTTTTTTTCAGTTACAATTACTTACACGAAAGCATCCTGCGTTTTCTGCAGTAACCTGACTATTTCTTGTTGCTTGCACCGTCTCTTGACACGACACATTAGCGTTAACAGGTAGAACACAATTATCAACTAAATGATGACCAGAACGTGGGAAATAATCCTTATCCAAGGATGAGCCTCGATATTCAGGCCGATATTCCTTCAAGACAAATTCTTCCCCGACTTTAAGTATTTCCGTCCTTTTCTCATGATTCTTCTGGGTCAAAATGTAATAATGTTTTTGAGACTGATAAATACGCTTCATGAACCCTATCCGGTACTCGGGCAGGGTGGTATGTTGTATCCAAATCTAGCAACATATTGGTGTAACCGTTCTTTTAACTCATCTTTTCTATTAACAGTCAGTTGGTCATGTGATTATATACATTTAATAACACCCGCTCTCCAATCCATACAGGTCGGACCGGAGTACAACAAAATGTTCCCATCGCAATAGGACAGATCAGTTTACTGTACTGGTATTCCCGGTGTATGGTGCTTCAGCCAGTTGCAGTACTGTTTCACCGGGTATACTTGCACTGATTTTCTGACCCGACACATGGTCAAATTCAGTTGGTTGGTGGACATAGCCATTAAAAGTTGATCAGTCACCCAGGAGGGACGCTTCCCCTCAGCAATTCGCTGTAGGTTTTCCCCGGCTTGCTCCACCAACCAAGATCCAGACATTATACACATGTCATTTCATGCAGCTTCATCGATAACATAAACTTACTTTAATAATGTCCAATATCTTTACAATACACACAGCAAGTTAAAACATCAGACATCACTAGTAACACCACTACAAACATTCTGCAAAATAACTCCATACACAATAATAACATTCCCTTTCTTTCCCCCTGTTCACACATAGTTAAAATTGGTCAGAAATCTTAAAAATAGCAATTTCCGATGTGATTGCCTCATTTCCGGAACTAGAAGCTAGCACACAATTTACACCAACCAGAATTTCACTGTGATCACAATTAAAGTCTGGTTTTAACAGGTTAATTAACCTCATAACTCCAATTTAATCCAGATCAATTTCTTAAACTAACCAATATCCCTTCAAAAATAAAGGAAGAAGCCACAGCCACATTAACAAAGAAACAATCACCCATGCCTTGTGTTAGGGTGAAAATTATAGGGCTTAAAGCAGCAACGTAAAAAGTTAAAGAATGTGCTGTAAAAGGTGAACTCGTAAATACAGAATGGTTTCGCTGACACAGTGCGATGAGTAATGTCTGTGGTCAACATGCGTACGTGTGAGGCAACTTGAGGCCCACCGAGACAATAATAGCACAACGGTTACACTCAAGAACCAATCACCGCATGACCAGCCAGTCCGGCCGGACAGATGTGACACAACACTCTATGTTTATAGTTTCAGAAGGGAAGTAATAAGAACATTTAGCTTAAAGTGCAGATTATAATTCAGGATCTTGTTGCTGGGGGAATGTGACTTGGTGAAGACATTTGTATGTAATGAATTGTGCACCGACCCTATAATGTATAAAAGAAGTTCCGATACCAGTGTAACGACGAGAAGTGTATCACTGGACCGCGGGGTCTATGGCTCTTCTCCCAGGGCGCTCTGTTAAATAAACTGTGATCTTCTGCTTTGAGACAGACTCGAGTGAATTCATTTTTCACCAACACCTTGTAAACATTCAAATTAATTTTCTTCCAGGCTCATTGGCAACTGTAACTTCAAAGCTGAAGCTTATCTTTTGTAAAACAATTAACAAACTTAAATTGAAATCAATTAACAAACTTAAAACAGCACACGCTTGTCCACGATTCAAGACAAGTCTTCAAAGGGTTAAACAGCTTTTAGCTCTCTGTACAGAAGAGTAGGTGGAGCTAAAACAAACACAACAGACACTTTCTTTCAAAGACAGAAAACTTCCACATTTTTAACACACACTTTCACACAAACTGCAATTCCAGCATTCCTTTTAAGATTCCTTTCACTCAGCAAATCCTGTGTTTTACTTGTTTTGGATAGAAACTGATAGCGTCTGTGTCAATAAAACTTTAAGTTTCCCTCTACCATTAACCATTTCAGTTTTTGGTACAAATAAAGTCTAAATATTAGGGGTATTATTCTCTTTATTTTACTACATCGTGAGGTAGTAAGAATTTTTAGGTCTCGTCTGTGAATAGAAGGTGACTCCGGACCCAGGGTCGAGGAGGCTTCTACAGCTCCTGCGCCCTGTCCACCTTCACTTGGATCATACTGTACCTGGTGAGATGTGCCGTTGGGCATTTCCTCCGTATCATCCCAGCAGATCGGCTGCATCCCAATCATGCTCATAATTGCGGTCTGTTGTCTGCTTGATCTGCTTGTCGGCTAAAAAAGCTTCATCTGGTTAATATGAAACCACTTAACTCTCTTAGGTAGCTGAACTGCATACACCATGGGGCTAGTCTTATCAATGATACTGTATGGTCCCTTGTACAAGGAATTGAACACACCCACCCTTGCCTAGTTTCGAACCATCACCTGGCTACCGACCTCCCATTCCTGTGGCTTACTCGGGACTAGAAGTAATCGGTTGCCTTGGTGAGCCCTTCCGATATTGTGGGCAGCTCCCAGGTGTAACTCTCTCAGAGTTTCCCACAAGTCATTTAGGAACTTATCCCTGGTTACCTCTTTGATCTGTTTCTCTGTTAATGTAAGAATCAGCAAGTGTGTTGGGGTTCTCATGGGTCTCCCTGTAACCAATTCATGCGGAGAATATCCCGTTCCCTTCGACTCTGTACTGCGTATATTCATCAGGATTAGAGGCAGTATCTCGTCCCACTTGGTGGGGCTTTCATTCAGTTCTTTACGTAAAGCCAGTTTTGGGGTATGGTTCATTCTTTCCACAATTCCCGATGACTGCGGGTTGTGGGCTACATGCCATTTCCCTTCAATCCCCAATAGTTTAAGAGTAGCCTGCATCACCTGACCTGTGAAATAGCTCCCTTGGTCTGACTCCACTTCACGAGGGAGTCCCCATCTACGGAACACCTCTTTTACGAGTGTTTTTACAGTCCACAATGCCGTGGCTGTTTTACAAGGGAATGTTTTCCACCCATTTAGTGAAATTGTCAGCTAACACCAGACAATATTTATTGCCCTTCTTAGTAGTGGGTAAGGGTCCAATAAAATCAATCTGGACACATTGCCACGGCCCTTCAGCCCTTCACGTATGTCCCAAAGGTGCCTTTTTCTTGTGTGGGTCGGGATTATTGGCAGCACATATCAAGCAGTTTTTACAAAAATTCTCCACATCGCCCCTAAGGTGTGGCCACCATCCTACTTCTTCCACTCTCTTCCAGGTGGTTTCGGGTCCTGGGTGTCCCGCCCCTGGACCTCCATGTGCTAGTTGAATGAATTCCTCCCGGTATCCCTCTGGGACTACCAACTTGTCGCCTTTAAATAGCATCCCTTCTCTGATTTCTACATCCCTAGCTCCGTAGGGTCCCGCTATGTATCTTCCTTCTTCCTTTTCCTTTATAATTGCCTTTAGCACTACATCTTTTAACTGAACGGTTTTAAGATCCGGTGGGAGGGGTACCATACTCTGAGCAGAGGTGACAGTGGCCACCACTCCTGACTGGTAAGGGTCCCACGGGACTCCTCTCTCTGCACCCCTCCGAGCCAGTTCGTCGGCTTTTTGATTGCCTTTCCACCTGGGCTCGGTGTTAGAGTGGGCCTTGACCTTGTCGATGTAATACTCGTGTTCTTTTCCCTTTACAGCTTCCAATATTGTTGCCAACATCGGGGCTGTGATCAAAGGCTTTCCATCCGCTGACTTAAACCCTCGTCTAGCCCAAATGGCCAAATATTCTGTACATGAGTTGCATGTAAACATTGAGTCGGAGCAGATGGTGTAATGAGGGGGAAATTCTGTGGGGTGTGTGACCACATAGGTGACTGCGGCTAATTCTGCCTGCTGAGCACTAAGAGTAATGGGGAGTAACAGGGCTACTTCCACGTTCCGATCCGGATCGTAAATTCCGCATCCCGTTTTCCTTTCTCCCTTTTCTACGAAGCTCGAGCCATCCGCATAGATGTCTCGCCCTTCGGGGTGTATCCCTGATTTAAAACTCCCTTTCGTTTCCCACACTCCCTCAACTGTACAAGTATGAGATTCTCCCTTGTAATTAAGGTTGAAGGCTAATTTAGGGTCTCCAATGGTTTTGACCTTATGATTCCTGCCTTCTAACAGTAATGTCCATCTAGCTATTCGCACACTAGACACTGTTCCCTCTTTAATTTTCCCGTCTAAGAGTACACGAGTTGGGGTGTGATGGGTTAATAGAGTAACGGGTTGGATTCCTGTGAACACCGCAAAATGTTTTACCTCCCAAAAGGTAGCTAGCAGATGTCGCTCGCAAGTGGAATAGCTTCTTTCCACTTCTGCCAGGACTCTGGAGGCATAGGCCACCGGTCTCATGTGATGGTGCACTTCCTGCATAAGGATGGCACTCAGACTGGCATCTGTAGCTGCCACTTCCAAATAAAAGCTTTTCCCAGGATCGACAGCTCCCAAAGCCGGAGTTATCTGTAGGTCTCGTTTTAACTGGACAAAGGCTTCCTCACATTCCCTGTCCCATTCCCATTCTACACCCTTCTTCAATAATCTCAGTAAGGGGCCCACTGTAGCTGCTTAGTTCTCAATGAATTCTCTACAGTAACCTGTCAGTCCCAAAACGATCGGAGAGCAGTTACCGAGCCTGGTCGGGGTAACTCCTGCACTGCCTTACGCTTAGCCTCATCTAGCGCACGTTCCCCTGGCCGAATAGTGAGCCAGAAACTGAACCTCCTCTTCCCCTATCTGTGCCTTCTTGGAATTAACCTTAAATCTGGCTGTTTTAAGCAATCCCAACAACTCCTCCAACAGTTTCTCTTGTTCTCCTTCACTTTCGGAAAACAACAGTAAACCGTCTACATATTGTATCAGTCGATCTGGGCGACTGAAGTCCTTTATGCATGCTTCCATACACTGATGAAAAATAGAGGGGCTGTTATGGAATCCCTGTGGAAGGCAAGTCCATGTATACTATTGTCCTTAAAGGTGAAGGCAAATTTGTACTAATCCTCGGGGTGCCAAGGGATGGACCAAAACCCATTTGCTATATCTAGGACTGTAAATACCGTGGCGTGCCTCGGGATGTTACCAATCAGATCTACTACGGCTGCTACTGTAGGGGCACAAGCAGGGATGTTCTTGTTCAACACCCTATAATCGATGGTCATTCGCCAGGAGCCATCCGGCTTCTTTACTGGCCATTCAGGAGAGTTCACATCTGCAGCCAAGGGTCTCACGACTCCTTGTTCCACAAGGATTGTTACAGCCTTTTCCAAGACCCACTCTGCTTCTTTGGGGAAGGTATATTGTTTTTGTGGGCGGAGCATGGGCTCTCCTCCTACCCTGACTTCCACCCCTGTCACCCTCCCACAATCGTGCTTATGTGTGGCAAAAACTTCTTTGTTAGCTTTAACTGCAGCTGTGTACCTTTCTGGCACTCTTGCTATTAAAGTTTGTAAATCATAGGGGCCTGTCGGAGTCACTACCCAAGCCTCTCCATGTCTTGGAGGTATTACTACCACTTCGTCGCTACTCTCCATTCCTCCCCACAGGCAGTCGTTGTGCATGTCTACTATCACATTGTGCTCTAACATCTAACGAGCCGAGGACCCCCAATCCCGGTTTATCCCACTTCATTAATATGCATGTCCACTTAGTTTGGAGGGATCCTACTTTAAGATTTAGGGGTTTAGACACCGCCCCAGCCATTGAATTGCCCGTGAAACCACCGAACACACATGGTTCCCTACTCGACCAAGGTGACGTCACCGGGTAGGGGGAATGTACCACCGTGCTAGATGCTCCAGTGTCAACCAAATAAAATCCCTTCTTCCCCTCAACAATGATGTCTACACAAGGTCTACAATATTTGTCGTACCTGAGTGGACACAGGTACTCGGGCTGGGCGCGGCCCCTTCATGCCTGTTTCTCTCCACAGTCTTTACCCTGAGCAGCATGAATTTTCCCCTGAGATTGCTTTTTCTCCCATCCTTCCAAGCATTCCTGCACACATTTAGAAATTAGTCCAGCTATTTTCTCGTCCTCCTCCTCAAGGCGGGGGTGGGGGTGGGGGGGGTGGGGGGTGGCGCTAGGACCATTTCTTGATTCAATTTTTTTGTTACGGGGCTTCCAGCACTCCCGGATAAAATGGCCCTTCCCTCCACAGTTATAACACATCTTATCCTTCGTTTCAGTGAAACCCTCCTGTTTTTTAGGGGTTGTTTCCTTCATCTCACACACCTTGCCCTTTGGTTAGTTAATTGTCCCTGTGTTCCTTTTATCAAGCTGTCTTTTTTCAAACACCAAAGTTAGCTTCCTTAAAACCCTTTCCTCCGTGTTATTTTCATCTGTGGGATCAAAGTCCAACATAACAGACTGTAAATATGGCAGACTATGAGATATCAGAACCTGGAGCCAGTGATTTCTGGGTTGTCCCAGTAAATCAGCTCGCACTCCTGCTCCCCCACCCGTTGCTTCCATATATGTGGGCCATAGTCTGTCGGCAAACACTGTGGGCGGTTCATTGGGCCCCTGTTCAATCTCTGCCATTGCCTTGAAGGGATCCCCTGTTCCTACCCCCATCGCCTGAGCAACCCCTAATTTTAAATTCTCATACGTCCCATTACCAATCTTCATGTCAGGTGGGAGGCTGCTAAATACTTCAGGACTAAGAGTAAATAATAATAACTTCTTCTTTTCATCCTCGTCCATTTCACTTACAGCTGCTCTTTGTTCAACTGCAATGAAATGTCCTTGGGGATCACCTCCCATTTCTAACTTTTTAGTGTCAGACGCCATGTCTTTCAAACTCCTATAATCATCATTAACAAAGAATTCCCTGTCCAAGTCACCCCTCTCTCCCGGTCGGCCGTCCGCTCCCGGGCTAGATACCTCCGTTGACGTATGGGGTTCATTGGGGAAGGTGCAGTAGGAGATGGTTTAATCTTTTTTTCAGGTATAGGTCCTAACTCCCCGTCTTCTTCAACCTCCTCCCACTCACTGTCTGATGCTGACCACCCAAATACAGGCTTTTCTCCCGGGGTTATCGGACGCACAATTCCCCTTTGCACTAGTAGTTTTTCTTCTAACACTTTAACCTTCCTTTTGCATTCCGCATGGTCCTGCTGTCAACCTCGTTTCACAACCTGTTTCTACACCACCCTAATGGCAGCTTTCAAATCCTCATTATCCTTCTCTGCTTTTTCTACCCGTACCCACCTCTCCTGGAGAGGTAACTTCCCCGCAACATACTTTATAACTAACTCATCCGTTGTTGGCTACTAGCTTCCTCTTTCCAAGCTTTACTCTCGTTCCCTTGATTCACACACTGACTTTCCAAATATTGCTCTTTATTACACCATCTCGCTTTCTCCTTCTCAAACACCTCTTTATCTTTCTTTCGAGCTTCTCGTTCTTCCGCTAATTCCTTAAGAAGCCGGTTTACCACCGCTTCTCTATCACTGGCTTTTCCTGCCATATCCTCTATTTCTCTTTGTGACGTAATCTTTTCACGCTCATCGTTTTCAACCTCCCTTCGATAGGCTAACAACCAGACAGCTTTCATTATCCGTTGCCGATGTGTGGGCCCTTGTGTCCATTGTTCGGCCTCAGAAACCGGATCATCACTGTCAATAATAACCCATACCCACCTCTCCTGGAGAGGTAACTTCCCCGCAACATACTTTATAACTAACTCATCCATTGTCTCGGCGGTTTTTCCACCATATTAATGGTCTGTAAATTTCTCGCTCAATGTCCCTCTGGTCGCCAAAATCTGTAAGACGTGCGGAATTACCCCTCGGCCCGTCCAACAGGTTATAGAGTTTGGACTTGAGAAATTACACCAGACACACGGGTTCTGTCTTGAACCTATTATTGTTCCTAAGACAGATTCAAAACCCCAACCACTATTTGAGCAGTTCACCAATAATATAACAGGAAATCAGACACACAACCACCCGCCGATCATCGGTCCAGTGTTGATTGTAGGTCCTCGTAAGTGAAAAGACTGGCCAGGCCCCTCCTTCCTCTGACTGCAGCCTGATCCTCGTAGGCGAGATGACCGGCCAAGACACCTTCTTCTGACTGCAGTGCTGATATTCTTTAGCCACTGTGCTTTATACAGCTTTCCTTGCGTTTTGTCGTAAATCATTCATTCAGAGATAGTGAAATGTTCCTTTAATGTTGGTCTGAGCTGTTTGAGCTGTCAAACGTTTACATTAACTCATCCTGTGTGGTTTATCCTTAGTTTGTCCTTATCACAGCCCGAAATTGTTCATTCACTCCTAAAGTTTACAAAAGTGGCAGAAAACCACTTGGTTTGGTTCATGAGTTACGCCGTATTCTGCATTTCAAAACTTCAAAGGTTTGACTTCTCCCCTTTAAACTCAGAAAAAGCCACCATGTCTGCATTCTAAGGGGGTTTGTTTATCTCTGTTGACTATCACTACGCCCTGCAGAAACAACCATGTTTCCTGCCTTATCAGTGAAAGACTGCTTGTTACATTTACCAACTTTATTTCACATTCTAAAACCTTTTTGCCTGGCAATTTATTTCAAGAAATTTTAAAAATTAAGAGTCTCTATATACTTTCTACACCTGTCAGTGTGGGCCACATTCAGCAGTGATAAACTTAAACATCTCAGTGTGGGTCACATTCAGCAGTGATAACCTTACACATGTCAGTGTGGGTCACATTCAGCAGTGATAGACTTACACATGTCAGGGTGGGCCACATTCAGCAGTGATAGACTTACACATGTCAGTGTGGGCCACATTCAGCAGTGATAGACTTACACATGTCAGTGTGGGTCACATTCAGCAGTGATAGACTTACACATGTCAGTGTGGGTCACATTCAGCTGTGATAGACTTACACATGTCAGTGTGGGCCACATTCAGCAGTGATAGACGTACACATGTCAGTGTGGGCCACATTCAGTAATGATAGACTTACACATGTCAGTGTGGGTCACATTCAGCAGTGATAGACTTACACATGTCAGTGTGGGCCACATTCAGTAATGATAGAATTACACATGTCAGTGTGGGCCACATTCAGCAGTGATAGACTTTCACATGTCAGTGTGGGTCACATTCAGCAGTGATAGACTTACACATGTCAGTGTGGGCCACATTCAGCAGTGATAGACTTATACATGTCAGTGTGGGTCACATTCCGTAATGATAGAATTACACATGTCAGTGTGAGCCATATTCAGCAGTGATAGACTTACACATGTCAGTATCCATGATGTGGAGATGCCGGTGTTGGACTGGGGTGGACAAATGTGAGAAGTCGCAAAACACCAGGTTATAGTCCAACCGTTTTATTTGAAATCACAAGCTTTCGGAGCGCTGCTCCTTCACCTGATGAAGGAGCAGTGCTCCGAAAGCTTGTGATTTCAAATAACACTGTTGGACCATAACCTGGTGTTGTGCAACTTCTCACACATGTCAGTGTGGGCCACATTCAGCAGTGATAGACTTACACATGTCAGTGTGGGAAACATTCAGCATTGATAGACTTACACATGTCAGTGTGGGTCACATTCAGGCGTCATAGACTTACACATGTCAGTGTAGGCCACATTCAGTCCCTCGAGCCTGTTCCTCCGTTTCATTAGATTAAGGATGATCTGTTTCTTAACTCCATCTCCCCGCCTTCATTCCATATCGCTTCATACCGTTGCCCGACAATGGTTTAAAATCAGAATTTGTGTTTGATTTGTGGTAAATCTGTAAACGGGCTCCGTGACACATTTCAAAAGCAGATTCAGAGACTCCCCTGAGTTGAACAGACCCATCGCCCTGCGGCTCAGAACTAGGGAGAAAATCGCCCAAAACATTGGCTCACACTCGGTCCCGCTCGGTTGATGCAGAGTGGATTGTTCCGCAATGTACTTGGCAGATAATTGTGGCGGATCCGGTTGAAAGGAGCCCACACCAGGATCTGCACAATTGAAGAGAGGGGGATACAGTCATTCGGGGTTTAATGGGGGCAGTCGCCAGCTGTAGGAAGCGAACACCAACATCTGCCCGGATAACGGTGGCTGCTCAGATCAACATCTGCGCGGATAAAGAGAGGGGCTTTAGGGATTGGATAGTTGGAGGCCTGTACAAGCGCTCCTGTAGCGCGGCCGTGCCCGGGCACCGCCAGCTGCAGTGAGAATTGAGCACAAGAATGTGTTTGCAGCAGTTCGGAGGCTGCCTTCTTCCCCCCACCCGATGCGCCCTCCACCCCGGGAATTCAGCGAGACTCCGCCCAGTCCGCCCACCTCTCACTTTCAAATTACCCGGGACTGAAATATGACCAGAGATGGCTCCAAACTTCAAATCCGGGCCAACAAGTGGAGCAACATAACGGCACATCCCCTCCAAAACATTATATTACATCAATAAACTGTCATAAAAAGCATATCAATGTATGAAGGATGCTGCAATTAAATACTTTAACAAGCCCAGGATAATTTTCACATCATCTGCAAAACATTTGGGATCAGAGCAATTTTTTCTACACCTTTAGAGCGTGTTTCCCGGCTCCAGACAGCATTAAACTGATGCACGGAGTCAGTCGGTTTGTTTAATGCGGCCCTTCACTGCACAGAAAGCAAATGAGCGGTTTTCCTGCAACAAAAGCTTTTTCAGGAAACCTACAAAAATCCTTGCTTGAGAAATATTGTCCAACAGCGACACCTATTGACGGGATCCGGCTGGAGTTTAAAGGAGGGATTTAATTCTCCCAGTATTGCAGCGAACTTGCTCGGGAAATCACTGAGCCGAAGGTGTTCGGGAGCTCGGTAACATCAAAACTGAAAGCGGGTTGAATCAGGAAGTGCTGAGAGTGAACATGGCTTCCAGGCAGCAGCCCGAGAGTTGGACGGAGGAGCTAAATTGTCCCATTTGTCTTGAATTCTTCACCGATCCGGTTTCACTGGAGTGTGGGCACAACTTCTGCCGCTCCTGTATCACACGGTGTTGGGAAAAGAAGGAGAGAAACTCCTGCCCGGAATGTGGAGAGGAGTTTCCGGAAAGAAACCTCAGGACCAGTCGGGTCTTAGCCAGTCTGGCGGAGAAAGCTCGAAAATTAAACCTGGATCCGAAAGAGAAGGAAAATAAACTTCACTGTGAGGAACATCAGGAAGAACTGAAGCTGTTTTGTGAAACTGACAAGAAACTGATCTGTTACACTTGTATAGATGCCCCGGAACACAAATCTCACAACTTCATGTCGATTAAAGAAGCTGTTGAAATCTACAAGGTAAAATGGAACAGATTTTATCACCTGGTTATTTTATCACATTTCCATAGTCCAGACCTTTCATTCTGTGATTTTCTCTCCCAATCACAGGATCAGGTGAAATCCTCTTTGGAATCTCTCACAGGGAAGAAATCGGCAGTTCTGGAAATGGAACTGAAACAGAAACGGCGGATTTCTGAAGTTAGGGTGAGGTCTCCCCGTGCTGATTTTCTGGGACTCGGTTAGTTTTGTTCCCTCTATCGCGGTACATGATTACTTTTCACATTTCATTTGGTAGGAACAGTCGAGCAGTCTGCAAATCCGCATCACATCCGAGTTCGCGAAAATGCACCAGATTCTGACTGAGAAAGAGCAGCGGTTAATCCGAGATCTCAGGGGAGAAGAGCAGAGGATTGTGGAAACAATGGAGAAAAACCTTCGAGAAATTCAAGAGAATTTAAATTCTATTCAGGACAAGGTTTCAAAGTTGCAGAAACAGATGGATGAACAAGACGCGCTGACATTTCTGAAGGTGAGGATTTTATTGCGGGTTAGTTGGAAAATTAGCGATAACAATGTTGAAATAAATGCAGCATTTGCTGAAAAATTCAAAACTGATTTAAACCGAGTGTTTTGTCTATTCCGGGGCGGATCTGCTGTTTTTACATAATTTCATTGTTACTGAGCTCCCGAACACTTCGGTTCAGGGGTTTCTTGAGCAAGTTTGCTGCAATACTCAGAGAATAATCTTTACATAGGATTACACAGGATATACGGCACAGAAACAGACCATTCAGCCCAACCAGTCCATGCTGGCGTTTATGCTCCACTCGAACCTCCTCCCGTCTTTCCTCATCTAAATCTATCAGCATAACCCTCTATTCCTTTCTCTCTCATATGTTTGTCCATCCTACTCTTAAATGTATCTATACTATTCGCTTCAACCACTCCCTGTGGTAGCGAGTTCCACATTCTCACCACTCTTTGGGTAAAGATGTTTCTGCTGAATTCCCTATTAGATTTCTCGGTGTCTATCTTATATTGATGGCCTCTAGTTTTGCTTTTCCCCACAAGTGGAAACATTCTCTCTGTATCCACTCTATCAAAACCTTTCATAATTTTAAAGACCTCTATTAGGTCATCCCTCAGCCTTCTTTTTTCAAGAGAAAAGAGACCCAGCCTGTTCATCCTTTCCTGATATGTATACCCTCGCATTCCTGGTATCATCCTTGTAAATCTTCTCTGCACCCTCTCCAGTGCCTCTATATCCTTGTTATAATATGGCGACCAGAACTGAACGCAGTACTCTAAGTGTGGTCTAACCAAGGTTTGAAACAGGTTTAGCATAACTTCCCTACTTTTCAATTCTATCCCTCCAGAAATAAACCCTAGTGCTTGGTTTGCTTTTTTTATGGCCTTGCTAACCTGTGGCGCAACTTTTAGTGATCTGTGTATTTGTACTCCGAGATCCCTTTGTTCCTCTACCCAACCTAGACTCGCACCCTCCAAGTGATAAGTGACCTCCCTATTCTTCCTACCAAAATGTAATACCTCAAATTTATCTGTGTTGAAATTCATTTGCCAATTATTTGCCCATTCTGCAAGTTTATTAATGTCCTCCTGTAATTTGTTGCAGTCCTCCTCAGTATTGACAATTTGGTGTCATCCGCAAATTTAGAAATTGTGTTTTTGATTCCAAAGTCGAAATCGTAAATGTAACTTTTGAGCAGCAGTGGTCCCAGCACTGATCCTTGTGGGACACCAGTACCCACCTTCTGCCACTGTGAATAGCTACCCTTTACTCCCACTCTCTGCTTTCTGTCTTGAAGCCAGCCAGCAATCCATTCTGCTACTTGTCCCCTGGCTCCGCATTCTCTGACCTTACCCATGAGTCTATTATGGGGTACCTTATCGAAGGCCTTTTGAAAATCTAGATAAATTACATCTGCTGCATTACCAGTGTCTACTCTCGCTGTTACCTCTTCAAAAAATTCAATCAGGTTGGTCAAGCAAGATTTTCCCTTTTGAAATCCATGCTGACTATTCATTTTTATACTTTCCGTTTCTAGATGTTCTTCTATTCTCTCCTTTAGTAGGGATTCCATTATTTTTTCTACCGCCGATATTAAGCTAACTAGCCTATAATTCTCTGGACATGTTCTATCCCCCTTCTTAAATATAGGTGTTACGTTAGCTATCCGCCAGTCCTCTGGCACTGCACCTTTTTCTAATGAATTATTAAATATGTGTAGTAATGCCTCTGCCCTCTTTTCCCTAGATTCTTTTAAAATGCGTGGATGCAATCCATCTGGACCAGGGTTTTTAACCTCTTTAAGTTTGATTAGTTTATTTAATATATCCCCTTTTTTATTTTAAATGCACTTATCTCATTTCTCAACATGTTGGGCCAGTAATTCGGCTTTCCGGCTTCCTGCGGGTGCAAGCATCGCACACGTACTTGCCTACAGGAAGACCTGTCAAATCTATGAATAGAGATCGGCCCCTAAACCACACTTAAACTTCAAATAATTTTTTTTTAAAACATCACATTTTTAAAATAACTATAAGTTACATAAATTAACTACTTTAAACAAAAATTTAAATTTTTGAAAAAATTAATTATACTTTTTAACGGTGCTAAAAATAAACTTACCTTTCTTTAAAGTATCTAAAAAAGATATAAACATGTTGAAAAAATGTTTAAATTGTAATTAATTAACCACTTACCTTCTTAAAAATGGGTCTTGCGCCTCCTTTTTAAAAGTGCAGCTTCTCCATACTTACCCTCCCGGAGAAACCTGAAAAAGAAAACAAAGTTCGCTGTGTGCGCGCAGCCTCTCACGCACACGCGGTTCACCTCTGAACCCCTCCCTTCAGGGGAACGGAAGTTCCGGTTTCCCGCGCATGCGCAGTGCATGCAGGAAACCGACACTTCAGGTGGCCTTACGGGTGAGTACACAGCGCGTACTCACCCGACAAGTGCCGAATTTCTGGCCCCCAATGTTAAGTCCACCTGTTTTATCTCCCTGGTAAATACCGAAGCGAAATAATGATTTAATATTTCTGCGATTTCCCTATCATTACCTGTGGTATTGTCCTGTTTATCCCTTAATGGCCCTATTCCCATCCCAACCTTCCTTTTTTTTATTGATGTGCCTGTAAAATATTTTACTATTTTGTTTTATGTTCCTTGATAAATTAATTTCATAGTTCCTCTTTGCCTTTCTAATTGGTTTTTTTGACTTCTCTCCGAATCCCTTTGTATTCTCTCTTACCATGCACTCCTGTGCTGCCTATGTACTTAATGTATGCCTCTTTCCTTACCCTCAATTGTTCCCTTATGTCTTTATTCATCCAAGGAGTCTCATTAGTGTTTAGTTTGTTCTTTTCTTTTAGCAGAATATATTTTTCCTGCTCTCTGTTGAACACCATTGTAAATGTTTCCCATTGTCGTTCTACATCGTTGTTTGCCAATATTGTTGCCCATTTTATCTTCCCAAGTTCTATTCTCAGCTCCTCAAAATCAGCTTTTCTCCAATCTATTAACCTGGGTTTTTGTCATACCTATGTCCTTCTCTATTATCTTAATGTGTATTGTATTATGGTCACTATTGCCTATATGTTCCCCTACTTCTACTTCTCGTATCTGCTCTGGCTCATTCCCCATTACTAAATCCAATAGCGAATCCTCCCTTGTTGGGCTTTTTACATATTGGGTTAGAAAGGAGTCCTGTAGACATTGTAGGATCTCCATTCCCTTATCCCCTTTACCGACCTCTTCTGTCCAATTAATATCGGGGCAGTTGAAATCTCCCAGGATTATTATTCTATGTTTTTTACTAATTTCTCTAATTTGCTTGTATATTTCTTCCTCCACCTCCCTTCCACTATTAGGTGGTCTGTAGACTATGCCTATTAGTGTGATTGATCCTTTATTATCTTTTATCTCTATCCATATGGATTCTATTTTTGTCTTGCTGATATCTGCGTCACTTATTTCTACTGCCATTATGTTATCCCTAATAAGTACAGCTACTCAACCTCCACTTTTTCCCTCTCTATCTTTTCTAAATATGTTATACCCTGCAATGTTTAATTCCCAGTCCTGATTTTTCTGTAGCCATGTCTCAGTAATCCCTACTATGTCTGGTTCATCCCAACGCATGATTGCCTCCAACTCCCCTGTTTTATTACGGACACTGTGATGCATTGCTGTACAGACAGTTTAACTCATTTTTTTTATAGAATTTCCTCTCACTTTATGTTTAACCATCTTTTTAGACTCCAGTTCTATAACTCTATTTGCTCCATTGCCGTCAATGTCCTCCCTTATTTTATTCTTTCCTCTGCTCACTTTTCCTGTTTTGTTTATATTTAAGCTGCTTACATTTCTTGTAGATCCCTCCCACCTTCTTACTAGTTTGAAGCCTTTGCCACCTCCCTATTTACCCTTTCCACTAGGACACGGTTCCCATCCCAGTTCAGGTGGATCCCATCCCATTTGTACAGCTCCTTCCTGTCCCAGAACTGGTGCCAGTGTCCCATGAAAAGGAACCCCTCTTTCCCACACCAGCCCTTGAGCCACGTGTTAATTCTTCTGATCTGTCTGGTTCTGTGCCAATTTGCATGTGGCTCAGACAATAATCCAGAGATTATTACCCTCGAGGTCCTGCTTTTTAATTTAGAGCCTAACTCCTGAAACTCTTTCAGCAGGACCTCCTCTCTGTTCCAAGATGTACCACGACAACTGGCATTACCCCTTCACTTTACAAGTTCCTCTCCAGCCGCCGTGAGATATCTCTTACCCTGGCACTGGGTAGGCAAAACACCCTTCGGGATTCTCGTTCATGGCTGCAGAGGACGCTATCTATCCCCCTAATTATAGAGTCTCCTATCACTACCACATTTCTATTCTGCTCTTCGCCCCTTGGACAGGCTTCTGAGCCATGTTGCCTTGGTCTGCATTGTGGCTGTCCTCCCTGCAGTCTTTCTCCTTATCCTCACAGGCAGCGAGTACATCTTAACTGTTGGACAGGAACAGTGTTTGCGGGACCTCCTTCTCAACCTCTTGTAAATCCCCGCTACCCGACTCCCTAACAGTCACACCCTCCCATTCCTGAACCGGTGCTTTCCTCTGCGGTGTGACTGTATTCTGGATAAAACTGTCCAGAAATCTCTCCCCCTCCCTTATGTGTCAGAGTGCCTCCAACTCGCACTCCAGCTCAATGACTCTGAGCAGGAGAGATTCGAGATGGAGACATCTCCTGCAGACGTGTTTGCTCGGGACAGTCTCGCTGTCAACAAACTCCCACATACTGCAGTCCAGACACACAACCTGCCCTGCCTTAGCTTAGACTAGCCTTATTTTAGTTATTTAATTAGTTAAAATCTAAAGTAACTGGCTCCCACACTGTCTGCAGGATCCCGGGATCGTGTTGCCATGATCTTACTACTTAGGTTGTAATTTTTTCTGTGTCCCCAAGAGGTTAATATTCTCCTGGAGCTCACATTCCAATCCAGTTCCAGTTACATTGTGTGAGTGTGTGGGTGTGTCTGGTGCGGTGGGTTTGAGAGTCACTGTGTCTCTGAGTGAGGCTGGTGTTCAGTTCCAGAAACTGACAACACAAATCAGATTTTCCAACTGCATCCTCTTTCTATCAGATGCTTTTAATAATTTTTGGTAACATTTCTGCTGCCTGGTTTTCAAATATATCCTCTTTCTATCTGTGCGGCCCCGGCAGTGAGAATTCGGAATTATCAGCATCTTGTCACAATGTGGGTGTAATTTCTGCTGTCCGGATATAAACGGTCAGTCTCCGTCAACTCAGATTTGTGTTTTATTAGTTTCAGGAGGAAACGTGTCAGGAGAGGAGGTAGGACACACTGTTTACTGAAACTCTGCACAATTTAGTAAAATAACTCAGCAAAGAGTTTATGGTCAATTGATAACATCAACTGTTTAATATTTACAGGACTGGTGAGGACTATTATAAACCATCATTAGCAGATGACAAGCTGTCGATCGGAAAGTTCAACGGCCCTTTACATTACACCGCGTGGAGAGAAATGATAGATGCCATTAACCCCGGTAAAACTCTTATATTCCTTTTCCTGATTTATCAATCCAGATGAGAGGAGCCTAATCCAGCTCCCAGACCCCAGATTAAATGATCGCTGATGTCCGTGTCTAGTCTGGAGGGTAGGACCTTGGCCAATATTTTACAGTCAGCATTAAGGAGTGTGTATGGTGACCATGTGGGGATAACCTTACTTTTCTTATGTATTGACATGATTGTGATGAATTTCAGAGTATCTGGTTCTGTGTCTCCAGTACATGGTGTAGGAGGTTCAGTCGGAGGGGAGAAAGTTCCGGGATTGTGGCCTTGTAAAACTTGGTAGTTTGGGCGTCAGTTGGTGTGGTTTTGCCAGATTGGAGCTCAGTGTCTGAGATTAGGGCCCAGAGTGACCGTGTGCAATAGATCAGTCAAGCATTTTCCACCTTAGGTTATATGTGAGGAGATCAGCTTCGCCTAGAGGTAGGCAGGAACTCTGAGTCATGTAGGAGGGAAGGTGTGAGGCTCCGAGGACTGAGTGGAGTTTAATTGGTGCAAGTCGTTTACCTCCTATCACAACAGGTTAGGCGGATAGACGGGATGTTTCAGGGAGGAGTAGCCGATCCTGGAGTGTGTCTTGTGTCGGTTCAAGTAGAAGGTGAATTCCTTCTCTTTGGGGTGTGGGCCCACCATACATCCTCTAGGCCCAGGACACTACTTTGATCTCGGATTGCTCCGGCTGCTTGACCTCGTGTCTTGTGTCCGCTGGGAGCTTGTCCTGTTTGGAGTGAAGAGCACAGTCTGGGTCTCCACTCCTGGTTCCTGTGTTGTCCATAGGTGGGACGAGTGTGAGGAATGCAGATGCGGGGACTCCTCATTCGGGACAATGAACTGAAGCATCACTTTGAGTTGTCCTGTTAATCAAATTTCATTCGGATGGAGCGGCCTCCTTCTCCAGGAATGTGTGTCTCCAGAGTAATGGGGAGGTTGCTGGTGATTAGTGTGACTGTCCTCTGCTCTTGGCTGAGGAGAAGGCGGCCAGCATTTGTCCCACCCACTCACTCATAAACCTGGTGTGTTCTGAGGGCGATGAGGAGGGTTTCCTGTAGAAATGCTGCTTCCACCTCTCCTATTGAGATTTATGGATATCATGATGTCGGTTTTAATATAAATTTAGTTTCCCTCCTCCTCTGGGTTCTCTCTTCCCCTCTGCAGCAGTTCCCATTCTTTTGCTCTTTGCCTTTTTCCCTTCCCTTCTCTCTTCCCTTCCGGTGTCTGTACCTTTCCCCCTCTTCCGTTTGGAAGCTCCGCCGTAGCCTCTGGCGCCGATTCCTTGTGTGTTTCTGAAGGTCCCTGGGTCACTCTGCAGCCGCTGAGAACAGCAGGGGACCGGGGGCCGCAGAGTTCCTGGTCGGATCGCAGTGGGCAGCAGAGGTCAGAGCGACCCCAGGAGCGTAAACCCCCGGGTCAGAGCAGATTCCAATAACAGAACCTGGAGCCCTTTAAAAACACCGCAGTTCCTGGGAATCCCCCGAAAGGCCACTTTAAAAAGGGAAAGTGTTTGATTAAATCACAGCAAGAAACTAAACCGCTCACTGTGTTATTGTAACTTTCCCCCAGCTCCAGCCTCACTGACTCTGGATCCGAACACAGCCCATCCCCGGCTCATCGTGTCTGAGGACCGGACCAGTGTGAGACCCGGAGACAAATGGCAGAAGCTCCCTGACACCCCGGAGAGGTTTGATTACTGGCCCTTTGTCCTGGAATCGGAGGGATTTACATCAGGGAGACACTACTGGGAGGTGGAGGTGGGGAACAAGACATGGTGGGGTCTGGGAGTGGCCCGAGAGTCTGTCAACAGGAAAGGGCAAATCACACCGACACCTAAGGCCAGATACTGGACTGTGTGGCTGCTGCCCGGAAGTGTCTATGTTGCCGGCACCTCCCCCTCACGGACCCCCCTCACCCCGAGTGGGGATCCCCGGAAGATCGGGGTGTTCCTGGACTATGAGGGCGGACAGGTGTCATTTTACAATGCGGACAACATGTCCCATCTCCACACCTTCACCCACACTTTCACTGAGAGACTCTTTCCCTTCTTCTGTCCGGGAGAGAGTGACGGCGGGAAAAACTCCGCCCCGCTGACAATCTGCGGGGTGAAAGGTCACTGACAGCTCCATCCCATAATTTCACACCGCCTACCTGCCTCCTGCCAGCTGCAAACTGATGGGCGTCGGTCTCAGTCACAGGTGGTGCGGATGGTCCCAATGTCACCTGAGGTCAGGGCGGGCACACCCAAGTGACAATGTCTTGTTGGTGATATTTGTTTGTTTGATCGGTGCAGTGGAACAAACTCGTGGCAACTGCTCCAGAGACTCCTGTAAAATTAAAATAAAAAGCCACAAGAGCATCGAGAATCATCGGGGCCCAGAGACAGAGAGAATTTAAATATGGGCAGAAATACACCAAGGGAACCACAGACTGAAGATGGGAAGAAAAGGTAAAGAGGGGCAGGAGAGAGGAACTAGGGTGAGATAGAACACCAGTGGGAAGTACATGACAAAGAGGACCATCCGAGACACGGCAAATTAAATAATACCCGAGGGAAGGAAAAAGTAAAAGGGGACACGAGATAATTAGTAAAATCAAAAAGGAACAAGGGGTTTTAAAATCAGTTAAAGAAAATAAAAATAAAGACTTGCATTTATATAGCGCCTCTCACGACCTCAGCAGTCAAGGACATTCAGCCTCGGATCTGCGGGTAAGCGTTCTCCAAGGCAACCTTAGGAACACACAACAACGCAAAATCATCGAGCAGAAACTGATAGCCAAGTTCCGCACTCATGAAGACGGCCTCAACCGGGATCTTGGGTTTATGTCACGATACATGACGTGATCTGGACTCGAGTCGTCGTTGGCTTGTTCACAGATGTGATTCCCAGTAAAAAAGTAAAAATTTTCCCAGTAAAAAGGTAAAAATTTTAAAGCTTATCGTTTTACATACAGACGGCAGCTTTTGACACGTTAGACCCCCTGCGACTCCACCTCATTGTCTCAGTTGTATCTTGCTATGTCTTTGATGTGGTACCTTCCTGGCTGACCTGATTAACTTTATCACACCTTGGCAGATAGTCAGGATGATTTAATTTAGTTGTCTGCAATTGTAAGGTACACATGCATTGTTCTCTATCTATATATGCTTTGGCGATTCTGTATCTTTTTACTTCACCCGACGAAGGAGTAGTAAGCTCCGAAAGCTTGTGATTTCAAATAAAACTGTTGGACTATAACCTGGTGTTTTTTTTTTTTTTTTCTTTTTTTTTTGCAAATTTACTGTAAATCAATTAAAACTTGAAATGAAACTTAATAAATCAAATTAAAATTTGAAAGTCCGGGGTGACGATGCACTCCAGTCCCCGCGGCGCCCACCGGTCGCGGAAAAACTCAAGCGTGCCGGCGGACACCGCGTGCTCCATCTCCAGGGCCACCCGGGCGCGAACATGGCCGCGGAAGAGAGGCAGGCAATCGGGCCGAACGACCCCCTCGACCGCCCGCTGCCTGGACCAATTAATGGCTTTCTTGGCCAGGCCCAGGAGCAGTCCTACGAGGAGGTCCTCCGACCTACCCGCTCCCCTCCGCACCGGGTGACCGTAGATCAGGAGCGTGGGGCTGAAGTGCAACCAGAAATTGAGGAGCAGCCCCTTCAAATAATGAAAGAGGGGCTGCAACCTCTCACATTCAACATAAATGTGATAAACGGACTCCTCCAGGCCGCAAAAATGGCAAGCAGCCTGGGAGTCCGTAAACCTACTTAAAATCCTATTGCACGGGACTGCTCCGTGCAACACCCTCCAGGCCAAGTCCCCAATAGAACAAGGGAAGACTCCCGCGTAGAGAGCCTTCCAATGGGGACCTTCGCCTCCGCCGGACGGCAGGATGGTACGCCAAGGCGTGTCCGGACGGCAGACGAAGATGGCAAAGTGGAGAGTGTGCAGGAGCAGCCCGTACAGGAAACGCCTCCGTGCGGATTGAAAGGGCACGGAGGGCATTTCTCCGAGAAGGCTCAAGTGGTGAGGCGGCGGCTCCCGAGGGAGGATTCGGGGCCGGGCGCCGATAAGGAATTCCGTCCGAACGGGGGTCAGTTCGGACGGGATCGCCCCACGTGCTTGAGCCTCCTCGACACACCTAGTGGAGACGGGGCCCAGTGCCACTTTTAGCGACTCGATGGCTTTGACCGCGAGCCGGACGTTGACCCAAGACATGCGCCTCGCCAACTCCTCCGGCGCCATCCAGCCCGCTCCTCCGCCATCGAGCAGGTCCCCGACTCTGGTCACCTTACCGGGCACAGCCCTGCCCTCCGCCAGCCAGCCGAACCCGCGGTCGTGGAGGTGCGGATTCCTGAACAGCGGCTCCCGAAGGACGGCCGCCGCTCCTGACGGGGGAGAACTGCGCTCGGAGGCGACGCTGTTCCAAACCCATAGCAGTTCCTGGTAGAAGACAGGCAGCTCCCGCAGGCTGGCACGAGTGCCACCCACTCTCACAAACAGGAGCTGCGTGTCGTAATTGAGGCCGTGCAGCTGGCGGAAGAAATACGTCGCCAGCGCACGCCACCTAGGAGGATTCTCCACGTACAGGTATCTCTGCAGCGTCTGAAGACGGAAAGTCGCCGCCTGGGTGCGAAGGCACACCAGCGCCTGACCGCCCTCCCTAAGCGGGAGACTCAAAACCGCGGCAGAGACCCAGTGCTTCCTTTTGTCCCAGAAGAAGTCGACGAGCTTCTTCTGCATCTTGGCGACAAACGCAGGGGGAGGGATCAAAGTGACCAACCGGTACCACAACATGGCGGCCACCAGCTGGTTTATGACCAGCGCTCGACCCCTGTAGGACAACACTCGGAGCAGTCCTGTCCAGCGCCCTAGGCGAGCGGTGACTTTGGCCTCCAGCTCTTGCCAGTTCGCCGGCCAGGCGTCCTCGGCCGGGCTGAGGTAGACTCCCAGGTAGAGGAGGTGCGTGGTGCTCCAGGCGAAAGGCCCGAACTCCTCCGGCAGGGAGTCCACCTGCCATGGGCCCACCAGGAGTCCAGAACATTTCTCCCAGTTGATCTTGGCGGAGGATGCGTCCGAGTAAATCTGCTGGCATTCTCGCATCCTCCGCAAGTCGACGGGATCCGTGACCGCGAGGAGCACGTCATCGGCGTAAGCCGAGAGGACCACCTCCACGCCCGGCCCTTGCAGAGCCAGTCCCGTCAACCTCTTCCGCAAGAGGCGCAGGAAAGGCTCCACGCAAACGGCGTATAACTGACCGGACATGGGGCATCCCTGACGCACCCCCCTCCCGAAGCGAAGGGGCGCCGTCAAAGACCCGTTAACTTTAATCAGACACTCCGCGGCGGCGTACAGAAGTCGGATCCGGGCGACGAAATGCGTCCCGAACCCGAATGCGCGCAGAGTCCCGAAAAGATACTCGTGATCCACCCTGTCGAACGCCTTCTCCTGATCCAGGGAAAGGAAGGCGACCGACAGACCAGCCCTCTGGGAATGGTGGACCAGGTCCCGGACCAGATGGATGTTATCGTGGATACTCCGGCCCGGGACCGTGTAGGACTGGTCGGGGTGGATCATGCGGGCCAGCACGGTGCCAAGGCGAGCAGACATAGCCCTGGCGAAAATTTTGTAGTCCGTGCTGAGGAGGGAGACCGGGCGCCAGTTCTTAAGTAGGCGGAGATCGCCCTTCTTGGGCAGCAGGACGATGACCGCCCTGCGCCAAGAGAGGGGCATCTCCCCGGTCGCCAGACTTTCCCCCAGGACCCGCGCGTAGTCGTCCCCCAAGACGTCCCAGAACGCCCTGTGGAACTCCACGGTCAGCCCGTCCAGCCCCGGGGACTTGCCCCTCGAGAGCTGGCGCAGGGCGCCGGTCAGCTCCGCCAGGCTTAGCGGAGCTTCTAAATTCTCGGCGCCCTCCGGGCCGACCTTCGGCAGGTCCTCCCACAAAACTCTGCGCGCATCCTCGCTGGACGGATCCGAAGAGAACAGAGCCCCGTAATAGGCCCGGGCCTCCGCGCTGATGCCCTCCGGATCCGAGACCAGAGATCCGTCGTCGGCCAGCAGCCCCAAGAGCTGCTTACGGACCCCCCGTCTTTTTTCCAGCGAGTAGAAGAAGGGGGAGCCGCGGTCCAGGTCCCGCAGGAGCTGGATCCGCGACCTCACGTACGCGCCTCGGGACCCGACCAGCTGCAGGTCCTTCAGCGCGCCCTTCTTCTCTTCGTACACCTTCCGCAGGGCCGGGTCCTCGACGACCTGACCGAGACGGGACTCCAGGTCGAGCACTTCTTTCTCCAATCGCCCGACCCGGGCCTCCCGCCTCTTGGTCGACCCCTTCGCGTACTCCTGACAGAAGACGCGGACGTGAGCCTTGCCCACGTCCCACCATAGCCTCAAGGAGGGGAAGCCTCCCCGCTTCCTTCTCCAGTCGGCCCAGAACCGGCGAAACGAATCCCGGAACCGCGCGTCCTCCAGCAGCAGGTTGTTAAAATGCCAGTACGCGGACCCTCCCCGCGCGCGCAGCGGAGCGAGCTCCGCCCACACCAGGTGGTGGTCCGTGCACGGCACCGGCCGCATGGAAGCCGCCGGAACGCAGGAGACGTACGCCCGGGAAATGTAAAGGCGGTCGATTCTGGACCTTCCTCCTCCAGACCTCACGCTCGTGAAGGCGCTGGAGTCGGGATGGAGATTTCGCCAGACGTCCACCAAGTCGAAGGACCCGACCAGGTCCCGCAACTTCTCCATCGCCGCCGGGCTTCGCGGGGGACCCGACCGGTCCCGCGCCTCGAGGGTACAATTGAAATCCCCCCCGAGGATGACGCACTCGCCCACGTCGATGGAGCCCAGAAGAGCGGACACTTCTCCGAAGAAGCGCACTTGCTGCGCACCGGTCCGGGGGGCGTACACGTTCACTAAATGGAGCGGCACGCCTCCCAGGCGAACAGTGACCTGGAGCAAGCGGCCCGGCACGTGCTCCTTGACCCTCAAGATCTCCGGCTGAAAATGCGGGGCCAGCAAGACAGCCACCCCGCAGGAATTGTTGGAGAGGTGACTCATGCTGACCCCTCCTTGCCACTCCAGGAGCCACGTGGCCTCGTCTCCCGGAACGGTGTGGGTTTCTTGCAGGAAGCACACCGCATATTTCCCGTCCCGAAGGACCGAGAAGTTATTGAATCTACGGCGCGCCTCCCTGCTGCCGTTGATGTTGAGGCTGGCTATGGTTATCTTCATCTCAGAAGCATAGTGCAACCTCTACCTAACGGAGGGGAGGGAGGGCGGTCACTGACGACCGCCACTCCCTCAGCAGCCCAGTGTGGAACGTCTTGAGCCGACGCAGCTCGAGCCGGTCAACGTCCTTGTCCGCGCCCATGATTTTAACGGCGGCGCGGACGGACACGACGAGCAGCGTCAGCTCCGACCACTTGTCGAGGGCCAGCCGGATCTTCTTGTGACGACCCTGGCTCACGGCCATAAAATCCCGGAGTTCCCCTACGGGGATGAGGGGAGAGTCGGTGAAGGGCACGAGGGCGTCCATCACCTCGCTGCCGATGGACTCCAAATCGTCCTCGAAGCCCCCCACCGAGTCCCCGTCCTCCTCCGGGAGGTCGTCACCGGCGGCCGACCCGTCCGTCGCACGGGATGCAGCGAACGGCTCGGCCGCACCGGCCGGCCCCGCCTCCGTCACGATCCCACCCCCAGGATCGGTGGCAGAGGAGTCCACCCTGGGCTCCTTCAGGGGCGCCGGGCCGGGAGGCGGCGGCGGCAGTTCGGGCCCCCCCCCCCGCCTCAGGCGCCGGGGCGACCGGAGAAACCGGGGAGAAAATAATCCCAAATTCCTCCAGCACGTCCGGCGCCAACAACAGAGACGGAGTCAGGGGGCTTTCCGTCTCCCCGCCACCAACCTCCGACCCAGCAGGCTGGGGATTGCTACACTCCTCCACCAGGTCGAGCAGTCCCTGGGAGATGTCTGGGTTATAAAAGGCGGGCTCGGCTTCAGCCTCTTTGGCCTCGCCCGCCCCAGTCCCCAGGACGCCCGACCCGGCGAGGAGCAACGGTTCCGGTACTACATTTCCCTCCGCGGGTTGTTCCGCGCCCCCCCCCACGGGCAGGGTCTCTTCCCCATCCCCGGGAGGCACAGGTCGGACAGACTCGTCTGTCTCACCCTCCCGAGGGACAGACGACCCCTGCCGATCGCGCGCGACGATGACGGTGGTGGGGTGGGGCGCAGCACCCGCGGCGGGCGACTGCCCCCCTTTTGCGGAGGGACCTTCCTCCTCGCAGTCCTCCTGCTGGGGGCGGAGCTTTCTTTTTAACAAGTTGGGGCCCGGAGAGGGGGAGGCCTCCATGTCTGCTGGGGCCTCCCTCTCTGCCCCCTTCCGACGACTGGGTTTCTTGGGCCCCTCGGGCCCGAGCCCGGCCGCAGGTCTTGATTTAGCCGCCTCGGCGGTTGCGGTCACGGTCACGGGCCCGGGCACGAGGACCCCCCCAGTCTCATGCGTCCCGACCAACTCCGCGATATACTCGGGCGTGAGTTCTGTCAATTCCGATGTTTCCTCCGCGAGGGGATCCGCCCTTAGGTGTTTAGTTTTCCTACGCGCCTTCCTTCCCCCCGGACGCTCTCCCTCCTCCCCGCCGGAGGCCGTGGTGGTGTTGGCCTCCGATTTCGACCGCGCATCCGTCGCCGTCGACGCGCGGACAGTATCAGGGGGAGGGGGGGCGGCGGCGCCAACCCCGGCCGCGCCAGGTGTCGTGGCGGCCTTGGAGGCGGGGCAGTTTTTGCGGACGTGCCCCACCTCCTTACAGGCGTAGCACCGCGCGCCGTCCGAGGTCCAGAAGACGCGGTGGGCGGTCCCCCCGTGGAGCACCGTGAACGCGCCGTCCGCGTCCTCCTCCCGCGCCAGCCGGACGAAAAGCTGGCGCCGGAAGGAGAAGACGTGCCGAAGGCTGGCTTCCCGGAAGCCGAGCGGGATGGGTGTGATCCCCGACCTCACCTCCCCCAGTTGACGTAGGTGGGGGAGGAGGAGCTCACCCGGAACAAAGGGCGGGACGTTGGAAACCACAATCCTTTGCGCGGTGGCCTCAAGGGGGTCCACCGGCAGGAAGGTCCCGCCCACGGTGAGCCCCTTCTCGATGGCCAGGGACACCGCCCGCTCCGACCCCAGGAAGAACACAGCCTTGCCGTACATTTTAGAGGCGGCGACGATGGCTGAAGGGCCGACAACCCCAGCCATGGCTTTTACACACGCCTCTATAGTCATGTTGGGGTGAGTGTAGCTCTTGACCCCATTCTTCCTCGTAAGGAGGGTAAAAGGTGACGGGGTAACAGGAGGACTCGTGGCTGCGGCCGTGGCCGCGGCTGCCACGCTCGCGTACGTCCTCGCTGCCCCCGCCACCGGCGAAGATGTGGTCGCCATAATGGAGGGTTCTTTAAGGGCTACACTCACCCCAAGTCACAGGCCTGAAGGTGTTAATGGCCTCGGTTTTTTTTGTTTTAGTTTTCCCCTGAGCAGAGGGAGCTCTTAAATTGAAGGCACACCTCTCCCTTTTTATGAATTAATTAGGAGAGGGGCCTTCTCCCCTCTGCTCAATGGGTACTTAATTAAAAATAGATGAGGTGCCTCTTAGAGAGAGAGGCAGAGAGAGACAGAGACAAAGAGAGAGAGAGAGGGGGTAGGAAGGAGGGAAGCCGCAAGGGCAGGGTCGCCACTCAGGATGGTGGGTGGGTGGGTGTTTGGCAGGGGGGTGCACTCTCCGATGTAATACAAGTCTTTGGTGGTGGTCTTCTGGTGGGGGGAGAAGATGTCTTCACCTGGGATAGCTGGAGATGCCCAGGCTCAGTCCTGCACCAGGTCTTAACGATGCCCAATTGGATATAATTAATTGGGGAACTTCACCTAGGCAGCTCCAGCTGTCCCAGGTCAGGCAATGGGAAAGGGGTGTTTAATATGGTGTGTGCGGCCTAGCTTTTACAAAAGCCACACACACACACACACCCCTTAGATGTTCCGGCCCTCTTCTTATCTTCTTTCCTCCCCCCACCTACAAAACAAAGTCTCTGGGAGAGTGCACCAGAATCACACCCACCTGTAGCTGTTGTTCTTTCCTTCCTCCCTCCTTCCAAACAGATGATGGATGTTGTGTTGTTTTTCTCCCCTCTCTCCCTCGCCTAAAAATGGAGGCCAATTGAGGAGGCAGTGTGGAAAGGCCTCTCCTCTGTTGTTAATGGCCTTGGCCTTCCTTTCTTATCTTTCTCCTCTCCTGTCCTCTCTCTCCAGGCACCTCAGTTGTAGTTGTAGGTTGTTGGTGGTGGTCTGCTGCCTGGTCTCCTTCTCCTTCTCCTCTTCCTGGTCACAGAGACCACCACTCTGCTGCTGCTGCTGCTGCTGCTCCTCAGTCAGCAGCTCCGAAAGCTTGTGATTTCAAATCAAGCTGTTGGACTATAACCTGGTGTTCATCTTTTTGGTTGAACCCAAATTTACTGTAAATCAATTAAAACTTGAAATGAAACTTAATAAATCAAATTAAAATTTGAAAGTCCGGGGTGACGATGCACTCCAGTCCCCGCGGCGCCCACCGGTCGCGGAAAAACTCAAGCGTGCCGGCGGACACCGCGTGCTCCATCTCCAGGGCCACCCGGGCGCGAACATGGCCGCGGAAGAGAGGCAGGCAATCGGGCCGAACGACCCCCTCGACCGCCCGCTGCCTGGACCAATTAATGGCTTTCTTGGCCAGGCCCAGGAGCAGTCCTACGAGGAGGTCCTCCGACCTACCCGCTCCCCTCCGCACCGGGTGACCGTAGATCAGGAGCGTGGGGCTGAAGTGCAACCAGAAATTGAGGAGCAGCCCCTTCAAATAATGAAAGAGGGGCTGCAACCTCTCACATTCAACATAAATGTGATAAACGGACTCCTCCAGGCCGCAAAAATGGCAAGCAGCCTGGGAGTCCGTAAACCTACTTAAAATCCTATTGCACGGGACTGCTCCGTGCAACACCCTCCAGGCCAAGTCCCCAATAGAACAAGGGAAGACTCCCGCGTAGAGAGCCTTCCAATGGGGACCTTCGCCTCCGCCGGACGGCAGGATGGTACGCCAAGGCGTGTCCGGACGGCAGACGAAGATGGCAAAGTGGAGAGTGTGCAGGAGCAGCCCGTACAGGAAACGCCTCCGTGCGGATTGAAAGGGCACGGAGGGCATTTCTCCGAGAAGGCTCAAGTGGTGAGGCGGCGGCTCCCGAGGGAGGATTCGGGGCCGGGCGCCGATAAGGAATTCCGTCCGAACGGGGGTCAGTTCGGACGGGATCGCCCCACGTGCTTGAGCCTCCTCGACACACCTAGTGGAGACGGGGCCCAGTGCCACTTTTAGCGACTCGATGGCTTTGACCGCGAGCCGGACGTTGACCCAAGACATGCGCCTCGCCAACTCCTCCGGCGCCATCCAGCCCGCTCCTCCGCCATCGAGCAGGTCCCCGACTCTGGTCACCTTACCGGGCACAGCCCTGCCCTCCGCCAGCCAGCCGAACCCGCGGTCGTGGAGGTGCGGATTCCTGAACAGCGGCTCCCGAAGGACGGCCGCCGCTCCTGACGGGGGAGAACTGCGCTCGGAGGCGACGCTGTTCCAAACCCATAGCAGTTCCTGGTAGAAGACAGGCAGCTCCCGCAGGCTGGCACGAGTGCCACCCACTCTCACAAACAGGAGCTGCGTGTCGTAATTGAGGCCGTGCAGCTGGCGGAAGAAATACGTCGCCAGCGCACGCCACCTAGGAGGATTCTCCACGTACAGGTATCTCTGCAGCGTCTGAAGACGGAAAGTCGCCGCCTGGGTGCGAAGGCACACCAGCGCCTGACCGCCCTCCCTAAGCGGGAGACTCAAAACCGCGGCAGAGACCCAGTGCTTCCTTTTGTCCCAGAAGAAGTCGACGAGCTTCTTCTGCATCTTGGCGACAAACGCAGGGGGAGGGATCAAAGTGACCAACCGGTACCACAACATGGCGGCCACCAGCTGGTTTATGACCAGCGCTCGACCCCTGTAGGACAACACTCGGAGCAGTCCTGTCCAGCGCCCTAGGCGAGCGGTGACTTTGGCCTCCAGCTCTTGCCAGTTCGCCGGCCAGGCGTCCTCGGCCGGGCTGAGGTAGACTCCCAGGTAGAGGAGGTGCGTGGTGCTCCAGGCGAAAGGCCCGAACTCCTCCGGCAGGGAGTCCACCTGCCATGGGCCCACCAGGAGTCCAGAACATTTCTCCCAGTTGATCTTGGCGGAGGATGCGTCCGAGTAAATCTGCTGGCATTCTCGCATCCTCCGCAAGTCGACGGGATCCGTGACCGCGAGGAGCACGTCATCGGCGTAAGCCGAGAGGACCACCTCCACGCCCGGCCCTTGCAGAGCCAGTCCCGTCAACCTCTTCCGCAAGAGGCGCAGGAAAGGCTCCACGCAAACGGCGTATAACTGACCGGACATGGGGCATCCCTGACGCACCCCCCTCCCGAAGCGAAGGGGCGCCGTCAAAGACCCGTTAACTTTAATCAGACACTCCGCGGCGGCGTACAGAAGTCGGATCCGGGCGACGAAATGCGTCCCGAACCCGAATGCGCGCAGAGTCCCGAAAAGATACTCGTGATCCACCCTGTCGAACGCCTTCTCCTGATCCAGGGAAAGGAAGGCGACCGACAGACCAGCCCTCTGGGAATGGTGGACCAGGTCCCGGACCAGATGGATGTTATCGTGGATACTCCGGCCCGGGACCGTGTAGGACTGGTCGGGGTGGATCATGCGGGCCAGCACGGTGCCAAGGCGAGCAGACATAGCCCTGGCGAAAATTTTGTAGTCCGTGCTGAGGAGGGAGACCGGGCGCCAGTTCTTAAGTAGGCGGAGATCGCCCTTCTTGGGCAGCAGGACGATGACCGCCCTGCGCCAAGAGAGGGGCATCTCCCCGGTCGCCAGACTTTCCCCCAGGACCCGCGCATAGTCGTCCCCCAAGACGTCCCAGAACGCCCTGTGGAACTCCACGGTCAGCCCGTCCAGCCCCGGGGACTTGCCCCTCGAGAGCTGGCGCAGGGCGCCGGTCAGCTCCGCCAGGCTTAGCGGAGCTTCTAAATTCTCGGCGCCCTCCGGGCCGACCTTCGGCAGGTCCTCCCACAAAACTCTGCGCGCATCCTCGCTGGACGGATCCGAAGAGAACAGAGCCCCGTAATAGGCCCGGGCCTCCGCGCTGATGCCCTCCGGATCCGAGACCAGAGATCCGTCGTCGGCCAGCAGCCCCAAGAGCTGCTTACGGACCCCCCGTCTTTTTTCCAGCGAGTAGAAGAAGGGGGAGCCGCGGTCCAGGTCCCGCAGGAGCTGGATCCGCGACCTCACGTACGCGCCTCGGGACCCGACCAGCTGCAGGTCCTTCAGCGCGCCCTTCTTCTCTTCGTACACCTTCCGCAGGGCCGGGTCCTCGACGACCTGACCGAGACGGGACTCCAGGTCGAGCACTTCTTTCTCCAATCGCCCGACCCGGGCCTCCCGCCTCTTGGTCGACCCCTTCGCGTACTCCTGACAGAAGACGCGGACGTGAGCCTTGCCCACGTCCCACCATAGCCTCAAGGAGGGGAAGCCTCCCCGCTTCCTTCTCCAGTCGGCCCAGAACCGGCGAAACGAATCCCGGAACCGCGCGTCCTCCAGCAGCAGGTTGTTAAAATGCCAGTACGCGGACCCTCCCCGCGCGCGCAGCGGAGCGAGCTCCGCCCACACCAGGTGGTGGTCCGTGCACGGCACCGGCCGCATGGAAGCCGCCGGAACGCAGGAGACGTACGCCCGGGAAATGTAAAGGCGGTCGATTCTGGACCTTCCTCCTCCAGACCTCACGCTCGTGAAGGCGCTGGAGTCGGGATGGAGATTTCGCCAGACGTCCACCAAGTCGAAGGACCCGACCAGGTCCCGCAACTTCTCCATCGCCGCCGGGCTTCGCGGGGGACCCGACCGGTCCCGCGCCTCGAGGGTACAATTGAAATCCCCCCCGAGGATGACGCACTCGCCCACGTCGATGGAGCCCAGAAGAGCGGACACTTCTCCGAAGAAGCGCACTTGCTGCGCACCGGTCCGGGGGGCGTACACGTTCACTAAATGGAGCGGCACGCCTCCCAGGCGAACAGTGACCTGGAGCAAGCGGCCCGGCACGTGCTCCTTGACCCTCAAGATCTCCGGCTGAAAATGCGGGGCCAGCAAGACAGCCACCCCGCAGGAATTGTTGGAGAGGTGACTCATGCTGACCCCTCCTTGCCACTCCAGGAGCCACGTGGCCTCGTCTCCCGGAACGGTGTGGGTTTCTTGCAGGAAGCACACCGCATATTTCCCGTCCCGAAGGACCGAGAAGTTATTGAATCTACGGCGCGCCTCCCTGCTGCCGTTGATGTTGAGGCTGGCTATGGTTATCTTCATCTCAGAAGCATAGTGCAACCTCTACCTAACGGAGGGGAGGGAGGGCGGTCACTGACGACCGCCACTCCCTCAGCAGCCCAGTGTGGAACGTCTTGAGCCGACGCAGCTCGAGCCGGTCAACGTCCTTGTCCGCGCCCATGATTTTAACGGCGGCGCGGACGGACACGACGAGCAGCGTCAGCTCCGACCACTTGTCGAGGGCCAGCCGGATCTTCTTGTGACGACCCTGGCTCACGGCCATAAAATCCCGGAGTTCCCCTACGGGGATGAGGGGAGAGTCGGTGAAGGGCACGAGGGCGTCCATCACCTCGCTGCCGATGGACTCCAAATCGTCCTCGAAGCCCCCCACCGAGTCCCCGTCCTCCTCCGGGAGGTCGTCACCGGCGGCCGACCCGTCCGTCGCACGGGATGCAGCGAACGGCTCGGCCGCACCGGCCGGCCCCGCCTCCGTCACGATCCCACCCCCAGGATCGGTGGCAGAGGAGTCCACCCTGGGCTCCTTCAGGGGCGCCGGGCCGGGAGGCGGCGGCGGCAGTTCGGGCCCCCCCCCCGCCTCAGGCGCCGGGGCGACCGGAGAAACCGGGGAGAAAATAATCCCAAATTCCTCCAGCACGTCCGGCGCCAACAACAGAGACGGAGTCAGGGGGCTTTCCGTCTCCCCGCCACCAACCTCCGACCCAGCAGGCTGGGGATTGCTACACTCCTCCACCAGGTCGAGCAGTCCCTGGGAGATGTCTGGGTTATAAAAGGCGGGCTCGGCTTCAGCCTCTTTGGCCTCGCCCGCCCCAGTCCCCAGGACGCCCGACCCGGCGAGGAGCAACGGTTCCGGTACTACATTTCCCTCCGCGGGTTGTTCCGCGCCCCCCCCCACGGGCAGGGTCTCTTCCCCATCCCCGGGAGGCACAGGTCGGACAGACTCGTCTGTCTCACCCTCCCGAGGGACAGACGACCCCTGCCGATCGCGCGCGACGATGACGGTGGTGGGGTGGGGCGCAGCACCCGCGGCGGGCGACTGCCCCCCTTTTGCGGAGGGACCTTCCTCCTCGCAGTCCTCCTGCTGGGGGCGGAGCTTTCTTTTTAACAAGTTGGGGCCCGGAGAGGGGGAGGCCTCCATGTCTGCTGGGGCCTCCCTCTCTGCCCCCTTCCGACGACTGGGTTTCTTGGGCCCCTCGGGCCCGAGCCCGGCCGCAGGTCTTGATTTAGCCGCCTCGGCGGTTGCGGTCACGGTCACGGGCCCGGGCACGAGGACCCCCCCAGTCTCATGCGTCCCGACCAACTCCGCGATATACTCGGGCGTGAGTTCTGTCAATTCCGATGTTTCCTCCGCGAGGGGATCCGCCCTTAGGTGTTTAGTTTTCCTACGCGCCTTCCTTCCCCCCGGACGCTCTCCCTCCTCCCCGCCGGAGGCCGTGGTGGTGTTGGCCTCCGATTTCGACCGCGCATCCGTCGCCGTCGACGCGCGGACAGTATCAGGGGGAGGGGGGGCGGCGGCGCCAACCCCGGCCGCGCCAGGTGTCGTGGCGGCCTTGGAGGCGGGGCAGTTTTTGCGGACGTGCCCCACCTCCTTACAGGCGTAGCACCGCGCGCCGTCCGAGGTCCAGAAGACGCGGTGGGCGGTCCCCCCGTGGAGCACCGTGAACGCGCCGTCCGCGTCCTCCTCCCGCGCCAGCCGGACGAAAAGCTGGCGCCGGAAGGAGAAGACGTGCCGAAGGCTGGCTTCCCGGAAGCCGAGCGGGATGGGTGTGATCCCCGACCTCACCTCCCCCAGTTGACGTAGGTGGGGGAGGAGGAGCTCACCCGGAACAAAGGGCGGGACGTTGGAAACCACAATCCTTTGCGCGGTGGCCTCAAGGGGGTCCACCGGCAGGAAGGTCCCGCCCACGGTGAGCCCCTTCTCGATGGCCAGGGACACCGCCCGCTCCGACCCCAGGAAGAACACAGCCTTGCCGTACATTTTAGAGGCGGCGACGATGGCTGAAGGGCCGACAACCCCAGCCATGGCTTTTACACACGCCTCTATAGTCATGTTGGGGTGAGTGTAGCTCTTGACCCCATTCTTCCTCGTAAGGAGGGTAAAAGGTGACGGGGTAACAGGAGGACTCGTGGCTGCGGCCGTGGCCGCGGCTGCCACGCTCGCGTACGTCCTCGCTGCCCCCGCCACCGACGAAGATGTACTCGCCATAATGGAGGGTTCTTTAAGGGCTACACTCACCCCAAGTCACAGGCCTGAAGGTGTTAATGGCCTCGGTTTTTTTTGTTTTAGTTTTCCCCTGAGCAGAGGGAGCTCTTAAATTGAAGGCACACCTCTCCCTTTTTATGAATTAATTAGGAGAGGGGCCTTCTCCCCTCTGCTCAATGGGTACTTAATTAAAAATAGATGAGGTGCCTCTTAGAGAGAGAGGCAGAGAGAGACAGAGACAAAGAGAGAGAGAGAGGGGGTAGGAAGGAGGGAAGCCGCAAGGGCAGGGTCGCCACTCAGGATGGTGGGTGGGTGGGTGTTTGGCAGGGGGGTGCACTCTCCGATGTAATACAAGTCTTTGGTGGTGGTCTTCTGGTGGGGGGAGAAGATGTCTTCACCTGGGATAGCTGGAGATGCCCAGGCTCAGTCCTGCACCAGGTCTTAACGATGCCCAATTGGATATAATTAATTGGGGAACTTCACCTAGGCAGCTCCAGCTGTCCCAGGTCAGGCAATGGGAAAGGGGTGTTTAATATGGTGTGTGCGGCCTAGCTTTTACAAAAGCCACACACACACACACACCCCTTAGATGTTCCGGCCCTCTTCTTATCTTCTTTCCTCCCCCCACCTACAAAACAAAGTCTCTGGGAGAGTGCACCAGAATCACACCCACCTGTAGCTGTTGTTCTTTCCTTCCTCCCTCCTTCCAAACAGATGATGGATGTTGTGTTGTTTTTCTCCCCTCTCTCCCTCGCCTAAAAATGGAGGCCAATTGAGGAGGCAGTGTGGAAAGGCCTCTCCTCTGTTGTTAATGGCCTTGGCCTTCCTTTCTTATCTTTCTCCTCTCCTGTCCTCTCTCTCCAGGCACCTCAGTTGTAGTTGTAGGTTGTTGGTGGTGGTCTGCTGCCTGGTCTCCTTCTCCTTCTCCTCTTCCTGGTCACAGAGACCACCACTCTGCTGCTGCTGCTGCTGCTGCTCCTCAGTCAGCAGCTCCGAAAGCTTGTGATTTCAAATCAAGCTGTTGGACTATAACCTGGTGTTGATCTTTTTGGTTTGACAGAACGCAAATTTACTGTAAATCAATTAAAACTTGAAATGAAACTTAATAAATCAAATTAAAATTTGAAAGTCCGGGGTGACGATGCACTCCAGTCCCCGCGGCGCCCACCGGTCGCGGAAAAACTCAAGCGTGCCGGCGGACACCGCGTGCTCCATCTCCAGGGCCACCCGGGCGCGAACATGGCCGCGGAAGAGAGGCAGGCAATCGGGCCGAACGACCCCCTCGACCGCCCGCTGCCTGGACCAATTAATGGCTTTCTTGGCCAGGCCCAGGAGCAGTCCTACGAGGAGGTCCTCCGACCTACCCTGTCCCCTCCGCACCGGGTGACCGTAGATCAGGAGCGTGGGGCTGAAGTGCAACCAGAAATTGAGGAGCAGCCCCTTCAAATAATGAAAGAGGGGCTGCAACCTCTCACATTCAACATAAATGTGATAAACGGACTCCTCCAGGCCGCAAAAATGACAAGCAGCCTGGGAGTCCGTAAACCTACTTAAAATCCTATTGCACGGGACTGCTCCGTGCAACACCCTCCAGGCCAAGTCCCCAATAGAACAAGGGAAGACTCCCGCGTAGAGAGCCTTCCAATGGGGACCTTCGCCTCCGCCGGACGGCAGGATGGTACGCCAAGGCGTGTCCGGACGGCAGACGAAGATGGCAAAGTGGAGAGTGTGCAGGAGCAGCCCGTACAGGAAACGCCTCCGTGCGGATTGAAAGGGCACGGAGGGCATTTCTCCGAGAAGGCTCAAGTGGTGAGGCGGCGGCTCCCGAGGGAGGATTCGGGGCCGGGCGCCGATAAGGAATTCCGTCCGAACGGGGGTCAGTTCGGACGGGATCGCCCCACGTGCTTGAGCCTCCTCGACACACCTAGTGGAGACGGGGCCCAGTGCCACTTTTAGCGACTCGATGGCTTTGACCGCGAGCCGGACGTTGACCCAAGACATGCGCCTCGCCAACTCCTCCGGCGCCATCCAGCCCGCTCCTCCGCCATCGAGCAGGTCCCCGACTCTGGTCACCT
The DNA here is from genome assembly GCA_030390025.1 of Squalus acanthias. Classification (NCBI taxonomy): domain Eukaryota; kingdom Metazoa; phylum Chordata; class Chondrichthyes; order Squaliformes; family Squalidae; genus Squalus; species Squalus acanthias. The sequence continues at coordinate 17,373,621 of CM059449.1, forward strand.
TACCGGGCACAGCCCTGCCCTCCGCCAGCCAGCCGAACCCGCGGTCGTGGAGGTGCGGATTCCTGAACAGCGGCTCCCGAAGGACGGCCGCCGCTCCTGACGGGGGAGAACTGCGCTCGGAGGCGACGCTGTTCCAAACCCATAGCAGTTCCTGGTAGAAGACAGGCAGCTCCCGCAGGCTGGCACGCGTGCCACCCACTCTCACAAACAGGAGCTGCGTGTCGTAATTGAGGCCGTGCAGCTGGCGGAAGAAATACGTCGCCAGCGCACGCCACCTAGGAGGATTCTCCACGTACAGGTATCTCTGCAGCGTCTGAAGACGGAAAGTCGCCGCCTGGGTGCGAAGGCACACCAGCGCCTGACCGCCCTCCCTAAGCGGGAGACTCAAAACCGCGGCAGAGACCCAGTGCTTCCTTTTGTCCCAGAAGAAGTCGACGAGCTTCTTCTGCATCTTGGCGACAAACGCAGGGGGAGGGATCAAAGTGATCAACCGGTACCACAACATGGCGGCCACCAGCTGGTTTATGACCAGCGCTCGACCCCTGTAGGACAACACTCGGAGCAGTCCTGTCCAGCGTCCTAGGCGAGCGGTGACTTTGGCCTCCAGCTCTTGCCAGTTCGCCGGCCAGGCGTCCTCGGCCGGGCTGAGGTAGACTCCCAGGTAGAGGAGGTGCGTGGTGCTCCAGGCGAAAGGCCCGAACTCCTCCGGCAGGGAGTCCACCTGCCATGGGCCCACCAGGAGTCCAGAACATTTCTCCCAGTTGATCTTGGCGGAGGATGCGTCCGAGTAAATCTGCTGGCATTCTCGCATCCTCCGCAAGTCGACGGGATCCGTGACCGCGAGGAGCACGTCATCGGCGTAAGCCGAGAGGACCACCTCCACGCCCGGCCCTTGCAGAGCCAGTCCCGTCAACCTCTTCCGCAAGAGGCGCAGGAAAGGCTCCACGCAAACGGCGTATAACTGACCGGACATGGGGCATCCCTGACGCACCCCCCTCCCGAAGCGAAGGGGCGCCGTCAAAGACCCGTTAACTTTAATGAGACACTCCGCGGCGGCGTACAGAAGTCGGATCCGGGCGACGAAATGCGTCCCGAACCCGAATGCGCGCAGAGTCCCAAAAAGATACTCGTGATCCACCCTGTCGAACGCCTTCTCCTGATCCAGGGAAAGGAAGGCGACCGACAGACCAGCCCTCTGGGAATGGTGGACCAGGTCCCGGACCAGATGGATGTTATCGTGGATACTCCGGCCCGGGACCGTGTAGGACTGGTCGGGGTGGATCATGCGGGCCAGCACGGTGCCAAGGCGAGCAGACATAGCCCTGGCGAAAATTTTGTAGTCCGTGCTGAGGAGGGAGACCGGGCGCCAGTTCTTAAGTAGGCGGAGATCGCCCTTCTTGGGCAGCAGGACGATGACCGCCCTGCGCCAAGAGAGGGGCATCTCCCCGGTCGCCAGACTTTCCCCCAGGACCCGCGCGTAGTCGTCCCCCAAGACGTCCCAGAACGCCCTGTGGAACTCCACGGTCAGCCCGTCCAGCCCCGGGGACTTGCCCCTCGAGAGCTGGCGCAGGGCGCCGGTCAGCTCCGCCAGGCTTAGCGGAGCTTCTAAATTCTCGGCGCCCTCCGGGCCGACCTTCGGCAGGTCCTCCCACAAAACTCTGCGCGCATCCTCGCTGGACGGATCCGAAGAGAACAGAGCCCCGTAATAGGCCCGGGCCTCCGCGCTGATGCCCTCCGGATCCGAGACCAGAGATCCGTCGTCGGCCAGCAGCCCCAAGAGCTGCTTACGGACCCCCCGTCTTTTTTCCAGCGAGTAGAAGAAGGGGGAGCCGCGGTCCAGGTCCCGCAGGAACTGGATCCGCGACCTCACGTACGCGCCTCGGGACCCGACCAGCTGCAGGTCCTTCAGCGCGCCCTTCTTCTCTTCGTACACCTTCCGCAGGGCCGGGTCCTCGACGACTTGACCGAGACGGGACTCCAGGTCGAGCACTTCTTTCTCCAATCGCCCGACCCGGGCCTCCCGCCTCTTGGTCGACCCCTTCGCGTACTCCTGACAGAAGACGCGGACGTGAGCCTTGCCCACGTCCCACCATAGCCTCAAGGAGGGGAAGCCTCCCCGCTTCCTTCTCCAGTCGGCCCAGAACCGGCGAAACGAATCCCGGAACCGCGCGTCCTCCAGCAGCAGGTTGTTAAAATGCCAGTACGCGGAACCCCCCCCGCGCGCGCAGCGGAGCGAGCTCCGCCCACACCAGGTGGTGGTCCGTGCACGGCACCGGCCGCATGGAAGCCGCCGGAACGCAGGAGACGTACGCCCGGGAAATGTAAAGGCGGTCGATTCTGGACCTTCCTCCTCCAGACCTCACGCTCGTGAAGGCGCTGGAGTCGGGATGGAGATTTCGCCAGACGTCCACCAAGTCGAAGGACCCGACCAGGTCCCGCAACTTCTCCATCGCCGCCGGGCTTCGCGGGGGACCCGACCGGTCCCGCGCCTCGAGGGTACAATTGAAATCTCCCCCGAGGATGACGCACTCGCCCACGTCGATGGAGCCCAGAAGAGCGGACACTTCTCCGAAGAAGCGCACTTGCTGCGCACCGGTCCGGGGGGCGTACACGTTCACTAAATGGAGCGGCACGCCTCCCAGGCGAACAGTGACCTGGAGCAAGCGGCCCGGCACGTGCTCCTTGACCCTCAAGATCTCCGGCTGAAAATGCGGGGCCAGCAAGACAGCCACCCCGCAGGAATTGTTGGAGAGGTGACTCATGCTGACCCCTCCTTGCCACTCCAGGAGCCACGTGGCCTCGTCTCCCGGAACGGTGTGGGTTTCTTGCAGGAAGCACACCGCATATTTCCCGTCCCGAAGGACCGAGAAGTTATTGAATCTACGGCGCGCCTCCCTGCTGCCGTTGATGTTGAGGCTGGCTATGGTTATCTTCATCTCAGAAGCATAGTGCAACCTCTACCTAACGGAGGGGAGGGAGGGCGGTCACTGACGACCGCCACTCCCTCAGCAGCCCAGTGTGGAACGTCTTGAGCCGACGCAGCTCGAGCCGGTCAACGTCCTTGTCCGCGCCCATGATTTTAACGGCGGCGCGGACGGACACGACGAGCAGCGTCAGCTCCGACCACTTGTCGAGGGCCAGCCGGATCTTCTTGTGACGACCCTGGCTCACGGCCATAAAATCCCGGAGTTCCCCTACGGGGATGAGGGGAGAGTCAGTGAAGGGCACGAGGGCGTCCATCACCTCGCTGCCGATGGACTCCAAATCGTCCTCGTTGCCCAACACCGAGTCCCCGTCCTCCTCCGGGAGGTCGTCACCGACGGCCGACCCGTCCGTCGCACGGGGTGCAGCGAACGGCTCGGCCGCACCGGCCGGCCCCGCCTCCGTCACGATCCCACCCCCAGGATCGGTGGCAGAGGAGTCCACCCTGGGCTCCTTCAGGGGCGCCGGGCCGGGAGGCGGCGGCGGCGGTTCGGGGCCCCCCCCCGCCTCAGGCGCCGGGGCGACCGGAGAAACCGGGGAGAAAATAATCCCAAATTCCTCCAGCACGTCCGGCGCCAACAACAGAGACGGAGTCAGGGGGCTTTCCGTCTCCCCGCCACCAACCTCCGACCCAGCGGGCTGGGGATTGTTAAAGTCCTCCACCAGGTCGAGCAGTCCCTGGGAGATGTCTGGGTTATAAAAGGCGGGCTCGGCTTCAGCCTCTTTGGCCTCGCCCGCCCCAGTCCCCAGGACGCCCGACCCGGCGAGGAGCAACGGTTCCGGTACTACATTTCCCTCCGCGGGTTGTTCCGCGCCCCCCCCCACGGGCAGGGTCTCTTCCCCATCCCCGGGAGGCACAGGTCGGACAGACTCGTCTGTCTCACCCTCCCGAGGGACAGACGACCCCTGCCGATCGCGCGCGACGATGACGGTGGTGGGGTGGGGCGCAGCACCCGCGGCGGGCGACTGCCCCCCTTTTGCGGAGGGACCTTCCTCCTCGCAGTCCTCCTGCTGGGGGCGGAGCTTTCTTTTTAACAAGTTGGGGCCCGGAGAGGGGGAGGCCTCCATGTCTGCTGGGGCCTCCCTCTCTGCCCCCTTCCGACGACTGGGTTTCTTGGGCCCCTCGGGCCCGAGCCCGGCCGCAGGTCTTGATTTAGCCGCCTCGGCGGTTGCGGTCACGGGCCCGGGCACGAGGACCCCCCCAGTCTCATGCGTCCCGACCAACTCCGCGATATACTCGGGCGTGAGTTCGGCCAATTCAGATGTTTCCTCCGCGAGGGGATCCGCCCTTATGTGTTTATTTTTCCTACGCGCCTTCCTTCCCCCCGGACGCTCTCCCTCCTCCCCGCCGGAGGCCGTGGTGGCGTTGGCCTCCGATTTCGACCGCGCATCCGTCGCCGTCGACGCGCGGACAGTATCAGGGGGAGGGGGGGCGGCGGCGCCAACCCCGGCCGCGCCAGGTGTCGTGGCGGCCTTGGAGGCGGGGCAGTTTTTGCGGACGTGCCCCACCTCCTTACAGGCGTAGCACCGCGCGCCGTCCGAGGTCCAGAAGACGCGGTGGGCGGTCCCCCCGTGGAGCACCGTGAACGCGCCATCCGCGTCCTCCTCCCGCGCCAGCCGGACGAAAAGCTGGCGCCGGAAGGAGAAGACGTGCCGAAGGCTGGCTTCCCGGAAGCCGAGCGGGATGGGTGTGATCCCCGACCTCACCTCCCCCAGTTGACGTAGGTGGGGGAGGAGGAGCTCACCCGGAACAAAGGGCGGGACGTTGGAGACCACAATCCTTTGCGCGGTGGCCTCAAGGGGGTCCACCGGCAGGAAGGTCCCGCCCACGGTGAGCCCCTTCTCGATGGCCAGGGACACCGCCCGCTCCGACCCCAGGAAGAACACAGCCTTGCCGTACATTTTAGAGGCGGCGACGATGGCTGAAGGGCCGACAACCCCAGCCATGGCTTTAACGCACGCCTCTATAGTCATGTTGGGGTGAGTGTAGCTCTTGACCCCATTCTTCCTCGTAAGGAGGGTAAAAGGTGACGGGGTAACAGGAGGACTCGTGGCTGCGGCCGTGGCCGCGGCTGCCACGCTCGCGTACGTCCTCGCTGCCCCCGCCACCGACGAAGATGTACTCGCCATAATGGAGGGTTCTTTAAGGGCTACACTCACCCCAAGTCACAGGCCTGAAGGTGTTAATGGCCTCGGTTTTTTTGTTTTAGTTTTCCCCTGAGCAGAGGGAGCTCTTAAATTGAAGGCACACCTCTCCCTTTTTATGAATTAATTAGGAGAGGGGCCTTCTCCCCTCTGCTCAATGGGTACTTAATTAAAAATAGATGAGGTGCCTCTTAGAGAGAGAGGCAGAGAGAGACAGAGACAAAGAGAGAGAGAGAGGGGGTAGGAAGGAGGGAAGCCGCAAGGGCAGGGTCGCCACTCAGGATGGTGGGTGGGTGGGTGTTTGGCAGGGGGGTGCACTCTCCGATGTAATACAAGTCTTTGGTGGTGGTCTTCTGGTGGGGGGAGAAGATGTCTTCACCTGGGATAGCTGGAGATGCCCAGGCTCAGTCCTGCACCAGGTCTTAACGATGCCCAATTGGATATAATTAATTGGGGAACTTCACCTAGGCAGCTCCAGCTGTCCCAGGTCAGGCAATGGGAAAGGGGTGTTTAATATGGTGTGTGCGGCCTAGCTTTTACAAAAGCCACACACACACACACCCCTTAGATGTTCCGGCCCTCTTCTTATCTTCTTTCCTCCCCCCACCTACAAAACAAAGTCTCTGGGAGAGTGCACCAGAATCACACCCACCTGTAGCTGTTGTTCTTTCCTTCCTCCCTCCTTCCAAACAGATGATGGATGTTGTGTTGTTTTTCTCCCCTCTCTCCCTCGCCTAAAAATGGAGGCCAATTGAGGAGGCAGTGTGGAAAGGCCTCTCCTCTGTTGTTAATGGCCTTGGCCTTCCTTTCTTATCTTTCTCCTCTCCTGTCCTCTCTCTCCAGGCACCTCAGTTGTAGTTGTAGGTTGTTGGTGGTGGTCTGCTGCCTGGTCTCCTTCTCCTTCTCCTCTTCCTGGTCACAGAGACCACCACTCTGCTGCTGCTGCTGCTGCTGCTCCTCAGTCAGCAGCTCCGAAAGCTTGTGATTTCAAATCAAGCTGTTGGACTATAACCTGGTGTTCATCTTTTTGGTTGAACCCAAATTTACTGTAAATCAATTAAAACTTGAAATGAAACTTAATAAATCAAATTAAAATTTGAAAGTCCGGGGTGACGATGCACTCCAGTCCCCGCGGCGCCCACCGGTCGCGGAAAAACTCAAGCGTGCCGGCGGACACCGCGTGCTCCATCTCCAGGGCCACCCGGGCGCGAACATGGCCGCGGAAGAGAGGCAGGCAATCGGGCCGAACGACCCCCTCGACCGCCCGCTGCCTGGACCAATTAATGGCTTTCTTGGCCAGGCCCAGGAGCAGTCCTACGAGGAGGTCCTCCGACCTACCCGCTCCCCTCCGCACCGGGTGACCGTAGATCAGGAGCGTGGGGCTGAAGTGCAACCAGAAATTGAGGAGCAGCCCCTTCAAATAATGAAAGAGGGGCTGCAACCTCTCACATTCAACATAAATGTGATAAACGGACTCCTCCAGGCCGCAAAAATGGCAAGCAGCCTGGGAGTCCGTAAACCTACTTAAAATCCTATTGCACGGGACTGCTCCGTGCAACACCCTCCAGGCCAAGTCCCCAATAGAACAAGGGAAGACTCCCGCGTAGAGAGCCTTCCAATGGGGACCTTCGCCTCCGCCGGACGGCAGGATGGTACGCCAAGGCGTGTCCGGACGGCAGACGAAGATGGCAAAGTGGAGAGTGTGCAGGAGCAGCCCGTACAGGAAACGCCTCCGTGCGGATTGAAAGGGCACGGAGGGCATTTCTCCGAGAAGGCTCAAGTGGTGAGGCGGCGGCTCCCGAGGGAGGATTCGGGGCCGGGCGCCGATAAGGAATTCCGTCCGAACGGGGGTCAGTTCGGACGGGATCGCCCCACGTGCTTGAGCCTCCTCGACACACCTAGTGGAGACGGGGCCCAGTGCCACTTTTAGCGACTCGATGGCTTTGACCGCGAGCCGGACGTTGACCCAAGACATGCGCCTCGCCAACTCCTCCGGCGCCATCCAGCCCGCTCCTCCGCCATCGAGCAGGTCCCCGACTCTGGTCACCTTACCGGGCACAGCCCTGCCCTCCGCCAGCCAGCCGAACCCGCGGTCGTGGAGGTGCGGATTCCTGAACAGCGGCTCCCGAAGGACGGCCGCCGCTCCTGACGGGGGAGAACTGCGCTCGGAGGCGACGCTGTTCCAAACCCATAGCAGTTCCTGGTAGAAGACAGGCAGCTCCCGCAGGCTGGCACGAGTGCCACCCACTCTCACAAACAGGAGCTGCGTGTCGTAATTGAGGCCGTGCAGCTGGCGGAAGAAATACGTCGCCAGCGCACGCCACCTAGGAGGATTCTCCACGTACAGGTATCTCTGCAGCGTCTGAAGACGGAAAGTCGCCGCCTGGGTGCGAAGGCACACCAGCGCCTGACCGCCCTCCCTAAGCGGGAGACTCAAAACCGCGGCAGAGACCCAGTGCTTCCTTTTGTCCCAGAAGAAGTCGACGAGCTTCTTCTGCATCTTGGCGACAAACGCAGGGGGAGGGATCAAAGTGACCAACCGGTACCACAACATGGCGGCCACCAGCTGGTTTATGACCAGCGCTCGACCCCTGTAGGACAACACTCGGAGCAGTCCTGTCCAGCGCCCTAGGCGAGCGGTGACTTTGGCCTCCAGCTCTTGCCAGTTCGCCGGCCAGGCGTCCTCGGCCGGGCTGAGGTAGACTCCCAGGTAGAGGAGGTGCGTGGTGCTCCAGGCGAAAGGCCCGAACTCCTCCGGCAGGGAGTCCACCTGCCATGGGCCCACCAGGAGTCCAGAACATTTCTCCCAGTTGATCTTGGCGGAGGATGCGTCCGAGTAAATCTGCTGGCATTCTCGCATCCTCCGCAAGTCGACGGGATCCGTGACCGCGAGGAGCACGTCATCGGCGTAAGCCGAGAGGACCACCTCCACGCCCGGCCCTTGCAGAGCCAGTCCCGTCAACCTCTTCCGCAAGAGGCGCAGGAAAGGCTCCACGCAAACGGCGTATAACTGACCGGACATGGGGCATCCCTGACGCACCCCCCTCCCGAAGCGAAGGGGCGCCGTCAAAGACCCGTTAACTTTAATCAGACACTCCGCGGCGGCGTACAGAAGTCGGATCCGGGCGACGAAATGCGTCCCGAACCCGAATGCGCGCAGAGTCCCGAAAAGATACTCGTGATCCACCCTGTCGAACGCCTTCTCCTGATCCAGGGAAAGGAAGGCGACCGACAGACCAGCCCTCTGGGAATGGTGGACCAGGTCCCGGACCAGATGGATGTTATCGTGGATACTCCGGCCCGGGACCGTGTAGGACTGGTCGGGGTGGATCATGCGGGCCAGCACGGTGCCAAGGCGAGCAGACATAGCCCTGGCGAAAATTTTGTAGTCCGTGCTGAGGAGGGAGACCGGGCGCCAGTTCTTAAGTAGGCGGAGATCGCCCTTCTTGGGCAGCAGGACGATGACCGCCCTGCGCCAAGAGAGGGGCATCTCCCCGGTCGCCAGACTTTCCCCCAGGACCCGCGCGTAGTCGTCCCCCAAGACGTCCCAGAACGCCCTGTGGAACTCCACGGTCAGCCCGTCCAGCCCCGGGGACTTGCCCCTCGAGAGCTGGCGCAGGGCGCCGGTCAGCTCCGCCAGGCTTAGCGGAGCTTCTAAATTCTCGGCGCCCTCCGGGCCGACCTTCGGCAGGTCCTCCCACAAAACTCTGCGCGCATCCTCGCTGGACGGATCCGAAGAGAACAGAGCCCCGTAATAGGCCCGGGCCTCCGCGCTGATGCCCTCCGGATCCGAGACCAGAGATCCGTCGTCGGCCAGCAGCCCCAAGAGCTGCTTACGGACCCCCCGTCTTTTTTCCAGCGAGTAGAAGAAGGGGGAGCCGCGGTCCAGGTCCCGCAGGAGCTGGATCCGCGACCTCACGTACGCGCCTCGGGACCCGACCAGCTGCAGGTCCTTCAGCGCGCCCTTCTTCTCTTCGTACACCTTCCGCAGGGCCGGGTCCTCGACGACCTGACCGAGACGGGACTCCAGGTCGAGCACTTCTTTCTCCAATCGCCCGACCCGGGCCTCCCGCCTCTTGGTCGACCCCTTCGCGTACTCCTGACAGAAGACGCGGACGTGAGCCTTGCCCACGTCCCACCATAGCCTCAAGGAGGGGAAGCCTCCCCGCTTCCTTCTCCAGTCGGCCCAGAACCGGCGAAACGAATCCCGGAACCGCGCGTCCTCCAGCAGCAGGTTGTTAAAATGCCAGTACGCGGACCCTCCCCGCGCGCGCAGCGGAGCGAGCTCCGCCCACACCAGGTGGTGGTCCGTGCACGGCACCGGCCGCATGGAAGCCGCCGGAACGCAGGAGACGTACGCCCGGGAAATGTAAAGGCGGTCGATTCTGGACCTTCCTCCTCCAGACCTCACGCTCGTGAAGGCGCTGGAGTCGGGATGGAGATTTCGCCAGACGTCCACCAAGTCGAAGGACCCGACCAGGTCCCGCAACTTCTCCATCGCCGCCGGGCTTCGCGGGGGACCCGACCGGTCCCGCGCCTCGAGGGTACAATTGAAATCCCCCCCGAGGATGACGCACTCGCCCACGTCGATGGAGCCCAGAAGAGCGGACACTTCTCCGAAGAAGCGCACTTGCTGCGCACCGGTCCGGGGGGCGTACACGTTCACTAAATGGAGCGGCACGCCTCCCAGGCGAACAGTGACCTGGAGCAAGCGGCCCGGCACGTGCTCCTTGACCCTCAAGATCTCCGGCTGAAAATGCGGGGCCAGCAAGACAGCCACCCCGCAGGAATTGTTGGAGAGGTGACTCATGCTGACCCCTCCTTGCCACTCCAGGAGCCACGTGGCCTCGTCTCCCGGAACGGTGTGGGTTTCTTGCAGGAAGCACACCGCATATTTCCCGTCCCGAAGGACCGAGAAGTTATTGAATCTACGGCGCGCCTCCCTGCTGCCGTTGATGTTGAGGCTGGCTATGGTTATCTTCATCTCAGAAGCATAGTGCAACCTCTACCTAACGGAGGGGAGGGAGGGCGGTCACTGACGACCGCCACTCCCTCAGCAGCCCAGTGTGGAACGTCTTGAGCCGACGCAGCTCGAGCCGGTCAACGTCCTTGTCCGCGCCCATGATTTTAACGGCGGCGCGGACGGACACGACGAGCAGCGTCAGCTCCGACCACTTGTCGAGGGCCAGCCGGATCTTCTTGTGACGACCCTGGCTCACGGCCATAAAATCCCGGAGTTCCCCTACGGGGATGAGGGGAGAGTCGGTGAAGGGCACGAGGGCGTCCATCACCTCGCTGCCGATGGACTCCAAATCGTCCTCGAAGCCCCCCACCGAGTCCCCGTCCTCCTCCGGGAGGTCGTCACCGGCGGCCGACCCGTCCGTCGCACGGGATGCAGCGAACGGCTCGGCCGCACCGGCCGGCCCCGCCTCCGTCACGATCCCACCCCCAGGATCGGTGGCAGAGGAGTCCACCCTGGGCTCCTTCAGGGGCGCCGGGCCGGGAGGCGGCGGCGGCAGTTCGGGCCCCCCCCCCGCCTCAGGCGCCGGGGCGACCGGAGAAACCGGGGAGAAAATAATCCCAAATTCCTCCAGCACGTCCGGCGCCAACAACAGAGACGGAGTCAGGGGGCTTTCCGTCTCCCCGCCACCAACCTCCGACCCAGCAGGCTGGGGATTGCTACACTCCTCCACCAGGTCGAGCAGTCCCTGGGAGATGTCTGGGTTATAAAAGGCGGGCTCGGCTTCAGCCTCTTTGGCCTCGCCCGCCCCAGTCCCCAGGACGCCCGACCCGGCGAGGAGCAACGGTTCCGGTACTACATTTCCCTCCGCGGGTTGTTCCGCGCCCCCCCCCACGGGCAGGGTCTCTTCCCCATCCCCGGGAGGCACAGGTCGGACAGACTCGTCTGTCTCACCCTCCCGAGGGACAGACGACCCCTGCCGATCGCGCGCGACGATGACGGTGGTGGGGTGGGGCGCAGCACCCGCGGCGGGCGACTGCCCCCCTTTTGCGGAGGGACCTTCCTCCTCGCAGTCCTCCTGCTGGGGGCGGAGCTTTCTTTTTAACAAGTTGGGGCCCGGAGAGGGGGAGGCCTCCATGTCTGCTGGGGCCTCCCTCTCTGCCCCCTTCCGACGACTGGGTTTCTTGGGCCCCTCGGGCCCGAGCCCGGCCGCAGGTCTTGATTTAGCCGCCTCGGCGGTTGCGGTCACGGTCACGGGCCCGGGCACGAGGACCCCCCCAGTCTCATGCGTCCCGACCAACTCCGCGATATACTCGGGCGTGAGTTCTGTCAATTCCGATGTTTCCTCCGCGAGGGGATCCGCCCTTAGGTGTTTAGTTTTCCTACGCGCCTTCCTTCCCCCCGGACGCTCTCCCTCCTCCCCGCCGGAGGCCGTGGTGGTGTTGGCCTCCGATTTCGACCGCGCATCCGTCGCCGTCGACGCGCGGACAGTATCAGGGGGAGGGGGGGCGGCGGCGCCAACCCCGGCCGCGCCAGGTGTCGTGGCGGCCTTGGAGGCGGGGCAGTTTTTGCGGACGTGCCCCACCTCCTTACAGGCGTAGCACCGCGCGCCGTCCGAGGTCCAGAAGACGCGGTGGGCGGTCCCCCCGTGGAGCACCGTGAACGCGCCGTCCGCGTCCTCCTCCCGCGCCAGCCGGACGAAAAGCTGGCGCCGGAAGGAGAAGACGTGCCGAAGGCTGGCTTCCCGGAAGCCGAGCGGGATGGGTGTGATCCCCGACCTCACCTCCCCCAGTTGACGTAGGTGGGGGAGGAGGAGCTCACCCGGAACAAAGGGCGGGACGTTGGAAACCACAATCCTTTGCGCGGTGGCCTCAAGGGGGTCCACCGGCAGGAAGGTCCCGCCCACGGTGAGCCCCTTCTCGATGGCCAGGGACACCGCCCGCTCCGACCCCAGGAAGAACACAGCCTTGCCGTACATTTTAGAGGCGGCGACGATGGCTGAAGGGCCGACAACCCCAGCCATGGCTTTTACACACGCCTCTATAGTCATGTTGGGGTGAGTGTAGCTCTTGACCCCATTCTTCCTCGTAAGGAGGGTAAAAGGTGACGGGGTAACAGGAGGACTCGTGGCTGCGGCCGTGGCCGCGGCTGCCACGCTCGCGTACGTCCTCGCTGCCCCCGCCACCGACGAAGATGTACTCGCCATAATGGAGGGTTCTTTAAGGGCTACACTCACCCCAAGTCACAGGCCTGAAGGTGTTAATGGCCTCGGTTTTTTTGTTTTAGTTTTCCCCTGAGCAGAGGGAGCTCTTAAATTGAAGGCACACCTCTCCCTTTTTATGAATTAATTAGGAGAGGGGCCTTCTCCCCTCTGCTCAATGGGTACTTAATTAAAAATAGATGAGGTGCCTCTTAGAGAGAGAGGCAGAGAGAGACAGAGACAAAGAGAGAGAGAGAGGGGGTAGGAAGGAGGGAAGCCGCAAGGGCAGGGTCGCCACTCAGGATGGTGGGTGGGTGGGTGTTTGGCAGGGGGGTGCACTCTCCGATGTAATACAAGTCTTTGGTGGTGGTCTTCTGGTGGGGGGAGAAGATGTCTTCACCTGGGATAGCTGGAGATGCCCAGGCTCAGTCCTGCACCAGGTCTTAACGATGCCCAATTGGATATAATTAATTGGGGAACTTCACCTAGGCAGCTCCAGCTGTCCCAGGTCAGGCAATGGGAAAGGGGTGTTTAATATGGTGTGTGCGGCCTAGCTTTTACAAAAGCCACACACACACACACACCCCTTAGATGTTCCGGCCCTCTTCTTATCTTCTTTCCTCCCCCCACCTACAAAACAAAGTCTCTGGGAGAGTGCACCAGAATCACACCCACCTGTAGCTGTTGTTCTTTCCTTCCTCCCTCCTTCCAAACAGATGATGGATGTTGTGTTGTTTTCTCCCCTCTCTCCCTCGCCTAAAAATGGAGGCCAATTGAGGAGGCAGTGTGGAAAGGCCTCTCCTCTGTTGTTAATGGCCTTGGCCTTCCTTTCTTATCTTTCTCCTCTCCTGTCCTCTCTCTCCAGGCACCTCAGTTGTAGTTGTAGGTTGTTGGTGGTGGTCTGCTGCCTGGTCTCCTTCTCCTTCTCCTCTTCCTGGTCACAGAGACCACCACTCTGCTGCTGCTGCTGCTGCTGCTCCTCAGTCAGCAGCTCCGAAAGCTTGTGATTTCAAATCAAGCTGTTGGACTATAACCTGGTGTTGATCTTTTTGGTTTGACAGAACGCAAATTTACTGTAAATCAATTAAAACTTGAAATGAAACTTAATAAATCAAATTAAAATTTGAAAGTCCGGGGTGACGATGCACTCCAGTCCCCGCGGCGCCCACCGGTCGCGGAAAAACTCAAGCGTGCCGGCGGACACCGCGTGCTCCATCTCCAGGGCCACCCGGGCGCGAACATGGCCGCGGAAGAGAGGCAGGCAATCGGGCCGAACGACCCCCTCGACCGCCCGCTGCCTGGACCAATTAATGGCTTTCTTGGCCAGGCCCAGGAGCAGTCCTACGAGGAGGTCCTCCGACCTACCCTGTCCCCTCCGCACCGGGTGACCGTAGATCAGGAGCGTGGGGCTGAAGTGCAACCAGAAATTGAGGAGCAGCCCCTTCAAATAATGAAAGAGGGGCTGCAACCTCTCACATTCAACATAAATGTGATAAACGGACTCCTCCAGGCCGCAAAAATGACAAGCAGCCTGGGAGTCCGTAAACCTACTTAAAATCCTATTGCACGGGACTGCTCCGTGCAACACCCTCCAGGCCAAGTCCCCAATAGAACAAGGGAAGACTCCCGCGTAGAGAGCCTTCCAATGGGGACCTTCGCCTCCGCCGGACGGCAGGATGGTACGCCAAGGCGTGTCCGGACGGCAGACGAAGATGGCAAAGTGGAGAGTGTGCAGGAGCAGCCCGTACAGGAAACGCCTCCGTGCGGATTGAAAGGGCACGGAGGGCATTTCTCCGAGAAGGCTCAAGTGGTGAGGCGGCGGCTCCCGAGGGAGGATTCGGGGCCGGGCGCCGATAAGGAATTCCGTCCGAACGGGGGTCAGTTCGGACGGGATCGCCCCACGTGCTTGAGCCTCCTCGACACACCTAGTGGAGACGGGGCCCAGTGCCACTTTTAGCGACTCGATGGCTTTGACCGCGAGCCGGACGTTGACCCAAGACATGCGCCTCGCCAACTCCTCCGGCGCCATCCAGCCCGCTCCTCCGCCATCGAGCAGGTCCCCGACTCTGGTCACCTTACCGGGCACAGCCCTGCCCTCCGCCAGCCAGCCGAACCCGCGGTCGTGGAGGTGCGGATTCCTGAACAGCGGCTCCCGAAGGACGGCCGCCGCTCCTGACGGGGGAGAACTGCGCTCGGAGGCGACGCTGTTCCAAACCCATAGCAGTTCCTGGTAGAAGACAGGCAGCTCCCGCAGGCTGGCACGCGTGCCACCCACTCTCACAAACAGGAGCTGCGTGTCGTAATTGAGGCCGTGCAGCTGGCGGAAGAAATACGTCGCCAGCGCACGCCACCTAGGAGGATTCTCCACGTACAGGTATCTCTGCAGCGTCTGAAGACGGAAAGTCGCCGCCTGGGTGCGAAGGCACACCAGCGCCTGACCGCCCTCCCTAAGCGGGAGACTCAAAACCGCGGCAGAGACCCAGTGCTTCCTTTTGTCCCAGAAGAAGTCGACGAGCTTCTTCTGCATCTTGGCGACAAACGCAGGGGGAGGGATCAAAGTGATCAACCGGTACCACAACATGGCGGCCACCAGCTGGTTTATGACCAGCGCTCGACCCCTGTAGGACAACACTCGGAGCAGTCCTGTCCAGCGTCCTAGGCGAGCGGTGACTTTGGCCTCCAGCTCTTGCCAGTTCGCCGGCCAGGCGTCCTCGGCCGGGCTGAGGTAGACTCCCAGGTAGAGGAGGTGCGTGGTGCTCCAGGCGAAAGGCCCGAACTCCTCCGGCAGGGAGTCCACCTGCCATGGGCCCACCAGGAGTCCAGAACATTTCTCCCAGTTGATCTTGGCGGAGGATGCGTCCGAGTAAATCTGCTGGCATTCTCGCATCCTCCGCAAGTCGACGGGATCCGTGACCGCGAGGAGCACGTCATCGGCGTAAGCCGAGAGGACCACCTCCACGCCCGGCCCTTGCAGAGCCAGTCCCGTCAACCTCTTCCGCAAGAGGCGCAGGAAAGGCTCCACGCAAACGGCGTATAACTGACCGGACATGGGGCATCCCTGACGCACCCCCCTCCCGAAGCGAAGGGGCGCCGTCAAAGACCCGTTAACTTTAATGAGACACTCCGCGGCGGCGTACAGAAGTCGGATCCGGGCGACGAAATGCGTCCCGAACCCGAATGCGCGCAGAGTCCCAAAAAGATACTCGTGATCCACCCTGTCGAACGCCTTCTCCTGATCCAGGGAAAGGAAGGCGACCGACAGACCAGCCCTCTGGGAATGGTGGACCAGGTCCCGGACCAGATGGATGTTATCGTGGATACTCCGGCCCGGGACCGTGTAGGACTGGTCGGGGTGGATCATGCGGGCCAGCACGGTGCCAAGGCGAGCAGACATAGCCCTGGCGAAAATTTTGTAGTCCGTGCTGAGGAGGGAGACCGGGCGCCAGTTCTTAAGTAGGCGGAGATCGCCCTTCTTGGGCAGCAGGACGATGACCGCCCTGCGCCAAGAGAGGGGCATCTCCCCGGTCGCCAGACTTTCCCCCAGGACCCGCGCGTAGTCGTCCCCCAAGACGTCCCAGAACGCCCTGTGGAACTCCACGGTCAGCCCGTCCAGCCCCGGGGACTTGCCCCTCGAGAGCTGGCGCAGGGCGCCGGTCAGCTCCGCCAGGCTTAGCGGAGCTTCTAAATTCTCGGCGCCCTCCGGGCCGACCTTCGGCAGGTCCTCCCACAAAACTCTGCGCGCATCCTCGCTGGACGGATCCGAAGAGAACAGAGCCCCGTAATAGGCCCGGGCCTCCGCGCTGATGCCCTCCGGATCCGAGACCAGAGATCCGTCGTCGGCCAGCAGCCCCAAGAGCTGCTTACGGACCCCCCGTCTTTTTTCCAGCGAGTAGAAGAAGGGGGAGCCGCGGTCCAGGTCCCGCAGGAACTGGATCCGCGACCTCACGTACGCGCCTCGGGACCCGACCAGCTGCAGGTCCTTCAGCGCGCCCTTCTTCTCTTCGTACACCTTCCGCAGGGCCGGGTCCTCGACGACTTGACCGAGACGGGACTCCAGGTCGAGCACTTCTTTCTCCAATCGCCCGACCCGGGCCTCCCGCCTCTTGGTCGACCCCTTCGCGTACTCCTGACAGAAGACGCGGACGTGAGCCTTGCCCACGTCCCACCATAGCCTCAAGGAGGGGAAGCCTCCCCGCTTCCTTCTCCAGTCGGCCCAGAACCGGCGAAACGAATCCCGGAACCGCGCGTCCTCCAGCAGCAGGTTGTTAAAATGCCAGTACGCGGAACCCCCCCGCGCGCGCAGCGGAGCGAGCTCCGCCCACACCAGGTGGTGGTCCGTGCACGGCACCGGCCGCATGGAAGCCGCCGGAACGCAGGAGACGTACGCCCGGGAAATGTAAAGGCGGTCGATTCTGGACCTTCCTCCTCCAGACCTCACGCTCGTGAAGGCGCTGGAGTCGGGATGGAGATTTCGCCAGACGTCCACCAAGTCGAAGGACCCGACCAGGTCCCGCAACTTCTCCATCGCCGCCGGGCTTCGCGGGGGACCCGACCGGTCCCGCGCCTCGAGGGTACAATTGAAATCCCCCCCGAGGATGACGCACTCGCCCACGTCGATGGAGCCCAGAAGAGCGGACACTTCTCCGAAGAAGCGCACTTGCTGCGCACCGGTCCGGGGGGCGTACACGTTCACTAAATGGAGCGGCACGCCTCCCAGGCGAACAGTGACCTGGAGCAAGCGGCCCGGCACGTGCTCCTTGACCCTCAAGATCTCCGGCTGAAAATGCGGGGCCAGCAAGACAGCCACCCCGCAGGAATTGTTGGAGAGGTGACTCATGCTGACCCCTCCTTGCCACTCCAGGAGCCACGTGGCCTCGTCTCCCGGAACGGTGTGGGTTTCTTGCAGGAAGCACACCGCATATTTCCCGTCCCGAAGGACCGAGAAGTTATTGAATCTACGGCGCGCCTCCCTGCTGCCGTTGATGTTGAGGCTGGCTATGGTTATCTTCATCTCAGAAGCATAGTGCAACCTCTACCTAACGGAGGGGAGGGAGGGCGGTCACTGACGACCGCCACTCCCTCAGCAGCCCAGTGTGGAACGTCTTGAGCCGACGCAGCTCGAGCCGGTCAACGTCCTTGTCCGCGCCCATGATTTTAACGGCGGCGCGGACGGACACGACGAGCAGCGTCAGCTCCGACCACTTGTCGAGGGCCAGCCGGATCTTCTTGTGACGACCCTGGCTCACGGCCATAAAATCCCGGAGTTCCCCTACGGGGATGAGGGGAGAGTCAGTGAAGGGCACGAGGGCGTCCATCACCTCGCTGCCGATGGACTCCAAATCGTCCTCGTTGCCCAACACCGAGTCCCCGTCCTCCTCCGGGAGGTCGTCACCGACGGCCGACCCGTCCGTCGCACGGGGTGCAGCGAACGGCTCGGCCGCACCGGCCGGCCCCGCCTCCGTCACGATCCCACCCCCAGGATCGGTGGCAGAGGAGTCCACCCTGGGCTCCTTCAGGGGCGCCGGGCCGGGAGGCGGCGGCGGCGGTTCGGGGCCCCCCCCCCGCCTCAGGCGCCGGGGCGACCGGAGAAACCGGGGAGAAAATAATCCCAAATTCCTCCAGCACGTCCGGCGCCAACAACAGAGACGGAGTCAGGGGGCTTTCCGTCTCCCCGCCACCAACCTCCGACCCAGCGGGCTGGGGATTGTTAAAGTCCTCCACCAGGTCGAGCAGTCCCTGGGAGATGTCTGGGTTATAAAAGGCGGGCTCGGCTTCAGCCTCTTTGGCCTCGCCCGCCCCAGTCCCCAGGACGCCCGACCCGGCGAGGAGCAACGGTTCCGGTACTACATTTCCCTCCGCGGGTTGTTCCGCGCCCCCCCCCACGGGCAGGGTCTCTTCCCCATCCCCGGGAGGCACAGGTCGGACAGACTCGTCTGTCTCACCCTCCCGAGGGACAGACGACCCCTGCCGATCGCGCGCGACGATGACGGTGGTGGGGTGGGGCGCAGCACCCGCGGCGGGCGACTGCCCCCCTTTTGCGGAGGGACCTTCCTCCTCGCAGTCCTCCTGCTGGGGGCGGAGCTTTCTTTTTAACAAGTTGGGGCCCGGAGAGGGGGAGGCCTCCATGTCTGCTGGGGCCTCCCTCTCTGCCCCCTTCCGACGACTGGGTTTCTTGGGCCCCTCGGGCCCGAGCCCGGCCGCAGGTCTTGATTTAGCCGCCTCGGCGGTTGCGGTCACGGGCCCGGGCACGAGGACCCCCCCAGTCTCATGCGTCCCGACCAACTCCGCGATATACTCGGGCGTGAGTTCGGCCAATTCAGATGTTTCCTCCGCGAGGGGATCCGCCCTTATGTGTTTATTTTTCCTACGCGCCTTCCTTCCCCCCGGACGCTCTCCCTCCTCCCCGCCGGAGGCCGTGGTGGCGTTGGCCTCCGATTTCGACCGCGCATCCGTCGCCGTCGACGCGCGGACAGTATCAGGGGGAGGGGGGGCGGCGGCGCCAACCCCGGCCGCGCCAGGTGTCGTGGCGGCCTTGGAGGCGGGGCAGTTTTTGCGGACGTGCCCCACCTCCTTACAGGCGTAGCACCGCGCGCCGTCCGAGGTCCAGAAGACGCGGTGGGCGGTCCCCCCGTGGAGCACCGTGAACGCGCCATCCGCGTCCTCCTCCCGCGCCAGCCGGACGAAAAGCTGGCGCCGGAAGGAGAAGACGTGCCGAAGGCTGGCTTCCCGGAAGCCGAGCGGGATGGGTGTGATCCCCGACCTCACCTCCCCCAGTTGACGTAGGTGGGGGAGGAGGAGCTCACCCGGAACAAAGGGCGGGACGTTGGAGACCACAATCCTTTGCGCGGTGGCCTCAAGGGGGTCCACCGGCAGGAAGGTCCCGCCCACGGTGAGCCCCTTCTCGATGGCCAGGGACACCGCCCGCTCCGACCCCAGGAAGAACACAGCCTTGCCGTACATTTTAGAGGCGGCGACGATGGCTGAAGGGCCGACAACCCCAGCCATGGCTTTAACGCACGCCTCTATAGTCATGTTGGGGTGAGTGTAGCTCTTGACCCCATTCTTCCTCGTAAGGAGGGTAAAAGGTGACGGGGTAACAGGAGGACTCGTGGCTGCGGCCGTGGCCGCGGCTGCCACGCTCGCGTACGTCCTCGCTGCCCCCGCCACCGACGAAGATGTACTCGCCATAATGGAGGGTTCTTTAAGGGCTACACTCACCCCAAGTCACAGGCCTGAAGGTGTTAATGGCCTCGGTTTTTTTTGTTTTAGTTTTCCCCTGAGCAGAGGGAGCTCTTAAATTGAAGGCACACCTCTCCCTTTTTATGAATTAATTAGGAGAGGGGCCTTCTCCCCTCTGCTCAATGGGTACTTAATTAAAAATAGATGAGGTGCCTCTTAGAGAGAGAGGCAGAGAGAGACAGAGACAAAGAGAGAGAGAGAGGGGGTAGGAAGGAGGGAAGCCGCAAGGGCAGGGTCGCCACTCAGGATGGTGGGTGGGTGGGTGTTTGGCAGGGGGGTGCACTCTCCGATGTAATACAAGTCTTTGGTGGTGGTCTTCTGGTGGGGGGAGAAGATGTCTTCACCTGGGATAGCTGGAGATGCCCAGGCTCAGTCCTGCACCAGGTCTTAACGATGCCCAATTGGATATAATTAATTGGGGAACTTCACCTAGGCAGCTCCAGCTGTCCCAGGTCAGGCAATGGGAAAGGGGTGTTTAATATGGTGTGTGCGGCCTAGCTTTTACAAAAGCCACACACACACACACACCCCTTAGATGTTCCGGCCCTCTTCTTATCTTCTTTCCTCCCCCCACCTACAAAACAAAGTCTCTGGGAGAGTGCACCAGAATCACACCCACCTGTAGCTGTTGTTCTTTCCTTCCTCCCTCCTTCCAAACAGATGATGGATGTTGTGTTGTTTTTCTCCCCTCTCTCCCTCGCCTAAAAATGGAGGCCAATTGAGGAGGCAGTGTGGAAAGGCCTCTCCTCTGTTGTTAATGGCCTTGGCCTTCCTTTCTTATCTTTCTCCTCTCCTGTCCTCTCTCTCCAGGCACCTCAGTTGTAGTTGTAGGTTGTTGGTGGTGGTCTGCTGCCTGGTCTCCTTCTCCTTCTCCTCTTCCTGGTCACAGAGACCACCACTCTGCTGCTGCTGCTGCTGCTGCTCCTCAGTCAGCAGCTCCGAAAGCTTGTGATTTC
This sequence comes from Squalus acanthias, assembly GCA_030390025.1. Classification (NCBI taxonomy): domain Eukaryota; kingdom Metazoa; phylum Chordata; class Chondrichthyes; order Squaliformes; family Squalidae; genus Squalus; species Squalus acanthias. The sequence goes on from CM059449.1 coordinate 17,394,103, forward strand.
AAATCAAGCTGTTGGACTATAACCTGGTGTTGTGCGACCTCTCAATTTTGTCCACCCCAGTCCAACACCGGCACCTCCGCATCATGTATTAATAAAGCCAAGGATCCCGTATGCTTTTAGAACAGCCTTCTCAAATTGTCCTGCCACCTTCAATGATTTTTATACACACACCCCCAGGTCTTTGTGTTGCTGCAGCCCCTTTATAATTGTAGTATTTAGTTTGTATTGCCTCTCCTTATTCTTCCCACCAAAATCTATCACATCACTCTTCTCTGAGTTAATCTTCATCTGCCATTTCACCAGTCTGTCTATGTCCTCCTGAAGTCTGTTACTATCCTTCTCATTGTTTTCCACATTTCCAAGTTTTGTGCCATCTGGAAAGATTGAAATTTTACCCTGTATACCCATGTCTGTCTAGGTCATTAACATATTAGAACCTTACATTTGTCATAAGCCTCCTTTTTCTGTCTAATTTTAATCTCCATATTTAGTCATCCAGGGAGCTCAAGCTTTGGATGCCCTTCCTTTGCCCCTTGTGGGAATGTGTCTGCTCTGTACCTGAACCATCTCCTCTTTGAAGGCCTCCCATTGGTCAATTACTGTTTTGCCGACCAATGTTTGATTCCAATCCACCTGGGCCAGATCCCTTTTCAACTCAATAAAATTAGCCCTCCTCCAGTTTTTTTAGGCTTGATTGTTTCTTGTTCTTTTCCATAACTATTCTAAATCTGTTCATATTATGATCAGTATTCCCCAAATGCCACCCACCCCCCACCCCCACTGAAACATGCTTCACTTGTCCCACTTCCTTCCCCAGAACTAGATCCAGCACTGCTTCCTTCCTCATTGGGCTGGGAATACATTGATCAAGAAAGTTCTCTTGTACACATTTCAGGAAATCCTCCCCCTCTTTGTCCTTTACACTGTTACTATCCCAGTCCATATTAGGAAAAGTGCAGTCCCCCATTATCATTAATCTATATTTCCTGCATCCATCTGTAATTTGCCTGAAAATATGCTCCTCTATCTCCTTTCCACTACTTTGTGGCCTGTCATAGACACCCAATAGCCAGTAATATTAAGTTCCCAATCCTCCCCTTCTTTCACCCAGGTCTCTGTTATTGCCACTATTTCATAGTCCCATAATAGAAATGCTTAAAATGATGAAAGGATGGGACAGGGTAGGTAGAAGCAGACTGTTTGCAGTGGTTGAGGGGTCAAGAACAAGGGGCGATAGATCAAAGATTAATGTAATAGATTTAGAACAGGGAGCAGGAGAAACCTCTTTACACAGAGTGTCATGAGGCTGTGGAATTCAGTTGCAGGGTTAGTGGCTGAGGCAGAAACTATGTCAACATTCAAGCTTAGACTGGAGAGAGAGAGAGGAAGAAAAAGGGGTTGAAGGGATATGGGAACAGGACGGTTAAATGTGAATAGAATTACTGGTTTTGGTGGAGGGTAAATGCTGACATGGACTGGTTTTGTCAACTGGTCGGTGTCCATGTTGTAACTTGTATGTTTTTCTCTGTATACTCACTCAGACTCTGTACACTGGGGAATATGTTGTGCTCAAGGTGTGAACCAATACAATAAAGAAGTGTGTGAGCTGGTGAGCAATGCTGTTATTTGTGGTAAATCTCTTGTTCTTCCTGCCTAGAGGCAACTCCTTCCTGCTCGCAAAGTGCTGAGCTGCAAATATCGAAAGTGAAGAGAAAAAGGTTAACGGTTCACTAACAATCCAGCACTCACTTTGCTGGTTTACTTTGGACAGAATGATGCTGGGCTCACAACTCATCACCGTACGCAACACTTTTCATTTAACTGCACTTTCATTTACTGTCTCCCAATAATTGGACCTTATTCTTGGGTGGGGAAATAAATAGAGCAAAACTGGTATTTGGAATCCACGGGCTAAGTATGGAAACTGCACGTCAGAGAGCTGAATAAACCAATCAGGGACCAGATATCTCCAGATATATTCAGGGAGGGGCGGGGAGCGGGTTCTGTCGGTGTCCAGGGAAGGGGGAGACAGGTTGGGGGAATCCTTGGTCAGACCACAGTGCTGGCGGAGGTAGGCTGTGCCCTCCCTCTTCACCTGTTCTGTCTCTTCACTGGTCCGCTGTACCTTTCCAACAACTTGTCTGTTAGTTTAATTCAAACTTTCTCTCCGGATGTTTTATGTTTCCCATCTCTGCCATTTGCTCCCCTTTGCCTTAGGGCTCTCGCTGCTTTAGATTTCCTAAGTTCTTTGTTCATTTTGTGGCCTGCAGTTACTGATTGGTTGCGCTGGTCTTTTCGGCTCAATTCACCCGAATCGGCGTAACCCGTGCAAAAGAACAAAAATTTTAAGCGCAAATCACATTCAGCAGAAATCAATCTTCCGCGATCTTTTGCGCTGGTTTAAAAAACATAGCGCTAGAAGCAGGCCCCACCCACAAGACTGGCCGCGTCCCCAGGATGAATTAATCACCAGAGGGAGTTTCCACTAATTGCGCTCGTTTGCAGTACTTCGAGGGTGCTCTACAAATGAATTTAGTTGTTTTGGGTGCAAGGACACCAAAAGGCACATCTGAAAAGATGTTCAACGCATATTTTTTCTCAATTTACAAAAAAAATTGACGACAGTACCCCAATATAACTCACAAATGATTCTGAATATAAATGATTCAACATCTCCTCCCTCCCCCACCTTCAACATCCCCTCCCTCCCCCACCTTCAACATCCCCTCCCTCCCCCACCTTCAACATCACCTCCCTCCCCCACCTTCAACATCCCCTCCCTCCCCCCTCTTCAACATCCCCTCCCTCCCCCCTCTTCAACATCCCCTCCCTCCCTCCCTCACCTTCAACATCCCACCCCTCCCCCACATTCAACATCCGCTCCCTCCCCCACCTTCAACATCCCCTCCCTCCCCCACCTTCAACATCCCACCCCTCCCCCACCTTCAACATCCGCTCCCTCCCCCCCCCCACCTTCAACATCCGCTCCCTCCCCCACCTTCAACATCCCCTCCCTCCCCCACCTTCAACATCCCCTCCCTCCCCCACCTTCAACATCCCCTCCCTCCCCCACCTCCAACATCCCCTCCCTCCCCCACCTTCAACTTCACCTCCCTCCCCCACCTTCAACATTCCCTCCCTCCCCCACCTTCAACATCCCCTCCCTCCCCCACCTTCAACTTCACCTCCCTCCCCCACCTTCAACATCCCCTCCCTCCCCCACCTTCAACATCCACTCCCTCCCCCACCTTCAACATCCCCTTCCTCCCCCACCTTCTACATCTCCTCCCTCCCCCACCTTCAACATCCCCTCCCTCCCCCACCTTCAATATCCCCTCCCTCCCCCACCTTCAACATCCCCTCCCTCCCCCACCTTCAACATTCCCTCCCCCACCTTCAACATTCCCTCCCTCCCCCACCTTCAACATCCCCTCCCTCCCCCACCTTCAACTTCCCCTCCCTCCCCCACCTTCAACTTCACCTCCCTCCCCCACCTTCAACATCCCCTCCCTCCCCCACCTTCAACACCCCTCCCTCCCTCCCCCACCTTCAACATCCCCTCCCTCCCCCACCTTCAACATCCCCTCCCTCCCCCACCTTCAACATCCCCTCCCTCCCCCACCTTCAACATCCCCTCCCTCCCCCACCTTCAACATCCCCTCCCTCCCCCACCTTCAACATCCCCTCCCTCCCCCACCTTCAACACCCCCTCCCTCCCCCACCTTCAACATCCCCTCCCTCCCCAACCTTCAACACCCCCTCCCTCCCCCACCTTCAACATCCCCTCCCTCCCCCACCTTCAACATCCCCTCCCTCCCCCACCTTCAACATCCCCTCCCTCCCCCACCTTCAACATCCCCTCCCTCTCCCACCTTCAACATCCCCTCCCTCCCCCACCTTCAACATCCCCTCCCTCCCCCACCTTCAACATCCCCTCCCTCCCCCACCTTCAACATCCCCTCCCCCTCCTTCAACATCCCCTCCCTCCCCCACCTTCAACATCCCCTCCCTCCCCCACCTTCAATATCCCCTCCCACCACCACCGTAAATGTCCACAGGCAGGTCACAGCAGACACTGACTTTCCCCCTCTGAGACTGGGTGATGCAGTGGGTCAGACACTGTCTTTTCCCCCCTCACCGCCCTCTGCACATTCTCTATACAGAAATTGTCAGAGTTAACTGAATCTCAAATCCCCTTTATGCACTGATATCAGGACAAATATCCCCCTCCCAGCGGCTGTACTATCTCAGTGAACCTCTCTCAATATCAGCGAGTTTAACACAAGCCACAGATTAATCCAAGGAATTCAGGGACATTTCCTTCTTCTCGCTGGATGACTCAGTTGTGAAACGAGTTCTGGGCAAATGCCGATTATTTTGCTCGTGCCCCAGGCTGTTGAGTCCAGACACGCCCAGGTGAAGGATTTAACCCTTTAGTTGCCTCAGTGCCACCCCGCAGGAGTACTGTATTGGGAAATGTTCTGACGGCCGACTATTTTGCCGCTGGCCCAGGTTCTGAATCCAAACCCGCCCAAGTGAAAGATTTAACCTTTACTGTGGGCTCAGTGCCACCCCGCAAGGTGCGTCCGCCCACTGGGCCAAATTGTCCGCTTTGTTTTTTGCGCTGTTACTGAGATTTATCTTGTCAATGCGTGTATCGGTTTCTATTCTTGGAATTCACGAAAAAGTTAGGAATACAAGTTTCAGTTTTATTTTCCTGCGGTGGAGCTTTGCCTCGGGAACTAATGTTTCGTTTGGAATCGTCCCTTTGGTGCAGTCAGTCCTGTGAGTGCCAGGACGCTGCTGTAGTCCGTGTGGTGAAGGTGCTCCCACAGTGCTGTTAGGGAGGGAGTTCCAGGAATTTGACTCAGCGACGATGAAGGAACGGCGATATATTTCCAAGTCAGGATGGTGTGGGACTTGAAGGGGAACTTGGAGGTGGTGGTGTTCTCATGCACCTGCTGCCCTGTGTAAGAATACACCGTTCACGGTAAACTTGACTGAACCTAAAGTGACCAAATTTAATGCACCGACAGGCTTTGAGAGCCTGGCTAAACATTTGTAAAATAAATGATGCGCTTGCAAGCTGTTGTTTTTCTCCAAATGATAAGACCTTGAAAATTCTGTGAGAACAAGGAGTCAACCCTCAGGTGCAAAAACAAGGACTTCTTCAGGCCTTGGTTCACCAAGCGTCAAAACAGATAGGAAAGTGAGAGAGAGACAACAAGGCTATTCACACAGTGAGGGACATGAATGCTGTGGGCGAGTTGACAGGTTTTGGGGTATAAAAGATGCTGTAAATTGACCACTCGCTGCTGCAGTCGAGGGCAGCTTGGTCAGTTGCCAGTTAAATTCATCCGTCTCGTCACCGCCGAGCCGACCTCTCACTGGTGTTAGTACGTATGTGATTGCTTATGATCACTTGAGCTTAAAGTAAATGATTATATTCGTGCGTGCTTACTTGTAATAAGTCAATGACTTGAGTACGAGTTGTTTTACTGTATGATCCGTGCGCGCTTACTTGTAATAAGTAAAGGATAGAGTACAGGTTGTCATGTAATATTTTGTGTGCTTTCTTGTAACTTCTTGTTGATTTTAAATAAAGAATAGTTTACCCTGAAATCTTTGTCTCGAGTTGTCTGTTCCTCAGGTCTGAACTCGAAAACTGTCAGACAGAAGTTCAAAACAACCTGAATGTCTTATACCTTGTCCTTCTAGGTGGTAGAGGGTTTGGCAGGTGCTGTGAAAGAAGCCTTGGTGAGTTGCTGCAGTGCATCTTGTAGATGGTACACACTGCAGCCACGGTGCGCCAGTGGTGGAGGGAGTGAATGTTTAAGGTGGTGGATGTGGTGCCAGTCAAGCGGGCTGCTTTGTCCTGGATGGTGTTGAGTTTCTTGAGTCTTGTTGGAGCTGCACTCATCCAGGCAAGTGGGGAGTATTCCATCACACTTCTGACTTGTGCCTTATAAATGGTGGAAAGGCTTTGGGGAGTCAGGAGGTGAGTCACTCGCAGCAGAATACCCAGCCTCTGACCTGGTCCAGTTAAGTTTCTGGTCAATGGTGACCCCCCAGGATGTTGATGGTGGGGGATTTGACGATGATAATGCTGTTGAATTTCAAGGGGAGGTGGTTAGATTCTCTTGTTGGAGGTGGTCATTGCCTGGCACTTGTGTGGCGTGAATGTTACTTGCCACTTATCAGTCCAAGCCTGAATGTTGTCCAGGTCTTGCTGCATGCGGGCATCGACTGCTTCATTATCTGAGGAGTTGCAAATGGTTCTGAACAAGTTGAAATCATCAGTAAACATCCCCACTTCTGACCTTATGATGGGGGAAGGTCATTGAAGATGGTTGGGCCCAGGACACTGCCCTGAGGAACTGCTACAGAGGTCCTGGGGCTGAGATAATTGGCCTCCAACAACCACAAACATCTTCTTTGTGCTAGGTATGACTCCAACCAGTGGAGAGTTGTCCCCCGATTCCTACTGACTTTAATTTTACTAGGGATCCTTGACGCCACACTCGGTCATATACTGCCTTGAAATCAAGGGTAGTTGCTCTCACCTCACCTCTGAAATTTCTCTCTTTTCTCCATGTTTGGACCAAGGCTGTAATGAGGTCTGGAGCTGAGTGGTCCTGGCAAAACCGAAACTGAGCACTGGCGAGCAGGTTATTCCTGAGTAAGTGTTGCTTAATAGCACTATTGACAACACCGTCCATCACTTTCCTGATGTTTGAGAGTAAGCTGATGGGGCGGTAATTGGCCGGATTGGATTTGTGGACAGGAACTACCTGGACAGTTTTCCACTTTGTCGGGTAGATGCCCGTGTTGTAGCTGTACTGGAACAGCTTGGCTAAAGGCGCGGCTAGTTTGGGAGCACAAGTCTTCAGCACTACAGTCGGGATGTTGTTAGGGCCCGTAGCCTTTACTGTATCGAGTGCGTCCAGCTGTTTCTTGATATCATGTGGAGTGAATTGAATTGGCTGAAGACTGGCTTCTGTGATGGTGGGAAACTCAGGAGGAGGCCGAGATGGATCATCCACTCGACACTTCAGGCTGAAGATGGTTATAAACACTTCAGCCTTGTCTTTGGCACTCACATGCTATGCTCCGCCATCATTGAGGATGGGGATGTTCAAGAGCCTCCTCTTCACGTTAGTTGTTTAAATGTCCACCACGATTCACGACTGGATGTGGCAGGACTGCAGCTTTGCTCGAATCTGTTAGTTGTGGGATCGCTTCGCTCTGTCTACAACATGCTGCTTCTGCTATTTAGCACGTATGTAGTCCTGTGTTGTAGCTTCCCCAGGTTGGCACCTCATTGTTAGGTATGCCTGGTGCTGCTCCTGGCATGTCTTCTACACTTCTCATTGAAGCAGGGTTGGTCCCCTGGCTTGATGGTAATGGTAGAGTGAGGGATATGCCAGGCCATGAGGTTACAGATTGTGGTTGTATACAATTCTGCTGCTGGTGATGGCCCACAGCCCCTCATGGATGCCCAGTTTTGAGCTGCTAGATCTGTTCTGAATCTATCCCATTTAGCACGGTGATAGTGTCACACAACACAATGGAGGGTGTCCTCAATGTGAAGATGGGACTTTGATTCCACAAGGATTGGTCACTCCTCCCACTACTGTCATGGACAGATGCATCTGCGACAGCTAGATTGGTGAGGACGATGTCAAGTATGTTTTCCCTCATGTTGGTTCTCGGACCACCTGCCGTAGGCCCAGTCTGGCAGCTATGTCCTTCAGGACTCGGCCAGCTCGGTTAGTAGTGGTGCTACTGAGCCACTCTTGGTGATGAACATTGAAGTCCCCAACCGAGCCTACATTCTGTGCCCTTGATACCCTCTGTGCTTCTTTCAAGTGGTGTTTAACATGGAGGAGAACTGATTCATCAGCTGAGGGAGGGTGGTAATCAGCAGGAGGTTTTCTTGACCTGAAGCCATGAGACTTCATGGGATCCGGAGTCAATGTTGAGGACTCCCAGGGCCATTCCCTCCCGACTGTATACCACTGTGCCGCCACCTCTGGTGGATCTGTCCTGCCGGTGGGACAGGATATACTCAGAAATGGTGATGGAGTAGTCTGGGACGTTGGCTGAAAGGCAATGTTCCCTCTATTTCTTTTTTGGATGTTTGGCCCCTTTAATGGGCTGTGTGGCCCATTCAACTTTCCACACATGTGCGGCTTTTCCCACAGTAAAGCTGGCAAGCGGCCTGCACGGGACCTTCAGCTTAACGGGAACATTGCTGAAAGCTATGATTCTGTGAGTATGACTATGTCAGGCTGTTGCTCGGCTAGTCTAGTCTAGGGGACAGCTCCCCAGCTGTTAGTAAGGACGACATTGGGTGGGGGGTGGGGGCCATGTCAGAGGGCAGTTAAGAATCAACCACGTTGCGGTGGGTCTGGAGTCACATTTAGGCCAGACCGGGTAAGGACGGCAGATTTTCTTCCCTAAAGGACATTAGTGAATCAGATGGGCTTTTACATAGAAACATAGAAAAAAAATAGAAAAATAGGAGCAGGAGTAGGCCATTCGGCCCTTCAAGCCTGCTCCGTCATTCAACATGATCATGGCTGATCTTCTATCTCAATACCATATTCCCGCTCTCTCCCCATACCCCTTGATGCCTTTTGTGTCTAGAAATCTATCTGTCGCCTTCTTAAATATATTCAGTGACTTGGCCTCCACAGCCTTCTGTGGTAGAGAATTCCACAGGTTCACCACCCTCTGAGTAAAGAAATTTCTCCTCATCTCAGTCCTAAATATGCTACCCCATGTCCTGAGACTGTGACCCCTCGTTCTAGACCCCCAGCCAGGGGAAACATCCTCCCTGCATCCAGTCTGTCTAGCCCTGTCAGAATTTTATACGTTTCAATGAGATCCCCTCTCCTTCTTCTAAACTCTAGTGAATACAGGCCTAGTCGACCCAATCTCTCCTCATACGACTGTCCTGCCATCCCAGGAATCAGTCTGGTGAACCTTCGCTGCACTCCCTCTATGGAAAGCATATCCTTACTTAGGTAAGGAGACCAAAACTGCACACAGTACTCCAGGTGTGGTCTCACCAAGGCCCTGTACAAGTGTAGTAAGACATCCTTGCTCCTGTACTCAAATCCTCTTGCAATGAAGGTCAACATAACATTTGCCTTCCTAACTGCTTGCTGCACCTGCATGTTTGCTTTCAGTGACTGGTGTACAAGTACACCCAGGTCCCTTTGTACATCAGCATTTCCCAATCTAGCACATTTAAATAATACTCTACCTTTCTGTTTTTCCTACTGAAGTGGATAACTTCACATTTATCCACGTTATACTACTCTGCCATGTATTTGTCCACACACTCAACTTACCTAAATCGCCTTGAAGCCTCTTTGCATCCTCCTCACAACTTACAATCCCACCTAGAATCGTGTCATCAGCAAACTTGAAAATATTACATTTGGTTCCCTCATCCAAATCATTGATATATATTATGAATAGCTGGGGCCCAAGCACCGATCCCGGCGGTACCCACTAGTCACCGCCTGCCACCCCGAAAAAGATCCATTTATTCCTACTCTCTGTTTCCTGTCTGTTAACCAATTTTCAATCTATGCCAGTAGATTACCCCCAATCCCATGTGCTTTAATTTTGCACACTAACCTCTTATGTGGGACTTTATCAAAGGCCTTCTGAAAATCCAAATACACCACATCCACTAGTTCTCCCTTATCTATTCTACCAGTTACATCCTAAAAAAAACTCCAGTAGGTTTGTCAAACACGATTTCCCTTTCATAAATCCATGTTGACTTTGTCTAATCCCGTTGATATTTTCTAAGTGTCCTGTTATCACATCCTTTATAATAGACTCTAGCATTTTCCCTACTACTGATGTTTGGGTAACCGGTCTGTAGTTCCCTGTTTTCTCTCTCCCTCCTTTTTTTAAATAGTGCGGTTACATTTGCCACCCTCCAATCTACGGGAACTGTTCCATAATCAATAGAATTTTGGAAGATGACAACCAATGCATCCACTATTTCCATGGCTATCTCTTTTAGTACTCTGGGATGCAGATTATCAGGCCCTGGGGATTTATCAGCTTTCAGTCCCATTAATTTCTCCAGCACTATTTTTTTACTAATACGAATTTCCTTTAATTCCTCCTTCTCACTAGACCCTTGGCTCCCTAGCATTTCTGGTAAGTTATTTGTGTCCTCTTCCGTGAAGACAGAACCAAAGTATTTGTTTAATTGCCAAGCCCTTTCCTTGTTCCCCATTATAAATTCTCCTGATTCTAACTATGAGGGACCTACATTTGTCTTCACTAATATTTTTATTTTTACATACTTGTAGATGCTTTTACAATCCGCTTTTATGTTCCTTGCACGTTTACTCTCACACTCTATTTTTCCCCACTTAATCAATCTCTTGGTTCTTTTTTGCTGAACTCTAAACTGTTCCCAATCCTCTGGCTTGCTACTTTTTCTGGCAACTTTATATGACTCCTCTTTGGATCTAATACTAGCCTTAATTTCTTTTGTTAGCCATGGTTGGGCCGCTTTTCCTTTTGTGTTTTTGCGCCAGAAAGGAATGTATAACTGTTGCAATTCATGCATTCGCTCCTTAAATGTTAGCCATTGTCTATCCGCCGTCATGCCTTTTAATGAAGCTCCCCAATCTATCATCGCCAACTCACTCCTCATACCATCGTAGTTTCCTTTGTTTAGATTTAGGACCTTGTTTCGGATTGGACTTCTGCACTTTCCATTTTAATGAAGAATTCTATCATGTTATGGTACTCTTCCGACAATCCGATAGTTTCAAGGTCACCATTAGTGAATTTCAACTCCCCAGCTGCCGTGTTGGGATTTGAACTCATGTCTCCGGATCATAAGTTTAGGCCTCCGGATTACTCGCCCAGTAACATAACCACTATGCCTTGAACCTTCGAACTCAAAGGCAAGTGTGCTCTCCATTGAGCCACGGCTGACACCTAGGTTTTGTGAAATCTGCTTAAAAGAAGTGGTCAGTGACACTGAACCCAATGAAACATCTGGCGGTGACACTGGGTAAGAATAGGATTTGGCTTGGTTGTGATGTTTCCTAGCAGAATAGATTAGCGAGAACCAGTGGATGTGGTGAATTTGGATTTTCAGAAGGCATTCGATAAGGTGCCACACAAGAGGTTATTAAACAAAATTAGGGCTCTTGGGATTGGAGATAATATACTAGCATGGATTGAGGATTGGTTAACGGAAAGAAAAGTCAGTAGGAATAAAAGGGTCATTTTCGGGTTGGCAGGCTGTAACTAGTGGGATTCCGCAAGGATCAGTGCTTGGGCCTCAGCTATTCACAATCTAGATCAATGATTTGAATGAGGGGATCAAATGTAATATATCCAAGTTTGCTGATGATACAAAGCTAGGTGGGAATGTAAGTTGTGAGGAGGATGCAAAGAGGCTCAAGAGGATATAGACAGGCGAAGTGAGTGAGCAAGGACATAGCAAATGGAATATAATGTGGAGAAATGTGAAGTTATCCACTTTGGTGGGTAAAATAGAGAAGCGTTTTTTTTTAAATGGTGAGAGATTGTGAAATGTTGGTGTTCAGAGGGACCTGGGTGTCCTTGTAAATGAATCACTGAAAGTTAACATGCAGGTACAGCAAGCAATTAGGAATGCAAAGGGTATGTTGGCCTTTATTACAAGAGCATTTGAGTACAATAGTAAAGACGTCTTACTGCAATTATATAGGGCTCTGGTGAGACCACACCTGGAGTAGTGTGTACAGTTTTGGTCTCCTTACCCAAGGAAGGATATACGTGCCATAGAGGGAGTGCAATGAAGGTTCACCAGACTGATTCCTGGGATGGGGGGATTGTCCTATGAGTAGAGATTCAGTAGACTAGGCCTATATTCTCCAGAGTTTAGAAGAATGAGAGGTGATCTCATTGAAACATACAAAATTCTTACAGGGCTTGACAGGGTAAATGCAGGGAGGATGTTTCCCCTGGCTGGGGAGTCCAGAACCAGGGGTCACAATCTCAGAATAAAGGTTCGGCCATTTAGGATTGAGATGAGGAGAAATTTCTTCACTCAGAGGGTGGTGAAGTTTTGGAATTCTCTACCCCAGAGGGCTGTGGAGGCTCAGTCATTGAGTATATCCAAGACAGAGATCGATAGATTCTTGGATATTAAGTGAATCAAGGAATATGGGGATAGTGCAGGAAAGTGGAGTTGAGGTGGAAGATCAGCTATGATCTTATTGAATGGGAGAGGCAGGCTCGAGGGGCTGAATGGCCGACTCCTGCTCCTATTTCTTTTGTTCTGATGTTCCCCCATCGCCTCAAATCTATTATTTTTGTGTGGCCCTGCCCCACCAATGGGACTTCACACACAACAGGTGGTCCAGTGGAACCTTACAGATGCATTGCTCACAATTTTCTATTTTAAATGGATGAAAATTGGCAGGCAGTACACCTGCATCTAAAGCTGTCATTGCTGTGAAGCCCCGTCAGTGGCAGAGTCAAGGAAAATTCTCCCCATTATCTTCAAAACTGTATTGGTACTGATGTTAATCCAGCTCCCTCACACTGTCACACAGTAACCCCTCCCAACAACCTGTGTCACTGACTGTAACTTGTAAGGGATTCTGACCCTGCGTGTCTCGCAGCCTGTGAGATTCACGCGGCTCTGTGCAGCCTGTATGTCAGTGCGGGTCTAGGCCTTGTTGCCTGTTCTGGTCTCCAGCCAGTCTGGGAACACTAGACACACCTGTGAGTGGTTCGAATCACTCGCCCTTACGGTTCTAGACACTGGACTTAGATGCGAGAGCAGTAATGGAGATGAAACTCATGTAGACTCGGTTGAATGGTACGAAATGGAAAATCTTTATTGCATGATACTTAAGATTATGAAATACATGTCATAAGCACAGATTAATGACAGTACAATCTTACAAGCAGTTATATAGTCGATCTTAGGGAAACGAGGAACGAACGGCACACCGTAAATAGGGGCACACATTACAAATATCCTTAATCCTTAAACCCTCCCCTATCAATATCTATCCTAACTAGATTCGTAGGATTTCGAGACTCATGCTCACCACTCGTGATAACTCGGAGAAATTCCGAATAGCTGATCGGATGTTTTTCACCGCAGCACCCACGTGTCGGTCAGGAGATCTCCTGGTCCCACTTGTTTACTTGCTTCTGCTGCTCCGGCTAGCAGGCTGGACCGTCTGCTGTGATGAAGACCTGTGTTGGTTGGTTTAACAGGTACTTTTCCGAGCACAGTTCAGTCAATATCATCGATGTGATATGTTCTTCGCAAGTTCGAAGAAGTCTTCCTGGCAAGGAAAACTTGGCTGTTCGACCTACAGGCGCGGTCGGGATTTACTGACCGTGGCGATGAATATGGTCTTCCTCTCTTCTCATCTCATCTCATCTCATCTCATCTCGGGCCTTTAGTTCCGCTGCCAGTTACCAACATAGGTCTTCGTTACGCGACACGAGGTAGATCCGAACGGATCAGAAAGTTCAACAGTCTTTTCAAAGAGGCAACAGGCAAGCAGGAGCCCGACTACGAGTACACAGGAGCAGCCACGAGGTTAAGAGTCGATCGGATAAGAGAAAGATGGACGGTTTGGAGCCTGCAATTATAGTGCAAAATCTTCCGTTTCCCGCCCAACCTTAATGTCCATTCTTTTGTTTAAGGTCTGGCGCTCAAATGTCTTGTATGGGTGATCTCCGTTCTTAATGGGTTTCGGGGCTACTCGTAAATGTCTGAGTACCTGTTAATATTTCTCCCATTGTTAAATCGGTCGGTGTTCTCCCTGGAGGGGTTGTGGGGCTTCCAAGTGTTTTGTATAACTATCTGCTAACGGCTCTCTCATCGTAGAGTCGTTGGGGTTTTACATATTAATGTCTTTTGGATGGGCCCCTGATTACTCGGTACAATAGCTTTCATTCGTACCTGGGAGACCGATTTCAGTATTTATGTGTATACTGCAAACCCATAATGTCTCGTGTATTATCTTCACTGTGCTGAATCTTAATCGATCTTGCACAAATGTTTATTGGAACGCCATCTTGTCTGCCTGTTGAAAAGTCTAGAATGTTCTGTCACGAGGTGCGGCGGCCATTTTACAGGCTGCTTGTGTCCACTTTAAACCTGGCAGCATTCTGCTGAAATAAAAGCTGTTTGAACGAAACTTTGTGTTTTCTCCTTATTAAAATAAAATCGCGATATATTGCGAATTCTACAAACTGTACTGATGTTAATCCAGCTCCCTCACACGATCAGGCTCGCTAA
>CM059449.1:18056201-18143701 GCA_030390025.1 Squalus acanthias
TTGAAGGTGGGGGAGGGAGGGGATGTTGAAGGTGGGGGAGGGAGGGGATGTTGAAGGTGGGGGAGGGAGGGGATGTTGAAGGTGGGGGAGGGAGGGGATGTTGAAGGTGGGGGAGGGAGGGGATGTTGAAGGTGGGGGAGGGAGGGGATGTTGAAGGTGGGGGAGGGAGGGGATGTTGAAGGTGGGGGAGGGAGGGGATGTTGAAGGTGGGGGAGGGAGGGGATGTTGAAGGTGGGGGAGGGAGGGGATGTTGAAGGTGGGGGAGGGAGGGGATGTTGAAGGTGGGGGAGGGAGGGGATGTTGAAGGTGGGGGAGGGAGGGGATGTTGAAGGTGGGGGAGGGAGGGGATGTTGAAGGTGGGGGAGGGAGGGGATGTTGAAGGTGGGGGAGGGAGGGGATGTTGAAGGTGGGGGAGGGAGGGGATGTTGAAGGTGGGGGAGGGAGGGGATGTTGAAGGTGGGGGAGGGAGGGGATGTTGAAGGTGGGGGAGGGAGGGGATGTTGAAGGGGGGAGGGGATGTTGAAGGGGGGGAGGGAGGGGATGTTGAAGGGGGGGAGGGAGGGGATGTTGAAGGTGGGGGAGGGAGGGGATGTTGAAGGTGGGGGAGGGAGGGGATGTTGAAGGTGGGGGAGGGAGGGGATGTTGAAGGTGGGGGAGGGAGGGGATGTTGAAGGTGGGGGAGGGAGTGGATGTTGAAGGTGGGGGAGGGAGGGGATGTTGAAGGTGGGGGAGGGAGGGGATGTTGAAGGTGGGGGAGGGAGGGGATGTTGAAGGTGGGGGAGGGAGGGGATGTTGAAGGTGGGGGAGGGAGGGGATGTTGAAGGTGGGGGAGGGAGGGGATGTTGAAGGTGGGGGAGGGAGGGGATGTTGAAGGTGGGGGAGGGAGGGGATGTTGAAGGTGGGGGAGGGAGGGGATGTTGAAGGTGGGGGAGGGAGGGGATGTTGAAGGTGGGGGAGGGAGGGGATGTTGAAGGTGGGGGGATGGGATGTTGAAGGTGGGGGAGGGAGGGGATGTTGAAGGTGGGGGAGGGAGGGGATGTTGAAGGTGGGGAGGGAGGGGATGTTGAAGGTGGGGGAGGGAGGGGATGTTGAAGGTGGGGGAGGGGATGTTGAAGGTGGGGGAGGGAGGGGATGTTGAAGGTGGGGGAGGGAGGGGATGTTGAAGGTGGGGGAGGGAGGGGATGTTGAAGGTGGGGGAGGGAGGGGATGTTGAAGGTGGGGGAGGGAGGGGATGTTGAAGGTGGGGGAGGGAGGGGATGTTGAAGGTGGGGGAGGGGTTGGATTCAGAACCGGGGCCACCGGCAAAACAGTCGGCCGTCAGAACATTTCCCAATACAGTACTCCTGCGGGGTTGCACTGAGGCAACTAAAGGGTTAAATCCTTCACCTGGGCGTATCTGGACTCAACAGCCTGGGGCACGAGCAAAATAATCGGCATTTGCGCAGAACTCGTTTCACAACTGAGTCATCCAGCGAGAAGAAGGAAATGTCCCTGAATTCCTTGGATTAATCTGTGGCTTGTGTTAAACTCGCTGATATTGAGAGAGGTTCACTGAGAGAGTACAGCCGCTGGGAGGGGGATATTTGTCCTGATATCAGTGCATAAAGGGGATTTGAGATTCAGTTAACTCTTTGACAATTTCTGCACAGAGAATGTGCAGAGGGCGGTGAGGCTGGAGTTGCAGAGGGCGGTGAGGCTGGAGTTGCAGAGGGCGGTGAGGCTGGAGTTGCTGAGGGTGGAGTTGCAGAGGACGGTGAGGGTGGAGTTGCAGAGGGCGGTGAGGGTGGAGTTGCAGAGGGCGGTGAGGGGGGAGTTGCAGAGGGCGGTGAGGGGTTAATTGAAGAGAGCAGTGAGGGGGAAAGGGCAGTGTATGACCCACTGCACCGCCGAGTCCCAGAGGGGGAAAGGACAGTGTCTGACCCACTGCACCATCCAGGCCCAGAGGGGGAAAGGACAGTGTCTGACCCACTGCACTATCCAGTCCCAGAGGGTGAAAGGACAGTGTCTGACCCACTGCACTATCCAGTCCCAGAGGGGGAAAGGACAGTGTCTGACCCACTGCACCACCCAGTCCCAGAGGGGGAAAGGACAGTGTCTGACCCACTGCACCGCACCAGTCCCAGAGGGGGAAAGGACAGTGTCTGACCCACTGCACCACCCAGTCCCAGAGGGGGAAAGGACAGTGTCTGACCCACTGCACCGCCCAGTCCCAGAGGGGGAAAGGACAGTGTCTGACCCACTGCACCACCCAGTCCCAGAGGGGGAAAGGACAGTGTCTGACACACTGCACCGCCCAGTCCCAGAGGGGGAAAGGACAGTGTCTGACCCACTGCACCACCCAGTCCCAGAGGGGGAAAGGACAGTGTCTGACCCACTGCACCACCCAATCCCAGAGGGGGAATGGACAGTGTCTGCCCTAAATGACTAATTTGAATGTTTTTTTGTGACTGACATCATCTCCTCCTCTGCCTGCAGAAACCGAACTCAATTTTACCAGATTTCTACTCTGTGTTATCCAGAGGGAATTTGTCTGCACGTTGGTCCTAAATGTGTGTCCATCTTTCGTGGGAAATAATTTTATGTTTTCTTTCGTCAGAAGGAACACCGATATTTCTGCAAGTTGGGATGGTGTGTGACTTGGAGGTGGTGGAGCTTCCAGGCACCAGCTGCTCTTGTCCTCCAAGGTGGTGCAGTCTGGGGGTCAGGGACTTTCAGTTGAAGAAGACTTGGCGAGTTGCTGCAACCGGCCTGTGGGGTGCGAGTGGATGTTGAAGGTGGGGGAGGGAGGGGATGTTGAAGGTGGGGGAGGGAGGGGATGTTGAAGGTGGGGGAGGGAGGGGATGTTGAAGGTGGGGGAGGGAGGGGATGTTGAAGGTGGGGGAGGGAGGGGATGTTGAAGGTGGGGGAGGGAGGGGATGTTGAAGGTCGGTGGAGGGAGGGGATGTTGAAGGTGGGGGAGGGAGGGGATGTTGACGGTGGGGGAGGGAGAGGATGTTGACGGTGGGGAGGGAGGGGATGTTGAAGGTGGGGGAGGGAGGGGATGTTGAAGGTGGGGGAGGGAGGGGATGTTGAAGGTGGGGGAGGGAGGGGATGTTGAAGGTGGGGGAGGGAGGGGATGTTGAAGGTGGGGGAGGGAGGGGATGTTGAAGGTGGGGGAGGGAGGGGATGTTGAAGGTGGGGGAGGGAGGTGATGTTGAAGGTGGGGGAGGGAGGGGATGTTGAAGGTGGGGGAGGGAGTGGATGTTGAAGGTGGGGGAGGGAGGGGATGTTGAAGGTGGGGAAGGAGTGGATGTTGAAGGTGGGGGAGGGAGGGGATGTTGAAGGTGGGGGAGGGAGGGGATGTTGAAGGTGGGGGAGGGAGGGGATGTTGAAGGTGGGGGAGGGAGGGGATGTTGAAGGTGGGGGAGGGAGGGGATGTTGAAGGTGGGGGAGGGAGGGGATGTTGAAGGTGGGGGAGGGAGGGGATGTTGAAGGTGGGGGAGGGAGGGGATGTTGAAGGTGGGGGAGGGAGGGGATGTTGAAGGTGTGGCAGGGAGGGGATGTTGAAGGTGGGGGAGGGAGGTGATGTTGAAGGTGGGGGAGGGAGGGGATGTTGAAGGTGGGGGAGGGAGGGGATGTTGAAGGTGAGGGAGGGGGGGGATGTTGAAGGTGGGGGAGGGAGGGGATGTTGAAGGTGGGGGAGGGAGGGGATGTTGAAGGTGGGGGAGGGAGGGGAAGTTGAAGGTGGTGGAGGGAGGGGATGTTGAAGGTGGGGGAGGGAGAGGATGTTGAAGGTGGGGGAGGGAGGGGATGTTGAAGGTGGGGGAGGGAGGGGATGTTGAAGGTGGGGGAGGGAGGGGATGTTGAAGGTGGGGGAGGGAGAGGATGTTGAAGGTGGGGGAGGGAGGGGGTGTTGAAGGGGGGGGATCGAGGGGATGTTGAAGGGGGGGAGGGAGGGGATGTTGAAGGTGGGGGAGGGAGTGGATGTTGAAGGTGGGGGTGGAGGGGATGTTGAAGGTGGGGGACGGAGGGGATGTTGAAGGTGGGGGACGGAGGGGATGTTGAAGGTGGGGGACGGAGGGGATGTTGAAGGTGGGGGACGGAGGGGATGTTGAAGGTGGGGGACGGAGGGGATGTTGAAGGTGGGGGACGGAGGGGATGTTGAAGGTGGGGGAGGGAGGGGATGTTGAAGGTGGGGGAGGGAGGGGATGTTGAAGGTGGGGGAGGGAGGGGATGTTGAAGGTGGGGGAGGGAGGGGATGTTGAAGGTGGAGGGGGAGGGGTAGTTGAAGGTGGGGGAGGGAGGGGTAGTTGAAGGTGGGGGAGGGAGTGGATGTTGAAGTTGGGGGAGGGAGGGGATGTTGAAGGTGGGGGATGTTGAAGGTGGGGGAGGGAGGAGATGGTGAACGTGGGGGTGGGAGGGGATGTTGAAGGTGGGGGAGGGAGATATTGTTGAAGGTGGGGGAGGGAGGAAATGGTGAAGGTGGGGGAGGGAGGGGATGTTGAAGGTGGGGGAGGGAGGGGATGTTGAAGGTGGGGGAGGGAGGGGATGTTGAAGGTGGTGGAGGGAGGGGTTGTTGAAGGTGGGGGAGGGAGGAGATGTTGAAGGTGGGGGAGGGAGGGTGATGTTGAAGGTGGGGAGGGAGGGGATGTTGAAGGTGGGGGAGGGTGGAGATGGTGAAGGTCGTGAATTGGCTGCTGATCAATGGTGTTTGGATAGCTATCTGTATTTGTGTAAATGTTATCATATATTATACATATAAGATATAATTTTTCTATATCCATACAAGGAGACCACATTAACTCTTTTCCAGTGAATGTAGTGCAAGATTTAAAATTCCTGTTCAAATAAATTCACCTTTGGAATGCACCTGTTGAGGTACTTGAGAACGAATTGTTGTTAACATAAATGCGGTTTGCTCCAATTACCGGGGATATGACTGTGAATAACCTGATTTTAATTTGCAGGAAATAAACTAAAAAAAATATGCAGAATCATTTGTTATTTATATTGGGGTACAGTAGTCAGTTTATTAATAGATTGAGAAAAAATATACGTTGCACATCTTTTCAGATTTGCCTATTGGTGTCCTTGCAACGAAAACAAGCAGGTTAATTTTGGAGCCTCCTCGAAGGACTGCAAACGAGCGCAATTAGTGGAAACTCCCGCTGGAGATTAATTCATCCTGGGGACGCGGCCAGTCTTGTGGGTGGCGCCTGCTTCCAGCGCAATGTTTTTTAAACCAGCGCAAAAGATCGCGGAAGATTGATTTCTGCTGAATGTAATTTGCGCTTAAAATTCAGTGATCTTTTGCACGGGTTACCCCGATTCGGGTGAATTGAGCCGAAAAGACCAGCGCAAACAAACAGTAACTGCAGGCCCCAAAATGAACAAAGGATGGAGGAAATCTAAAGCAGCGAGAGCCCTGAGGCAAAGGGGAGCAAATGGCAGAGATGGGAAACATAAAACATCCGGAGAGAAAGTTTGAATTAAACTAAAACACAAGTTGTTGGAAAGGTACAGCGGACCAGTGAAGAGACAGAACAGGTGAAGAGGGAGGGCACAGCCTACCTCCGCCAGCACTGTGATCTGACCAAGGATTCCGCCAACCTGTCCCCCCCTTCCCTGGACACCGACAGAACCCGCTTCCTGCCCCTCCCTGAATATATCTGGAGATATCTGGTCCCTGATTGGTTTATTCAGCTCTCTGACGAGCATTCTCCATACTTAGCCCGTGGATTCCAAATACCAGTTTTGCTCTATTTATTTCCCCACCCAAGAATAAGCTCTAATTATTGGGAGACAGTAAATGAAAGTGCAGTTAAATGAAAAGTGTTGCGTACAGCGATGAGTTGTGAGCCCAGCATCATTCTGTCCAAAGTAAACCAGCAAAGTGAGTGCGCTGGATTGTTAGTGAACCGTTAACCTTTTTCTCTCCACTTTCCATATTTGCAGCTCAGCACTTTGTGAGCAGGAAGGAGTTGCCTATAGGCAGGAAGAACAAGAGATTTGCCACAAATAACAGCACTGCTCACCAGCTCACACACTTCTTTATTGTATTGGTTCACACCTTGAGCACAACATATTCCCCAGTGTACAGAGTCTGAGTGAGTATACAGAGAAAAACAGAGAAGTTACAACATGGACACAGGCCAGTTGACAAAACCAGTCCATGTCAGCATTTACCCTCCACCAAAACCAGTAATTCTATTCACATTTAACCGTCCTGTTCCCATATCCCTTCAACCCCTTTTTCTTCCTCTCTCTCTCTCCAGTCTAAGCTTGAATGTTGACATTGTTTCTGCCTCAGCCACTAACCCAGCAACTGAATTCCACAGCCTCATGACTCTCTGTGTAAAGAGGTTTCTCCTGCTCCCTGTTCTAAATCTATTACATTAATCTTTGATCTATCGCCCCTTGTTCTTGACCCCTCAACCACTGCAAACAGTCTGCTTCTACCTACCCTGTCCCATCCTTTCATCATTTTAAGCATTTCTACCATGTGCTATGAAATAGTGGCAATAACAGAGACCTGGGTGAAAGAAGGGGAGGATTGGGAACTTAATATTACTGGCTATTGGGTGTCTATGATAGGCCACAAAGTAGATGAAAGGAGATAGAGGAGCCTATTTTCAGGCAAATTACAGATGGATGCAAGAAATATAGAGTAATGATAATGGGGGACTTCAATTTTCCGAGTATAGACTGGGATAGTAACAGTGTAAAGGGCAAAGAGGGGGATGATTTCCTGAAATGTGCACAAGAGAACTTGCTTGTTCAATGTATTTCCATCCCAGCGAGGAAGGAAGCAGTGCTGGATCTAGTTCTGGGGAAGGAAGTGGGACAAGTGAAGCATGTTTCAGTGGGGGTGGGGGGTGGGGTGGCATTTGGGGCATACTGGTCATAATATGAACAGATTTAGAATAGTTATGGAAAAGAACTGGAGGAGGGCTAATTTTATTGAGTTGAAAAGGGATCTGGCCCAGGTGGATTGGAATCAAACATTGGTAGGCAAAACAGTAATTGACCAATGGGAGGCCTTCAAAGAGGAGATGGTTCAGGTACAGAGTAGACACATTCCCACAAGGCGGAAAGGAAGGGCATCCAAAGCTAGAGCTCCCTGGATGACTTAATATAGAGATTAAAATTAAACAGAAAAAGGAGGCTTATGACAAATGTAAGGTTCTTATATATTAATGACCGCGACATGGGTATACAGGGTATAACTTCAATGTTTCCAGATAGCACACAACTTGGAAATGTGGAAAACAATGAGAAGGATAGTAACAGACTTCAGAAGGACATAAACAGACTGGTGAAATGGCAGATGAAGATTAACTCAGAGAAGAGTGAAGTGATAGATTTTAGTGGGAAGAATAAGGAGGCAATACAAACCAAATGCTACAATTATAAAGGGGCTGCAGCAACACAAAGCCCTGGGGGTGTGTATATAAATCATTGAAGGTGGCAGGACAAGTTGAGAAGGCTGTTGTAAAAGCATATGGGATCCTTGGCTTTATTAATACAGGCATAGAGTACAGAAGCAAGGAACTTGCGCTAAACCTTTATAAAACACTGGTTAGGCCTCAGCTGGAGTACTGTGTTCAATTCTGGGCACCACACTTTAGGAAGGATGTGAAGGACTTACAGAGGGTGCAGAAGAGATTTACTAGATTTGTATCAGGGATGAAGGACTTCAGTTATGTGGAGAGACTGGAGAATCTGTTGTTGTTCTCTTTAGAGCAGAGAAGTTTAACGGGAGATTTGATAGAGGTGTTCAAAATCATGAACGGTTTTCATAGAGTAAATAAGGAGAAACTGGCAGAAGGGTCGGTAACCAGAGGACACAGATTTAAGGTGATTGGCTAAAGAACCAGAGGTGACATGAGGGGAAACAAAATTAGGCATCGAGTTATCGTATTCTGGAAAGCACTGTCTGAAAGGGTGGTGGAATCAGATTCAGCAGTAACTTTTAAAAGGGAATTGAATAGATACTTTAATGGAAATCTATTAAAGTGCGATGGGGAAAGAGCAGGGTAGTGGGACTAATTGGAAAACTCTACCAAAGAGCCGGCACAGGCACGATGGGTCGACTGACCTCCTCTGTCTATGATTCTGTGTGTCCCACTGTTGGAGGAACGGAAACACTGATTCCTTACACCAAAGCTCAAGTTGGTCTGTCTAATTCCCTCCTGTCTCCTCACTAGCACGTGGCACAGGAAGTATTTCAGGAAATACCACACTTGAAATTACTCCATTAACTTTCTTCTACCCGACCATGATTTCTGGCCCCCTATGTAACAGAGGCCCCCCTCCTCCTCTAGGTACTGGGGTCTCCGCTACTACTCTGACCCCCAGTATGGTCTTCTCTAATGCCTCATCCATCAAAGCTTCTCCCTCCCTAATATTTTCATGCATGGCTAGTTGCTCAGTAAGGCTGAGGACTACATCCTTGAGTGCAGTGAGCTGCTCGCAGCTGAAACTCTCCTGAATCTAGGGCTGGGAGGCAAAATCTCACATTTCCACAATGTACAAAGTAATCCTTTCCTGTGCAACTTCAAAGTTTTAGTATTGAGTTAAAAAATAACATTTTGTCTCTTGGTTAATGTCCTTAGCAGGCGCTACCCCCTCTACACCGAATTCCCACTCCCACCAAATTCCCATTGTCCAAGTCCTCACTCTGTCCCCAGCTCACTCCATTACCAGCTCACTCTGCTGTGCTCTCAGCTCCTTATTACTCTACATTGTAAGTTCATGTTCCTTGCTCTCTAAGGTTACTGATTAACACAGTTTTCACATCTCTTCCTCCCTCTATTGTATCATGGCTCCCTCATTTGTGACCATCCCACAACAAACACATCTCATGGTGTGCATCTTCATCAACCTTCTCTCGGCAGTTTCCCTTTCTTATATTTCTCCCATTGCCCCCTTTCCTACATTACAACAGCGACTACACTTCAAAACTACTTCATTGGCTGTGAAGCGCTTTGCGACATTCCGAGAGCATGAAAGGCGCTATATCAATGCAAGTCTTTACTTTTTCTTTTAGTTTCACTGATTTTAAATAACCTTTGTTCCTTTTTGATTTTACTTCTTATCTAGTGTCCCCTTTTACTTTTTCCTTCCCTCGGGTATTATTTAATTTGCCGTGTCTCGGATGGTCCTCTTTGTCATGTACTTCCCACTGGTGTTCTATCTCACCCCAGTTCCTCTCTCCTGCCCCTCTTTACCTTTTCTTCCCATCTTGAGTCTGTGGTTCCCTTGGTGTATTTCTGCCCATGTTTAAATTCTCTCTGTCTCTGGGCCCCATGATTCTCGGTGTTTTTGAGTTTTTTAATTTAATTTTACAGGAGTCTCTGGAACAGTTGCCACGAGTTTGTTCCACTGCACCGATTAAACAAACAAATATCACCAACAAGACATTGTCACTCGGTTGTGCCCGCCCTGACCTCAGGTGACATTGGGACCATCTGCACCACCTGTGACTGAGACCGACGCCCATCAGTTTGCAGCTGGCAGGAGGCAGGTAGGCGGTGTGAAATTATGGGATGGAGCTGTTAGTGACCTTTCACCCCGCAAATTGTCAGCGGGGCGGAGTTTTTCCCGCGCTCACTCAGTCCTGGACTGAAGAAGGGAAAGAGTCTCTCAGTGAAAGTGTGGGTGAAGGTGTGGAGATGGGACATGTTGTCCGCATTGTAAAATGACACCTGTCCGCCCTCATAGTCCAGGAACAACCCGATCTTCCGGGGATCCCCACTCGGGGTGAGTGGGGTCTCAGAGGGGGAGGTGCCGGCAACATAGCCACTTCCGGGCAGCAGCCACACAGTCCAGTATCCGAGCTCAGGTGTCGGGTCAATGTTCCCTTTCCTGTCGACTGACTCTCGGGCCACTCCCAGACTCCACCGTGTCTTATCCCCCACCTTCACCTCCCAGTAGTGTCTCCCTGATGTGAATCCCTCCGATCCCAGGATATAGATGAATGTATCAAACCTCTCCGGGGTCTCAAGGAACTCCTGCCATTTGTTTCCGAGTCTCACACTGGTCCGGTCCTCAGACACGATGAGCCGGGGATGGGCTGTGTTCAGATCCAGAGTCAGAGAGGCTGGAGCTGGGGGAAAGTTACAATAACACAGTGAGCGGTTTAGTTTCTTGCTGTGATTTATTCAAACACTTTCCCTTTTTAAAGTGGCCATTCGGGGGATTCGCGGGAACTGCGGTGTTTTTAAAGGGCTCCAGGTTCTGTTATTGGAATCTGCTCTGACCCGGGGGTTCACGCTCCTGGGGTCGCTCTGACCTCTGCTGCCCACTGCGATCCGACCAGGAACTCTGCGGCCCCCGGTCCCCTGCTGTTCTCAGCGGCTGCAGAGAGACCCAGGGACCTTCAGAAACACACAAGGAATCGGCGCCAGAGGCTACGGCGGGGCTTCCAAACGGAAGAGGGAGAAAGGTACAGACACCGGAAGGAAAGAGAGAAGGGAAGGGAAAAGGGCAAAAGAAACAAAAGAATGGGAACTGCTGCAGAGGGGAAGAGAGAACCCAGAGGAGGAGAGAAACTAAATTTATATTAAAACCGACAACATGATATCCATAAATCTCAATAGACTCCAACACACAATCAGGCAAAACTAAACTGATCGACATAACAGGACAGGTGGAAGCGGCATTTCTACAGGAGTCCCTCCTCATCGCCGTCAGAACACACCAGGTTTATGAGTGAGTGGGTGGGACAAATGCTGGCCGCCTTCTCCTCAGCCAAGAGCAGAGGACAGTCACACTAATCACCAGCAACCTCCCCATTACTCTGGAGACACACATTCCTGGAGAAGGAGGCCGCTCCATCCGAATGAAATTTGATTAACAGGACAACCCAAAGTGATGCTTCAGTTCAGTGTCCCGAATGAGGAGTCCCCGCATCAGCATTCCTCACACTCGCCCCACCTATGGACAACACAGGAACCAGGAGTGGAGACCCAGACTGTGCTCTTCACTCCAAACAGGACAAGCTCCCAGAGGACACAGGACACGGGGACAAGCAGCCGGAGCAATCCGAGATCAAAGTAGTGTCCTGGGCCTAGAGGATGTATGGTGGGCCCACACCCCAAAGAGAAGGAATTCACCTTCTACTTGAACCGACACAAGACACACTCCAGGATCGGCTACTCCTCCCTGAAGCATCCCGTCTATCCCGCCTAACCTGTTGTGATCGGAGGTAAACAGGACTTGCACCAATTAAACTCCATTCAGTCCTCGGAGCCTCACACCTTCCCTCCTACATGACTCAGAGTTCCTGCCTACCTCTAGGTGAAGCTCATCTCCTCACATATACCCTAAGGTGGGAAATGCCTGACTGATCTATTGCACACGGTCACTCTGGGCCCTAATCTCAGACACTGAGCTCCAATCTGGCAAAACCACACCAACTGACTCCCATCCCACCAAGTTTTACAAGGCCACAATCCCGGAGCTTTCTCCCCTCCGACTGAACCTCCTACACCCTGTACTGGAGACGCAGAACCAGATACTCTGAAATTCATCACAATCATGTCAATACATAAGAAAAGTAAGGTAATCCCCACATGATCACCATACACACTCCTTAATGCTGGCTCGAGTCCGGATCACGTCATGTATCGTGACATAAACCCAAGATCCCGATTGAGACCGTCTTCATGAGTGCAGAACTTGGCTATCAGTTTCTGCTCGATGATTTTGCGTTGTCGTGTGTTTCTAAGGTTGCCTTGGAGAACGCTTACCCGCAGATCCGAGGCTGAATGTCCTTGACTGCTGAAGTGTTCCCCGACTGGGAGGTAACAATCCTGCCTGGCGATTGTTGCGCGGTGCTCGTTCATACGTTGTCTCAGTGTCTGCATGGACCATGCAGACACTGAGACAACGTATGAACGAGCACCGCGCAACAATCGCCAGGCAGGATTGTTACCTCCCAGTCGGGGAACACTTCAGCAGTCAAGGACATTCAGCCTCGGATCTGCGGGTAAGCGTTCTCCAAGGCAACCTTAGAAACACACGACAACGCAAAATCATCGAGCAGAAACTGATAGCCAAGTTCTGCACTCATGAAGACGGTCTCAATCGGGATCTTGGGTTTATGTCACGATACATGACGTGATCCGGACTCGAGTCGTCGTTAGCTTGTTCACAGATGTGATTCCCAGTAAAAAAGTAAAAATTTTCCCAGTAAAAAAGTAAATTTTTTTTTAAAGCTTTTCGTTTTACATACAGACGGCAGCTTTTGACACGTTAGAACCCCTGCGACTTCACCTCATTGTCTCAGTTGTATCTTGCTATGTCTTTTGATGTGGTACCTTCCTGGCTGACTTAATTAACTTTATCACACCTCGGCAGATAGTCAGGATGATTTAATTTATTGGTCTGCAATTGTAAAGTACACATGCTTTTTTTTCCATCTATATATGCTCTGACGATTCTGTATCCAATTTACTTCACCTGAGGAAGGAGCGATAGTTCCGAAAGCTTGTGATTTCAAATAAAACTGTTGGACTATAACCTGGTGTTGTGCGACCTCTCAATTTTGTCCACCCCAGTCCAACACCGGCATCTCCGCATCATGACCACTATCGACATGTAAAATATTGGCCAGGGTCCTACCCTCCAGACTAGGCTGGACATCAGTGATCATTTAATCTGGGGTCTGGGAGCCGGTTTAGGCTCCTCTCACCTGGATTGATAAATCAGGAAAAGGAATATATGAGTTTTACCGGGGTTAATGGCGTCTATCATTTCTCTCCACGCTGTGTACTGTAAAGGGCCGTTGAACTTTCCGATCGACAGCTTGTCATCTGTTAATGATGGTTTAGAATAGTCCTCACCAGTCCTGTAAATATTAAACAATTGATGTTATAAATTGACCATAAACTCTTTGCTGAGTTATTTTACTAAATTGTGCAGAGTTTCAGTAAACAGTGTGTCCTACCTCCTCTCCTGACACGTTTCCTCCTGAAACTAATAAAACACAAATCTGAGTTGACGGAGACTGACCGTCTATATCCGGACAGCAGAAATTACACCCACATTGTGACAAGATGCTGAGAATTCCGAATTCTCACGACCGGGACCGCACAGATAGAAACAGGATATATTTGAAAGCCAGGAAGCAGAAATTTCACCCAAAATTATTAAAAGCATCTGATAGAAGAGGATGAAGTGGGAAAATCTGATTTGTGTGGTCAGGTTCTGGAACTGAACACCAGTCTCACTCAGAGACACAGTGGCTCTCACACCCACCGCACCAGACACACCCACACACTCACACAATGTAACTGGAACTGGATTCGAATGTGAGCTCCAGGAGAATATTAACCCCTTGGTGACACAAAAATAATTACAACCTAAGTATTAAGATCACGGCAACACGATCCCGGGATCCTGCAGACAGTGTGGGAGCCGGTTAGTTTAGTTTTTAACTGATTAAATGAGTAAAATAAGGCTAGTCTAAGCTATGGCACGGCAGGTTGTGTGTCTGGACTGCAGTATGTGGGAGTTTGTGGACAGCGAGACTGTCCCGAGCAAACACGTCTGCAGGAGATGTCTCCATCTCGAATCTCTCCGGCTCAGAGTCATTGAGCTGGAGTGCGAGTTGGAGACACTCTGACACATAAGGGAGGGGGAGAGATTTCTGGACAGTTTTATCCAGAATACAGTCACAGCCCAGAGGAAAGCACCGGTTCAGGAATGGGAGGGTGTGACTGTTAGGGAGTCGGGTAGCGGGGATTTACGAGAGGTTGAGAATGAGGTCCCGCAAACACTGTTCCTGTCCAACAGGTACGATGTACTCACTACCTGTGATGATAAGGAGAAAGACTGCAGGGGGGACAGCCACAATGCAGACCACAAGGTGGGAAGGCTGTCCAAGGGGGGAAGAGCAGAATAGAAATGTGGTAGTGATAGGAGACTCTATAATTAGGGGGATAGATAGCGTCCTCTGCAGCCATGAACGAGAATCCCGAAGGGTGTTTTGCCTACCCGGTGCCAGGGTAAGGGATATCTCACGGCGGCTGGAGAGGAACTTGTAAAGGGAGGGGATAAATCCAGTTGTCGTGATCCATTTTGGAACAAACGAAATAGGTAGGAACAGAGAGGAGGTCCTGCTGAAAGAGTTTCAGGAGTTAGGCTCTAAATTAAAGAGCAGGACTTCGATGGTATTAAACTGGATTATTGCCCGAGCCACATGCAAATTGGCACAGAAGCAGACAGATCAGGAGAATTAGCACGTGGCTCAAGTGCTGGTGTGGGAAAGAGGGGTTCCTTTTCTTGGGACACTGGCACCAGTTCTGGGACAGGAAGGAGCTGTACCGATGGGACGGGCTCCACCTGAACCGGGATGGGACCCGTGTCCTAGCGGAAAGGGTTAATAGGAGGCGGCAAAGGCTTTAAACTAGTAAGAAGGTGGGAGGGATGTACAAGAAATGTAAGCAGCTTAAATATAAACAAAACAGGAAAAGTGAGCATAGGAAAGAATAAAGTAAGGGAGGACATCGACGGCAATGGAACAAATAGAGTTATGGAACAGGAGTCTGAGAAGATGGTTAAACATAAAGTGAGAGGAAATCCTATTAAAAATTCGTTAAATTGTCTGTACAGCAATGCACATAATGTCCATAATAAAACAGGGGAGTTGGAGGCAATCATGCGTTGGGATGAACCAGACATAGTAGGGATTACTGAGACATGGCTACAGAAAAATCAGGACTGAGAATTAAACATTGCAGGGTATAACATATTTAGAAAAGATAGAGGGGGAAAAAGTGGAGGTGGAGCAGCTGTACTTAATTAAGGATAACATAATGGCAGTAGAAAAAAGTGACGCAGATATCAGCAAGACAAAAATAGAATCCATATGGATAGATATAAGATAATACAGGACCAATCACACTAATAGACATAGTCTACAGACCACCTAATAGTGGAAGCGAGGTGGAGGAAGAAATATACAGACAAATTAGAGAAATGAGTAAAAAACATAGAATAATAATCATGGGGGATTTCAACTAGCCCAATCTTAATTGGACAGAAGAGGTAGGTAAAAGGGATAAGGGAATAGGGTTCCTACAATGTCTACAGGACTCCTTTCTAACCCAATATGTAAAAAGCCCAACAAGGGAGGATTTGCTATTGGATTTAGTAATGGGGAATGAGCCAGAGCAGATAAGAGAAGTAAAAGTAGGGGAACATATCGGCAATAGTGACCATAATACAATACACATTAAGATGATAATAGAGAAGGAAATAGGTATGACAAAAACCAGATTGGAGAAAAGCTGATTTTGAGGGGCTGAGAATAGAACTGGGGAAGATAAAATAGGCAACAATATTGGCAAACACCGATGTAGAACGACAATGGGAAACATTTAAAACGGTGTTCAACAGAGAGCAGGAAAAATATATTCCGCTAACAGAAAAGAACAAACTAAACACTAATGAGACTCCTTGGATGAATAAAGACATAAGGGAACAATTGAGAGTAAGGAAAGAGGCATACATTAAGTACATAGGCAGCAGAGGAGTGCATGATAAGAGAGAATACAAAAAGATTAGGAGAGAAGTCAAAAAACAATTAGAAAGGCAAAGAGGAACTATGAAATTAATTTATCAAGGAACATAAAACAAAATAGTAAAATATTTTACAGGCACATCAGTAAAAAAAGGAAGGTTGGGATGGGAATAGGGCCATTAAGGGTTAAACAGGACAATACCACAGGTAATGATAGGGCAATCACAGAAATATTAAATCATTATTTTGCTTCAGTATTTACCATGAAGATAGAACAGGTGGACTTAACATTGGATGATGAGAAACGAGATAAGTGCAATTAAAGTTAAAGAGGGGGATTTATTAAATAAACTAATCAAACTCAAAGAGGTTAAAACCCCTGGTCCGGATGGATTGCATTCACGCATTTTAAAAGAATCTAGGGAAGAGATAGCATAGGCATTACTACACATATTTAATAATTCATTAGAAAAAGGTGTAGTGCCAGAGGACTGGCGGATAGCTAACATAATACCTATATGTAAGAAGGGGGATAGAACATGTCCAGGGAATTATAGATCAGTCAGCTTAACATCGGTGGTAGGAAAAATAATGGAATCCCGACTAAAAGAGAGAATAGAAGAACATCTAGAAACGAAAAGTATAATAATGAATAATCAGCATGGATTTCAAAATGCAAAATCTTGCTTGACCATCCTTATTGAATTTTTTGAAGAGGTAACAGCGAGAGTAGACAATGGTAATGCAGTAGATGTCATTTATCTAGATTTTCAAAAGGCCTTCGATAAGGTACCCCATAATAGACTGATGAGTAAGGTCAGAGAATGCGGAGCCAGGGGACAAGTAGCAGAATGGATTGCTAGCTGGCTTCAAGACAGAAAGCAGAGAGTGGGAGTAAAGGGTAACTATTCACAATGGCAGAAGGTGGGTAGTGGTGTTCCACAAGGATCAGTGCTGGGACCACTGCTGTTCAAAAGTTACATTAACGATTGAGACTTTGGAATCAAAAACATAATTTCTAAATTTGCGGATGACACCAAATAGTCAATACTGAGGAGGACTGTAACAAATTACAGGAGGACATTAATAAACTTGCAGAATGGGAATATAATTGGCAAATGAAGTTTAACACAGATAAATGAGTTATTACATTTTGGTAGGAAGAATAGGGAGGTCACATCACTTGGAGGGTGCGAGTCTAGGTGGGGTAGAGGGACAAAGGGGTCTCGGAATACAAATACACAGATCACTAAAAGTTGCGCCACAGGTTAGCAAGGCCATAAAAAAAGCAAAGCAAGCACGAGGGTTTATTTCTAGAGGGATAGATTTGAAAATTAGGGAAGTTATGCTAAACCTGTATCGAACCTTGGTTAGACCACTATTAGAGTACTGCGTGCAGTTCTGGTCACCATATTATAAAAAGTGTGAAGAGGCACTGGAGAGGGTGCAGAGAAGACTTACAAGGATGACCAGAAATGCGAGGGTATAACTATCAGGAAAGGATGAACAGACTGGGTCTCTTTTCTCTTGAAAAAAGGCTGAGGGTTGACCTAATAGAGGTCTTTAAAATTATGAACGGTTTTGATAGAGTGGATACAGAGAGAATGTTTCCACTTGTGGGGAAAAGCATAACTAGAGGCCATCAATATAAGATAGTCACCAAGAAATCTAATAGGGAATTCAGAAGAAATTATTCACCCAAAGAGTGGTGAGAATGTGGAACTCGCTATCACAGGGATTGGTTGAAGTGAATAGTATAGATACATTTAAGGGGAGGCTAGACAAGCATATGAGGGAGAAGGGAATAGAGGGTTATGCTGATAGATTTAGATAAGGGAAGACCAGAGGAGGATCGAGTGGAGCATAAACGCCAGCATGGACTGGTTGGGCTGAATGGTCTGTTTCTGTGCCGTATATCCTATGTAATCCTATGTAAAGTTTATTCTCTGAGTATTGCAGCAAACTTGCTCAAGAACCCCCTGAACCGAAGTGTTCGGGAGCTCAGTAACAATGAAACTATGTAAAAACAGCAGATCCGCCCCGGATTAGACAAAACAATCGGTTTAAATCAGTTTCGAATTTTTCAGCAAATGCTGCATTTATTTCAACATTGTTATCGCTAATTTTGCAACTAACCCGCAATATAATCCTCACCTTCAGAAATGTCAGCGCGTCTTGTTGCTCCATCTGTTTCTGCAACTTTGAAAGCTTCTCCTGAATAGAATTTAAATTCTCTTGAATTTCTCGAAGGTTTTTCTCCATTGCTTCCACAATCCTCTGCTCTTCTCCCCTGAGATCTCGGATTAACCGCTGCTCTTTCTCAGTCAGAATCTGGTGCATTTTAGCGAACTCGGATGTGATGCGGATTTGCAGAATGCTCGACTGCTCCTACCAAATGAAATGTGAAAAGTTATCATGTACCGCGATAGAGGGAACAAAACTAACCGAGTCCCAGAAAATCAGCACGGGGAGACCTCACCCTAACTTCGGAAATCCGCCGTTTCTGGTTCAGTTCCGTTTCCAGATCCGCCAATTTCTTCTCTGTGAGAGATTCTAAAGAGGATTTCACCTGATCCTGTGATTGGGAGAGAAAATCACAGAATGAAAGGGCTGGACTATGGAAATGTGATAAAATAACCAGGTGATAAAATCTGTTCCATTTTACCTTGTAGATTTCAACAGCTTCTTTAATAGACATGAAGTTGTGGGATTTGTGTTCCCGCGCATCTCTACAAATGGAACAGATCAGTTTCTTGTCAGTTTCACAAAACAGCTTCAGTTCTTCCTGATGTTCCTCACAGTGAAGTTTATTTTCCTTCTCTTTCGGATCCAGGTTTAATTTTCGAGCTATCTCCGCCAGACTGGCTAAGGCGCGACTGGTCCTGAGGTTTCTTTCCGAAAACTCCTCTCTACATTCCGGGCAGGAGTTTCTCTCCTTCTTTTCCCAACACCGTGTGATACAGGAGCGGCAGAAGTTGTGCCCACACTCCAGTGAAACCGGATCGGTGAAGAATTCAAGACAAATGGGACAAGTTGCCTCCTCGGTCCAACTCTCGGGCTGCTGCCTGGAAGCCATGTTCACGCTCAGCACTTCCTGATTCAACCCGCTTTCAGTTTTGATGTTACCGAGCTCCCGAACACCTTCGGCTCAGCGATTTCCCGAGCAAGTTCGCTGCAATACTCAGAGAATTAAATTCCTCCTTTAAACACCAGCCTGATCCAGTCAATAGGTGTCGCTGCTGGACAATAGTTCTCAACCAAGGATTTTTGTAGGTTTCCTGAAAATGCTTGTGTTGCAGGAAAACCGCACATTTGCTTTCTGTGCAGTGAAGGGCCGTATTAAACAAACCGACTGACTCCGTGCATCAGTTTAATGTTCTCTGGAGCCGGGAAACGCGCTCTAAACGTGTAGAAATAATTGCTCAGTTCCCAAATGTTTTGCAGATGATGAGAAGATTTCAGAAACTGTGATAATTATCCTGGGTTTGTTAAAATATTTAATTGCACCATACTTCATACATTGATATGCTTTTTATTAGAGTTTATTGATTTAATATAAGGTTTTGGAGTGGATGTGCCGTTATGTTGATCCACATGTTGGCCCGGATTTGAAGTTTGGAGCCACCTCTGGTCATATTTCAGGCCCGGGCAATTTGAAAGTGAGAGGTGGGCGGACTGGGCGGAGTGTCACTGAATTCCCGGGGAGGAGGGCGCATCGGGTGGCGGGAAGAAGGCAGCCTCCTAACTGCTGGAAACACATTCTTGTGCTCAATTCTCACTGCAGCTGGCGGTGCCCGGGCACGGCCGCGCTACAGGAGCGCTTGGACAGGCCTCCAACTATCCAATCCCTAAAGCCCCTCTCTTTATCCGCGCAGATGTTGATCTGAGCAGCCACCGTTATCCGTGCAGATGTTGGTGTTTGCTTCCTACAGCTGGCGACTGCCCCCATTAAACCCCGAATGACTGTATCCCCCTCTCTTCAATTGTGCAGATCCTGGTGTGTGCTCCTGACAACCGGATCCGCCACAATTATCTGCCAAGTACATTGCGGAACAACCCACTCTGCATCAACCGAGCGGGACCGAGTGTGAGCCAATGTTTTGGGCGATTTTCTCCCTAGTTCTGAGCCGCAGGTCGATGGGTCTGTTCAACTCAGGGGAGTCTCTGAATCTGCTTTTGAAATGTGTCACGGAGCCCGTTTACAGATTTACCACAAATCAAACACAAATTCTGATTTTAAACCAGTCTGTGCGAGAAACAAGACAAAAGCATCAGAGCTGAGTTAATTCAACTGGTATAAATTTTAAATATTTAGTTCCTGTATTAATTTCAGAATAGTATCCATCTATTTATTTATTTATTTATTTATTTATTGATGGCTATAAATCTGAGCATTGCAGTTGGCCCTTCTTTGATTCACGATTGTGGTCTGATCCGGAATCCCATTCACACAAAGGGAAGACGGAGAGTGCTCCCCTCGGCTGTCCTGGGCTACAATGCAGGATATCTGTGTTATTGCGAAACATTGAGCCGTTTCATCTAAAGATCGACACACATTTCAGTAAGAATGAACCCAAAAGAACATTTTAAGAAGCGAGGGGGAGAGTTTTCGAGAAGTGTTGACAATATCCAGCCGCTCAGGTACAGAGTGACCAGCCCTGGTCTTGGCACTGACTCTTCGGGTCTGACAGGCGGGGGACAGAAGCAAACAGTTCATCCAATCATCGAATCAAACTGCACAGAAGGAGGCCACTCGGCCCATCGTACCGGTGCCGTTCTGTAGTGATTCCCGGGCTTGAGATGGGCAATAAATGCTGGCCTTGTCAGCAATGCCCACATCCGGGAATGAATAAAAATAATAATAGTCCCGCTCAGGTTAGAATAATTTTCTCGACTCGGAGTCAAATGTCCTTTAGATGGGTGCCTGTTGGTCCATAACCTCCCACCTGGAATACTGCCTTCAGTTCTGGGCATCGCACCTCAGGGAGGATATATTGGAGTTGGAAGGGGTGCAGTGCAGATTCACCATATGGTACTGGGGCTAAAAGGGTTAAATTATGAGGACAGGTTGCACAGACTGGGCTTGTATTCTGTCCAATATAGAAGATTCAGGGGTGAACTGATTGAGATGTTTAAGATGATTAAAGGATTTGATAGGAAGCTAGAAACTATTTCCACTGGCCGGAGTCCAGAAAAAGGGGGCATGACCTTTAAATTCGAGCTCGGCCATTCCGGGGTGATGTCAGGAAGCACTTCTTCACACAAAGGGGAGTGAAATCGGGAACTCTCTCCCCAAAAAAGCTGTTGAGGTTGGGAGTCAATTGGAAAATATTCAAACTGAGATGAAAGATTTTTGTTAATCAAAGATATTGAGGGATATTGAACCAAAGCGGGTAGATGGAGTTAGATACAGATCAGCCAGGATTTAATTGAATGGTGGAATCGAGTTGCTGAATGGTAAAATAGCGGATCTTTTCCTGGTTAATGGTTATCGGAACTGTAGGGAGGAATTGTGCTGGTGAGAGCTGCAACTATTCCCTTCAGCAAGTTTCTGGTCTCAATTCTTTCCCCAGGTGAGTTTCTCTCAGGCCAGATGCTTTATAACACGAAGCAACACAAGTGAAAGCTGGGTTCCCGGTGGTCACAATTCCATCCCAGAAACTGCACTTTCCTCGTGTTCTGTTAGTGAAGCGGGTCAGTTGAATTATGTTTGGATTCATGTTACTGTGGTTCAACTTGTAGATGCAATGATGTTTGCAAAGGTTTCAATAAATAAAATACAAACAGATTGTATTTAATTAAATCTCTAAAAGCTTAACAAGGGAGAAGTAAGTGAGAGAGATGGGCCATCCACTGCAAAACAATGGTTTTCAGTTCTGTGCACAACTCAGAAAAAATTCTCTCCCCGCAACACCAGCTCCGCCCCCCACCCCGACAACGCGCGCGAACGTAGCCACCCCTTGTTGCACATGCGCACCCGATCCACACAGGAACTTCGGGGAGGTCAGGTACTTGGCGGGGGCGGGGGCGGAGAGTAGTTCAGGAACTTGGTCGGGTGGGAGTAGGTCAGGAATTTGGCCAACGTAAGCAGGGAGGATCTAATTACACATTCCAGAGAAACTGCTGGGTGTATCTTGTCCTCCCAGAGGACCAATCAGCAATCAGGACTTGTCATCCAATGGGTGCAATGAGAGCTTTTGTTGTTGCGAATAAACACGTCCATTTCCTACCAAATCACAGCTCAGACTAGTCATGTATTCTTCCCGGTGAGGCCCATTCAGCCGTACAACGGGCATGACATGTCTACCTCTATACAATGGGTAACACGCTTACCCGAACGTCACAAAACACAGACACACTCGTGTACACAAATAAAGGCCGACACTGCAGAACTGAAAACAAGAACTGGGACCGAATGGTCCAGAATTTGCTGGAGCGGGACATCTCGAGGTTTGCCCCGTTAAGTCGACTTTTTCCCTCGCCCTTCAGCTCGAGAAAATGTTGCCCCGCAAGTTGCTGGAAGTGCGGCTGTTAACAGCACGGCGAGGACAGCGGGGCATCTGGGACCCTGGTCAATGACGGGACCAACAGTCTGTCTACTTAACCAATGAGATTTAAGAATTGAGAAAGAAGCAGAGGAACGACAGAGAAGGAAATAGAGTGAATTAGAGTCAAATCAGGTACAGAAAGAGAAATAAAGAGAGGGAAAGAAAGATTGGATTAAGAGATAGAGAGAAAACAGACACAGAAAGGAAAAGTAAGAAAAATATTTTAACAATTTATTTTGTAAATTTTATAAATCTCTAACAACATTTCACTACCTGAATGAATGAGACTCCACAGTATAAGTTGTTTCCTTTCTGGACCAGTGAGTTTGAGTGGCATTGCAGGAAAATCAATCTCATTATTAAAAATGTCCTTATGCTGTTAAGTTTCAGCCTAAGTGATTTCCAGCGAGGAAATCTACACTGAATCCCAGGCCTCCGTCCTTTATAATGAGCCTTAAACCAATAAAAGTCATGATGTAAATTTTCATAGGGGCTTCACCCAATCTCCCAACCTAACTTCGGACGAAGATCGGCGGAAACCCCAGAGAAACAGTTGTACGGCCGTTTACGCCGTTTCTCCGGGGTTTACACTGATTTTCCTCCGAAGTTATGGCAGGAAACATGAGCTAAAACATAAAGTGTGTCTGCAGACAAATAAGCGGCTGCCCTTTATTAGAGGGCTGACTTTGCAGCTGTACACCTTATCATTTATAAATACTTCATGTGTTTGACCAGATGCTAGCAGTATACCAATAAAATCAATCATTGTACTCAATTCTATGTCTCCATTTTGAATAAAGTTAAATACTAGATCAAAATGTTCGATGGATTCCTGGAGAACACGGCGATCGCTGTATACAGAAGGTGAGAGTAAATTATTCCGGATAACACCCAGTGGGGGCCAATTTAACTTTAGCGGCAGTGCAAAATGCGCGGTATCACCTGGGCCGCCTGTTATACACCTCGCCCAATATTCAGGTTAATTGAAGACAAATTTCTACCCCACACCTGTGATGAGCCCGAAAGGAATTCTTTCCAGAATTGGCTGCAGCTCTGTAATTTTTGTGTCGTTTTTATTGCTGACATTAGCCCAGGATGGGGACAGGCTCCCACGGTCCTGGCGATCTGTTCTGGTCCTGGATACACAAACATAAACACAACCAAGACAGGCCATATAATGAGAAAGTGACTGGATGATCCGTGTCTGACCGTTACAGTATAATAACCCCACATTAAAGGTGAGCTTTGCAATGAAGTGCTGACCTGAGAATAATTCAAAAGGTGCAGCTTTCATCGTGTAATAATTGGTAAAGCGTTTTGCATGTCTGACTGTACACAATGTGGTAAATAGCATCAAAAAGGTATTTTCCTGTAATTTACAATTTTTGCCATCAACTGAACCAAGCTGAAACACTTGTCTTCATCCATCTCGCCCCTGCATTCTACAACACTGTTATTAAAGGACTCACCTCCCCACACCTTTCTCACCTTTAAAAGCTTCCTGACAATCTACAGCATTAACCATGCTTTGGCTCATTGACCCCAACTCTTCTCACCCACTCATCAATGTTTGCATGGCCTTGAAACACTTTCCTACATTATTGCGATTTTTACGCAACTACCTTACCGTATTTCTACCTTTATATTAATAAAACCGTTGTGTTTGAGCCAAAATGTACATCTTCAAATTTTTGGTCACTTTTATGTCAACATTTAACATTGAATCTGCCTACGTAACCATTTACAATGAAATCCTGTTAGTGAACCGTGGCCTGTAATGATGTCGAATACACTGCCTGAAAGGGCGGTGGAAGCAGATTCAATAGTAACTTTCAAAAGGGAATTTGATAAATACTTGGGAATAAAAAAATTGTCGGGGTGAAACACCACGTTGTATGTGCAGCTGTTGTTATTTGACCATGTGAAGGGAGTGAGGATGAGAGGAGGTGCAGCGAGCCGGTCCGAATGATCCTGATGAGAGTGATGTGAATGGAGTAGGACTGACAAGACAGAGTGAGAGGGAGTGCACTGCAGGATTTGGATGAATATAGATGTACAGCACGCAGCAGAACATCATTTGTGACATGAGGGCACACCGGTTTGTTTGTTTGTTTCCTTCCTTCCTTTACATCACACTCCAAGCCAAGATTCTGTGGGCAGGTGATTAGATACTTCTCAGCATATCATGGACTAGAGCAGGGGACTCAAATTCCTTTTGGGCCTGATCTGAAATCTGACACTTGGCACGGGCCACATTCAGCAAAAGTTATTTAAAAAGAAATAGACGAAGATAAACTCTTGTCTTCATAGGCAGTCCCTCGGAACCGAGGATGACTTGCTTCCACACTAAAAATGAGTTCTCAGGTGACTGATGAGTCCAATGTGGGACCTACAGTCTCTGTCACAGGTGGGGCAGACGGTGATTGAAGGGGCAGGTGGGTGGGGTGCTTGGGTTGACGTGCGCTCCTTTCGCTGTTTGTGCTTGGCTTCTGCTTGCTCCCGGCGAAGAGACTCGAGGTGTTCTGTGACTTCCCGGATGCTTCTCCTCCACTTTGAGCGGTCTTGGGCCAGGGATTCCCAGGTGTCGGTGGGGATGTTGCACTTTTTCAAGGAAGCTTTGAGGGTGTCCTTGAAGCATTTCCTCTGCCCACCTGGGGCTCTCTTGCCGTGTCGGAGCTCCAAGTAGAGCACTTGTTTTGGGAGTCTCGTATCGAGCATGCGGACGATGTGACCCGTCCATCGGAGCTGATCGAGCGTGGTCAATGCTTCGATGCGGGGGGTGCTGGCCTGAGCGAGAACACTGCCGTTGGTGCGCCTATCCTGCCAATGGATTTGCAGGATCTTGCGGAGGCAGAGTTGGTGGTACCTCTCCAGTGCTTTGAGGTGCCTGCTGTACATGGTCCATGTCTCTGAGGCATACAGCAGGGCGGGTATCACTGCTGCTCTGCAGACCAGGAGCTTGGTGTCGGGTTTGAGGTCCTGGTCTTCAAACACTCTCTTCCTCAGGCGACCGAAGGCTGCACTGGCACACTGAAGGCAGTGTTGGACTTCGTCATCGACATCTGCCCTTGTTGACAGTAGGCTCCCGAGGTATGGAAAGTGGTCCACGTTGTCCAAGGCCTCGTCATAGTTTTTGATAATCGGGGGCAGTAATGTGTGGCGGGGGCATGTTGTGAGAGGACCTTTGTCTTACAGATGTTTAGTGTAAGGCCCATGCTCTCGTACGCTTCGGTGAAGGTGTTGACGATGGTTTGGAGTTCGACCTCCGAGTGTGCGCAGACTCAAGCGTCGTCTGCATACTGTAATTCAATGACAGAGGATGGGACGACCTTGGATCTGGACTGGAGGCGATGGAGGTAGAACAGATTCCCGTTTGTTCTGTAGATTAGTTCCACTCCAGCCGGGAGCTTACTGAGGGTGAGATGGAGCATTGCAGCAAGGTAGATCGAGAAGAGCGTTGGTGCAATGATACTTCCTTGCTTGACCCAGCTCCCTACGTGAATTGGGTCTGTGGAGGATCCGTTGGTCAGGATCACGGCTTGCATGTTGTCATGAAGCAGGCGGAGGATGGTGACAAACTTTTGAGGGCAGCCGAATTTGAGGAGGACACTCCATAATCCCTCATGGTTGACAGTGTCGCAGGCCTTTGTGAGGTCAAAGAAGGCCATGTATAGCGGTTGGTGCTGTTCCTCTGCATTTCTCTTGTAGTTGACGCGCAGTGAAGATCATGTCCATTGTGCCCCTTAGTGGGCGGAATCCGCATTGCGACTCTGGGAGGAGCTCTTCAGCCACTGGGAGAAGGCGATTGAGAAGGATTTTTGTGATGACTTTCCCTGTGGCAGACAGCAGGGAAACTCT
Source organism: Squalus acanthias (assembly GCA_030390025.1). Classification (NCBI taxonomy): domain Eukaryota; kingdom Metazoa; phylum Chordata; class Chondrichthyes; order Squaliformes; family Squalidae; genus Squalus; species Squalus acanthias. The sequence goes on from CM059449.1 coordinate 18,082,116, forward strand.
GCTGTAATTACCGCAATCAGACTTGCCACCTTTCTTGAAGATGGTCATGATTACGGCATCTCTGAGATCACCTGGCATGCTCCCCTCCTTCGAAATAAGAGAAATGAATTCATGTCGATGCGCCAATAGTGCTTCTACGCCATGCTTTAGTGCCTCGGGATGTTGAAGGTGGGGGAGCGAGGGGATGTTGAAGGTGGGGGAGGTAGGGGATGTTGAAGGACGGTGAGGGAGAGGATTTTGAAGGTGGGGAGGGAGGGGATGTTGCGGTGGGGGAGGGAGAGGAGTTGAAGGTGGGGGAGGGAGGGGATGTTGAAGGTGGGGGTGGGGATGTTGAAGGTGGGGGAGGGAAGTGATATTGAAAGAGGGGGAGGGAGGGGATGTTGAAGGTGGGGGAGGGAGGGGATGTTGAAGATGGGGGAGGGAGGAGATGTTGAAGGTGGGGGAGGGAGGAGCTGTTGAAGGTGGGGGAGGGAGGAGATGTTGAAGGTGGGGAGGGAGGGGATGTTGAAGGTGGGGGAGGGAGGGGATGTTGAAGGTGGGGGAGGGAGGGGATGTTGAAGGTGGGGGAGGGAGGGGATGTTGAAGGTGGGGGAGGGAGGGGATGTTGAAGGTGGGGGAGGGAAGTGATGTTGAAGGAGGGGAGGGAGGGGATGTTGAAGGTGGGGGAGGGAGAGGATGTTGAAGGTGGGGGAGGGAGGGGATGTTGAAGGTGGGGGGAGGAGGGGATGTTGAAGGTGGGGAGGGAGGGGATGTTGAAGGTGGGGGAGGGAGGGGATGTTGAAGGTGTGGGAGGGAGTGGATGTTGAAGGTGGGGGAGGGAGTGGATGTTGAAGGTGGGGAGGGAGGGGATGTTGAAGGTGGGGGAGGGAGGGGATGTTGAAGGTGGGGGAGGGAGGGGATGTTGAAGGTGGGGGAGGGAGGCGATGTTGAAGGTGGGGGAGGGAGGGGATGTTGAAGGTGGGGGAGGGAGGGGATGTTGAAGGTGGGGGAGGGAGGGGATGTTGAAGGTGGGGGAGGGAGGGGATGTTGAAGGTGGGGGAGGGAGGGGATGTTGAAGGTGGGGGAGGGAGGGGATGTTGAAGGTGGGGGAGGGAGGGGATGTTGAAGGTGGGGGACGGAGGGGATGTTGAAGGTGGGGGAGGGAGTGGATGTTGAAGGTGGGGGAGGGTGGGGTTGTTGAAGGTGGGGGAGGGAGGGGATGTTGAAGGTGGGGGAGGGAGGGGATGTTGAAGGTGGGAGAGACGGGGATGTTGAAGGTGGGGGAGGGAGGGGATGTTGAACGTGGGGGATGGAGGGGATGTTGAAGGTGGGGGAGGGAGGGGATGTTGAAGGTGGGGGAGGGAGGCGATGTTGAAGGTGGGGGAGGGAGAAGATTTTGAAGGTGGGGGAGGGAGGGGATTTTGAACGTGGGGAGGGAGGGGATGTTGAAGGTGGGGGAGGGAGATGTTGAATCATTTATATGGAGAATCATTTGTGAGTTATTTTGGGGTACTGTCGTCAGTTTTTTTGTAAATTGAGAAAAAATATGCGTTGAACATCTTTTCAGATGTGCCTTTTGGTGTCCTTGCACCCAAAACAACTAAATACATTTGTAGAGCCTCCTCGAAGGACTGCAAACGAGCGCAATTAGTGGAAACTCCCTCTGGTGATTAATTCATCCTGGGGACGCGGCCAGTCTTGTGGGTGGGGCCTGCTTCTAGCGCAATGTTTTTTAAACCAGCGCAAAAGATCGCGGAAGATTGATTTCTGCTGAATGTGATTTGCGCTTAAAATTTTTGTTCTTTTGCACGGGTTACCCCGATTCGGGTGAATTGAGCCGAAAAGACCAGCGCAACCAATCAGTAACTGCAGGCCACAAAATGAACAAAGAACTGAGGAAATCTAAAGCAGCGAGAGCCCTAAGGCAAAGGGGAGCAAATGGCAGAGATGGGAAACATAAAACATCCGGAGAGAAAGTTTGAATTAAACTAAAAGACAAGTTGTTGGAAAGGTACAGCGGACCAGTGAAGAGACAGAACAGGTGAAGAGGGAGGGCACAGCCTACCTCCGCCAGCACTGTGGTCTGACCAAGGATTCCCCCAACCCAAACCAAACCCCAACCTGTCTCCCCCTTCCCTGGACACCGACAGAACCCGCTCCCCGCCCCTCCCTGAATATATCTGGAGATATCTGGTCCCTGATTGGTTTATTCAGCTCTCTAACGTGCATTTTCCATACTTAGCCCGTGGATTCCAAATACCAGTTTTGCTCTATTTATTTCCCCACCCAAGAATAAGGTCCAATTATTGGGAGACAGTAAATGAAAGTGCAGTTAAATGAAAAGTGTTGCGTACAGTGATGAGTTGTGAGCCCAGCATCATTCTGTCCAAAGTAAACCAGCAAAGTGAGTGCGCTGGATTGTTAGTGAACCGTTAACCTTTTTCGCTCCACTTTCGATATTTGCAGCTCAGCACTTTGCGAGCAGGAAGGAGTTGCCTCTAGGCAGGAAGAACAAGAGATTTACCACAAATAACAGCATTGCTCACCAGCTCACACACTTCTTTATTGTATTGGTTCACACCTTGAGCACAACATATTCCCCAGTGTACAGAGTCTGAGTGAGTATACAGAGAAAAACAGAGAAGTTACAACATGGACACAGGCCAGTTGACAAAACCAGTCCATGTCAGCATTTACCCTCCACCAAAACCAGTAATTCTATTCACATTTAACCGTCCTGTTGCCATATCCCTTCAGCCCCTTTTTCTTCCTCTCTCTCTCTCCAGTCTAAGCTTGAATGTTGACATAGTTTCTGCCTCAGCCACTAACCCAGCAACTGAATTCCACAGCCTCATGACTCTCTGTGTAAAGAGGTTTCTCCTGCTCCCTGTTCTAAATCTATTACATTAATCTTTGATCTATCGCCCCTTGTTCTTGACCCCTCAACCACTGCAAACAGTCTGCTTCTACCTACCCTGTCCCATCCTTTCATCATTTTAAGCATTTCTATCATGGGACTATGAAATAGTGGCAATAACAGAGACCTGGGTGAAAGAAGGGGAGGATTGGGAACTTAATATTACTGGCTATTGGGTGTCTATGATAGGCCACAAAGTAGTGAAAGGAGATAGAGGAGCATATTTTCAGGCAAATTACAGATGGATGCAAGAAATATAGAGTAATGATAATGGGGGACTTCAATTTTCCGAGTATAGACTGGGATAGTAACAGTGTAAAGGGCAAAGAGGGGGAGGATTTCCTGAAATGTGTACAAGAGAACTTTCTTGATCAATGTATTTCCAGCCCAATGAGGAAGGAAGCAGTGCTGGATCTAGTTCTGGGGAATGAAGTGGGACAAGTGAAGCATGTTTCAGTGGGGTGCGGGGGTGGGGGAAGGCATTTGGGGCATACTGATCATAATATGAACAGATTTAGAATAGTTATGGAAAAGAACAAGAAAGAATCAAGCCTTAACTGGAGGAGGGCTAATTTTATTGAGTTGAAAAGGGATCTGGCCCAGGTGGATTGGAATCAAACATTGGTAGGCAATTGACCAATGGGAGGCCTTCAAAGAGGAGAGGGTTCAGGTACAGAGTAGACACATTCCCAGAAGGGGGAAAGGAAGGGCATCCAAAGCTAGAGCTCCCTGGATGACTAAATATAGAGATTAAAATGAAACAGAAAAAGGAAGCTTATGACAAATCTAAGGTTCTTATATATTAATGACCTAGACATGGGTATACAGGGTATAATTTCAATGTTTCCAGATGGAACAAAACTTGGAAATTTGGAAAACAATGAGAAGGATAGTAACAGACTTCAGAAGGACATAAACAGACTGCAGAAATGGCAGATGAAGACTAACTCAGAGAAGAGTGACGTGATAGATTTTGGTGGGAAGAATAAGGAGAAGCAAAACAAACTCAATGCTACAATTATAAAGGGGCTGCAGCAACACAAAGACCTGGGGGGGTGTATATAAACCATTGAAGGTGGCAGGACAAATTGAGAAGGCTGTTATGAAAGCATATGGGATCCTTGGCTTTATTAATACAAAATTGAGAGGTCGCACAACACCAGGTTATAGTCCAACAGTTTTATTTGAAATCACAAGCTTTCGGAGCTATCGCTCCTTCCTCAGGTGAAGTAAATTGGATACAGAATCGCCAGAGCATATATAGATGGAAAAAAAAAGCATGTGTACTTTACAATTGCAGGCATAGAGTACAGAAGCAAGGAAATTGTGCTAAACCTTTATAAAACACTGGTTCGAACTCAGCTGGAGTACTGTGTTCAATTCTGGGCACCACACTTTAGGAAGGATGTCAAGCCCTTACAGAGGGTGCAGAAGAGATTTACTAGATTGGTACCAGGGAAGAAGGACTTCATTATGTGGAGAGACTGGAGAAACTGGTGTTGTTCTCCTTCGAGCAGAGAAGATTAAGAGGAGATTTGATAGAGGTGTTCAAAATCATGAACGGTTTTCATAGAGTAAATAAGGAGAAACTGTTTCCAGTGGCAGAAGGGTCGGTAACCAGAGGACACAGATTTAAGGTGATTGGCTAAAGAACCAGAGGTGACATGAGGGAAAAGAAAATTAGGCATCGAGTTATCATATTCTGGAAAGCAGTGTCTGAAAGGGTGGTGGAATCAGATTCAACAGTAACTTTTAAAAGGGAATTGAATAAATACTTTAATGGAAATACATTAAAGGGCGATGGGGAAAGAGCAGGGTAGTGGGACTAATTGGATAACTCTACCAAAGAGCCGGCACAGGCACGATGGGTCGACTGACCTCCTCTGTCTATGATTCTGTGTGTCCCACTGTTTGAGGAACGGAAACACTGATTCCTTACACCAAAGCCCAAGTTGGTCTGCCTAATTACCCTCCATCTCCTCACTAGCACGTGGCACGGGTAGTATTTCAGGAAATACCACACTTGAAATTCCTCCATTAACTTTCTTCTACCCGACCATGATTTCTGGCCCCCTATGTAACAGAGGCCCCACCCCCTCCTCCTCTAGGTACTGGGGTCTCCTCTACTACTCTGACCCCCAGTATGGTCTTCTCTAATGCCTCATCTATCAAAGCTTCTCCCTCCCTAATATTTTCATGCATGGCTATGTGCTCAGTAAGGCTGATGACTACATCCTTGAGTGCAGTGAGCAGCTCGCAGCTTAAACTCTCCTGAATCTCGGGCTGGGAGGCAAAATCTCACATTTCCACAATGTACAAAGTAATCCTTTCCTGCGCAACTTCAAAGTTTTAACATTGAGTTAAAAATAACATTTTGTCCCTTGGTTAATGTACTTAGCAGATCCTACCCCCTCTACACCGAATTCCCACTCCCACCAAATTCCCATTGTCCAAGTCCTCACTCTGTCCCCAGCTCACTCCATTACCAGCTCACTCTGCTGTGCTCTCAGCTCCTTATTACTCTACATTGTAAGTTCATGTTCCTTGCTCTCTAAGGCCATAAGTCTTACTGTAAGGTTACTGATTAACACACAGTTTTCACATCTCTTCCTCCCTCTATTGTATCTGGGGCTCCCTCATTTGTGACCATCCCACAACAAACACATCTCATGGTGTGCATCTTCATCAACCTTCTCTCGGCAGTTTCCCTTTCTTATATTTCTCCCATTGCCCCCTTTCCTACATTACAACAGCGACTACACTTCAAAACTACTTCAATGGCTGTAAAGCGCTTTGGGACGTCCTGAGGTCGTGAGAGGCGCTATATAAATGCAAGTCTTTCCTTTTTTTAGGTTAACTGATTTTAAAACCCTTTGTTCCTTTTTGATTTTACTTCTTATCTCGTGTCCCCTTTTACTTTTTCCTTCCCTCGGGTATTATTTAATTTGCCGTGTCTCGGATGGTCCTCTTTGTCATGTACTTCCCACTGGTGTTCTATCTCACCCTAGTTCCTCTCTCCTGCCCCTCTTTACCTTTTCTTCCCATCTTGAGTCTGTGGTTCCCTTGGTGTATTTCTGCCCATGTTTAAATTCTCTCTGTCTCTGGGCCCCGATGATTCTCGCTGCTCTTGTGGTTTTTTATTTTAATTTTACAGGAGTCTCTGGAGCAGTTGCCACGAGTTTGTTCCACTGCACCGATTAAACAAACAAATATCACCAACAAGACATTGTCACTCGGTTGTGCCCGCCCTGACCTCAGGTGACATTGGGACCATCCGCACCACCTGTGACTGAGACCGACGCCCATCAGTTTGCAGCTGGCAGGAGGCAGGTAGGCGGTGTGAAATTATGGGATGGAGCTGTTAGTGACCTTTCACCCCGCAGATTGTCAGCGGGGCGGAGTTTTTCCCGCCGTCACTCGGTCCCGGAAGAAGATGGAAAGAGTCTCTCAGTGAAAGTGTGGGTGAAGGTGTGGAGATGGGACATGTTGTCCGCATTGTAAAATGACACCTGTCCGCCCTCATAGTCCAGGAACACCCCGATCTTCCGGGGATCCCCACTCGGGGTGAGGGGGGTCTCAGAGGGGGAGGTGCCGGCAACATAGACACTTCCGGGCAGCAGCCACACAGTCCAGTATCCGGCCTCAGGTGTCGGTGTGATTCGCCCTTTCCTGTTGACAGACTCTCGGGCCACTCCCACAATCCACCATGTCTTGTTCCCCACCTCCACCTCCCAGTAGTGTCTCCCTGATGTGAATCCCTCCGATCCCAGGACACAGGGCCAGGAATCAAACCTCTCCGGGGTGTGAGGGAGCTTCTGCCGTTTGTCTCCGTCTCTCACACTGGTCCGGTCCTCAGACACGATGAGCCAGGGATTCGCTGTGTTCAGATCCAGAGTCAGAGAGGCTGGAGCTGGGGGAAAGTTACAATAACACAGTGAGCGGTTTAGTTTCTTGCTGTGATTTATTCAAACACTTTCCCTTTTTAAAGTGGCCATTCGGGGGATTCCCGGGAACTGCGGTGTTTTTAAAGGGCTCCAGGTTCTGTTATTGGAATCTGCTCTGACCCGGGGGTTTACGCTCCTGGGGTCGCTCTGACCTCTGCTGCCCACTGCGATCCGACCAGGAACTCTGCGGCCCCCGGTCCCCTGCTGTTCTCAGCGGCTGCAGAGTGACCCAGGGACCTTCAGAAACACACAAGGAATCGGCGCCAGAGGCTACGGCGGGGCTTCCAAACGGAAGAGGGAGAAAGGTACAGACACCGGAAGGGAAGAGAGAAGGGAAGGGGAAAGAAAAAAGAAGCAAAAGAATGGGAACTGCTGCAGAGGGGAAGAGAGAACCCAGAGGAGGAGGGAACCAACTTTATAAAAAAACCGACATCATGATATCCATAAATCTCAATAGACTCCAACACACAATCAGCCAAAACTAAACTGATCGACATAACAGGACAGGTGGAAGCGGCATTTCTACAGGAGACCCTCCTCATCGCCCTCAGAACACACCAGGTTTATGAGTGAGTGGGTGGGACAAATGCTGGCCGCCTTCTCCTCAGCCAAGAGCAGAGGACAGTCACACTAATCACCAGCAACCTCCCCATTACTCTGGAGACACACATTCCTGGAGAAGGAGGCCGCTCCATCCGAATGAAATTTGATTAACAGGACAACCCAAAGTGATGCTTCAGTTCAGTGTCCCGAATGAGGAGTCCCCGCATCAGCATTCCTCACACTCGCCCCACCTATGGACTGCAACGGGGGAATGGTAGCATAGTGATAATGTCACTGGGCTAGTAATCCAGAGGCCTGGACTAATGATCCAGAGACGTGATTTCAATTCAGTTAAATAAAAATCTGGAATTACCATGAAAATATCAGATTGTCATAAAAACCCATCTGGTTCACCAATGTCCTTCAGGGAAGGAAATCTGCCGTCCTTACCTGCTCTGGCCTATATGTGACTCCAGACCCACAGCAATGTGGTTGACTCTTAACTGCCCTCTGTAATGGCCTAGCAAGTCACTCAGTTGTAACTAAGTGCTACAAAACATAATAAGAATGAAACCGGACGGACCACCCGGCATCGACCTCGGCACCGGCTACGGACACGGCAATGGCACACCCAGCCCAGTCGACCCAGCAAAGTCCTCCTCACCAACATCTGGGGACTTGTGCCAATATTGGGAGAGCTGTCCCACAGACTAGTCAAGCAACAGCCTGACATAGTCATAGTCACAGAATCATACCTTTCAGCCAATGTCCCAAACTCCTCCATCACCATCCCTGGGTATGTCCTGTCCCACCGGCAGGACAGACCCATCAGGGGTGGTGGTACAGTGGTATACAGTCGGGAAGGAGTGGCCCTGGGAGACCTCAACATTGACTCTGGACCCCATGAAGTCTCATGGCTTCAGATCAAGCATGGGCAAGGAAACCTCCTGCTGATTACCACCTACCGCCCTCCCTCAGCTGATGAATCAGTACTCCTCCATGTTGAACACCACTTGGAAGAAGCACTGAGAGTAGCAAGGGTACAGAATGTACTCTGGGTGGGGGACTTCAATGTCCATCACCAAGCGTGGCTCGGTAGCACCACTACTGACCGAGCTGGCCGAGTCCTGAAAGATATAGCTGCTAGTCTGGGCCTGCGACAGGTGGTGAGAGAACCAACACGAGGGAAAAAACTTCTTGATCTCGTCCTCACCAATCTACCTGTCGCAGATGCATCTGTCCATGACAGTATCAGTGACCACCGAACAGTCATTGTGGAGACGAAGTCCCGTCTTCACAATGAGGACACCCTCCATCGTGTTGTGTGGCACTACCACTGTGCTAAATGGGATAGATTCAGAACACATCTAGCAGCTCAAAACTGGGCATCCATGAGGCGCTGTGGGCCATCAGCAGCAGCAGAATTGTGATCCACCATAATCTGTAACCTCATGGCCCGGCATATCCCTCACTCTACCATTACCATCAAGCCAGGGGACCAACCTTGGTTCAATAAGGAGTGTAGAAGAGCATGCCATGAGCAGCACTAGGCGTACCTAAAAATGAGGTGCCAACCTGGGGAAGCTGCAACACAGGACTACATGCATGCTAAAAAGCGGAAGCAGCATGCTATAGACAGGGCTAAGCGATCCCACAATTAACGGATCAGATCAAGGCTCTGCAGTCCTGCCACAACCAGTCGTGAATGGTGGTGGACCAGTAAATAACTAACGGGAGGAGATGGTCCATGAATATCCCCATCCTCAATGATGGTGGAGCCCAGCACGTGAGCGCAAAAAACAAGGCTGAAGCGTTTGCAACCATCTTCAGCCAGAAGTGCCAAGAGGATGATCTATATCGGCCTCCTCCTGAGGTCCCCACCACCACAGAAGCCAGTTTTCAGCCAATTCGATTCACTCCACGTGATATCAAGAAACAGCTGAGCGCAGTGGATACAGCAAAGGCTATGGGCCCCGACAACATCCCGGCTATCATGCTGATGACTTGTGCTTCAGAACTAGCCGCGCCTCTAGCCAAGCTGTTCCAGTACAGCTACAACACTGGCATCTATCTGACAATGTGGAAAACTGCCCAGGTATGTCCTGTCCACAAAAAGCAGGACAAATCCAACCCAGCCAATTACCGCCCCATCAGTCTACTCTCAATCATCAGCAAAGTGATGGAAGGTGTCATCGGTAGCGCTATCAAGCGGCACTTACTCACCAATAACCTGCTCACTGATGCCCAGTTCAGGTTCCGCCAAGACCACTCGGCTTCCGACCTCATTACAGCCTTGGTCCAAACATGGACAAAGGAGCTGAATTCCAGAGGTGAGGTGAGAGTGACTGCCCTTGACATCAAGGCAGCATTTGACGGAGTGTGGCATCAAGGAGCCCTAGTAAAACTAAAGTAAATGGGAATCGTGGGGAAAACGCTCCACTGGTTGGAGTCATACCTAGCACAAAGGAAGATGGTTATGGTGGTTGAAGGCCAATCATCACAGCCCCAGGACATCACTGCAGGAGTTCCTCAGGGCAGTGTCCTAGGCCCAACCATCTTCAGCTGCTTCATCAATGACCTTCCCTCCAACATAAGGTCAGAACTGGGGATGTTCGCTGATGACTGCACAGTGTTCAGCGCCATTCACAACTCCTCAGATAATGAAGCAATCCATGCCCGCATGGAACAAGACCTGGACGATGTTCAGGCTTGGGCTGATAAGTGGCAGGTAACATTCGTGCCACAGAAGTGCCAGGCAATGACTATCTCCAAGAAGCGAGAGTCTAACCACCGCCGCTTGACATTCAACGGCATTACCATCGCTGAATCCCCCACCATCAACATCCTGGGGGTCACCATTGACCAGAAACTTAACTGGACCAGCCACATAAATACTGTGGCAACAAGAGCAGGTCAGAGGCTAGGTATTCTGCGGCGAGTGTCTCACCTCCTGACTCCCCACAGCCTTTCTACCATTTACAAGGCATAAGTAAGGAGTGTGATGGAATACTCTCCACTTGCCTGGATGAGTGCAGCTCCAACAACACTCAAGAAGCTCGACACCATCCAGGACAAAACAGCCCGCTTGATTGGCACCCCATCCACCACCATAAACATTCACTCCCTCCATCACCGGTGTACCGTGGCTGCAGTGTGTACCATCTACAAGATGCACTGCAGCAACTCACCAAGGCTTCTTCGGCAGCACCTCCCAAAACCGTGACCTCTACCACCTAGAAGGACAAGGGCAGCAGGTGCATGAGAACACCACCACCTCCAAATTCTCCTCCAAGTCACACACCACCCCGACGTGGAAGTATATCAGCCGTTCCTTCATCATCGCTGGGTCAAAATCCTGGAACTCCCTCCCTAACAGCACTGTGGGAGTACCTTCACCTCACGGGCTGCAGCGGTTCAAGAAGACGGCTCACCACCACCTTCTCAAGGGCAATTAGGGATGGGCAATAAATGCTGGCCTTGCCAGCGGTGCCCACATCCCATAAACGAATTTTAAAAAAGCACAGGAACCAGGAGTGGAGATCAAATTGTGCTCTTCACTCCAAACAGGACAAGCTCCCAGCGGACACAGGACATGAGGACAAGCAGCCGGAGCAATTCGAGATCAAAGTAGTGTCCTGGGCCGAGAGGATGTATGGCGGGCCCAAACCCCAAAGAGAAGGAATTCACCTTCGAATTGGACCGACACAAGACACACTCCAGGATTGGCTACACCTCCCTGAAGCATCCCGTCTATCCCGCCTAACCTGTTGTGATAGGAGATAAAACAGGACTTGCACCAATTAAACTCCACTCAGTCCTCGGAGCCTCACACCTTCCCTCCTACATGACTCAGAGTTCCTGCCTACCTCTAGGTGAAGCTCATCTCCTCACATATACCCTAAGGGGGAAAATGGTTGACTGATCTATTGCACACGGTCACTCTGGGCCCTAATCTCAGGCACTGAGCTTCCAATCTGGCAAAACCACACCAACTGACGCCCACCCTACCACGTTTTAAAAGGCCACAATCCCGGAGATTTCCCCCCTCCGACTGAACCTCCTACACCCTGTACTGGAGACACAGAACCAGATACTCTGAAATTCATCACAATCATGTCAATACATAAGACATACACACTCCTTAATGCACACTGTAAAATATTGCCCATGGTCCTGCCCTCCAGAGTAGACACGGACATCAGTGATCATTTATTCTGGGGTCTGGGAGCCGGTTTAGGCTCCTCTCATCTGGATTGATAAATCAGGAAAAGGAATAAACGAGTTTTACCGGGGTTAATGGCGTCTATCATTTCTCTCCACGCTGTGTACTGTAAAGGGCCGTTGAACTTTCCGATCGACAGCTTGCCATCTGCTAATGATGGTTTATAATAGTCCTCACCAGTCCTGTAAATATTAAACAGTTGATGTTATAAATTGACCATAAACTCTTTGCTGAGTTATTTTACTAAATTGTGCAGAGTTTCAGTAAACAGTGTGTCCTACCTCCTCTCCTGACACGTTTCCTCCTGAAACCAATAAAACACAAATCTGAGTTGACGGAGACTGACCGTCTATATCCGGACAGCAGAAATTACACCCACATTGTGACAAGATGCTGAGAATTCCGAATTCTCACTGCCGGGACCGCACAGATAGAAAGAGGATATATTTGAAAACCAGTCAGCAGAAATTTCACCAAAAATTATTAAAAGCATCTGATAGAAAGAGGATGCAGTTGGAAAATCTGATTTGTGTTGTCAGGTTCTGGAACTGAACACCAGTCTCACTCAGAGACACAGTGACTCTCACACCCACCGCACCAGACACACCCACACACTCACACAATGTAACTGGAACTGGATTGGAATGTGAGCTCCAGGAGAATATTAACCTCTTGGGGACACAGAAATAATTACAACCTAAGTATTAAGATCAGGGCAACACGATCCCGGGATCCTGCAGACAGTGTGGGAGCCGGTTAGTTTAGTTTTTAACTGATTAAATTAGTAAAATAAGGCTAGTCTAAACTATGGCAGGGCAGTTTGTGTGTCTGGACTGCAGTGTGTGGGAGTTTGTGGACAGCGAGACTGTCCCGAGCAAACACGTCTGCAGGAGATGTCTCCATCTCGAATCTCTCCGGCTCAGAGTCATTGAGCTGGAGTGCGAGTTGGAGGCACTCTGACACATAAGGGAGGGGGAGAGATTTCTGGACAGTTTTATCCAGAATACAGTCACACCCCAGAGGAAAGCACCGGTTCAGGAATGGGAGGGTGTGACTGTTAGGGAGCCGGGTAGCGGGGATTTCGGAGAGGTTGAGAATGAGGTCCCGCAGACACTGGTCCTGTCCAACAGGTACGATGCACTCACTACCTGTGATGATAAGGAGAAAGACTGCAGGGAGGACATCCACAATGCAGACCAAGGCACCGTGGATCAGAAGGCTGTCCAAGGGGGGATGAGCAGAATAGAAATGTGGTAGTTATAGGAGACTCTATAATTAGGGGGATAGATAGCGTCCTCTGCAGCCATGAACGAGAATCCCGAAGGGTATTTTGCCTACCCGGTGCCAGGGTAAGGGATATCTCACGGCGGCTGGAGAGGAACTTGTAAAGGGAGGGGTTAAATCCAGTTGTCATGGTCCATGATGGAACAAACGAAATAGGTAGGAACAGAGAGGAGGTCCTGCTGAAGGAGTTTCAGGAGTTAGGCTTTAAATTAAAAAGCAGGACCTCGAGGGTAATAATCTCTGGATTATTGCCCAAGCCACATGCAAATTGGCACAGAAGCAGACAGATCAGAGAATTAACACGTGGCTCAAGGGCTGGTGTGGGAAAGAGGGGTTCCTTTTCATGGGACACTGGCACCAGTTCTGGGACAGGAAGGAGCTGTACCGATGGGACGGGCTCCACCTGAACCGGGATGGGACCTGTGTCCTAGTGTAAAGGGTAAATAGGAGGCGGCAAAGGCTTTAAACTAGTAAGAAGGTGGGAGGGATCTACAAGAAATGTAAGCAGCTTAAATATAAACAAAACAGGAAAAGTGAGCATAGGAAAGAATAAAGTAAGGGAGGACATTGACGGCAATGAAGCAAATAGAGTTATAGAACAGGAGTCTGAGAAGATGGTTAAACATAAAGTGAGAGGAAATCCTATTAAAAATTAGTTAAATTGTCTGTACAGCAATGCACACAGTGTCCGTAATAAAACAGGGGAGTTGGAGGCAATCATGCGTTGGGATGAACCAGACATAGTAGGGATTACTGAGACATGGCTACAGAAAAATCAGGACTGGGAATTAAACATTGCAGGGTATAACATATTTAGAAAAGATAGAGAGGGAAAAAGGGGAGGTGGAGTAGCTGTACTTATTTGGGATAACATAATGGCAGTACAAATAATTGATGCAGCTATCAGCAAGACAAAAATAGAATCCATATGGATAGAGATAAAAGATAGTAAAGGATCAATCACACTAATAGACGTAGTCTACAGACTACCTAATAGAGGAAGGGAGGTGGAGGAAGAGATATACAGACAAATTAGAGAAATGAGTAAAAAACATAGAATAATAAACATGGGGGATTTCAACTGCCCCGATATTAATTGGACAGAAGAGGTAGTTAAAGGGGATAAGGGAATGGAGATCCTACAATGTCTACAGGACTCCTTTCTAACCCAATATGTAAAAAGCCCAACAAGGGAGGATTTGCTATTGGATTTAGTAATGGGGAATGAGCCAGAGCAGATAAGAGAAGTAAAAGTAGGGGAACATATAGGCAATACTGACCATAATATAATTTAAGATTATAATAGAGAAGGACATAGGTATGACAAAAACCAGGTTAATAGATTGGAGAAAAGCTGATTTTGAGGGGCTGAGAATAGAACTTGGGAAGATAAAATGGGCAACAATATTGGCAAATAACAATGTAGAACGACAATAGGAAATATTTAATACGGTGTTCAACAGAGTACACAAAAAATATATTCCGCTAAAAGGAAGGAACAAACTAAACACTAATGAGACTCCATGGATGAATAAAGACATAAGGGAACAATTGAGGGTAAGAAAGAGCCATACATTAAGTACATAGGCAGCAGAGGAGTGCATGATAAGAGAGAATACAAAGGGATTAGGAGAGAAGTCAAAAATACAATTAGGAAGTCAAAGAGGAACTATGAAATTAAATTATCAAGGAACATAAAACAAAATAGTAAAATACTTTACAGGCACATCAATAAAAAAAGGAAGGTTGGGATGGGAATAGGGCCATTAAGGGATAGACAGGACAATACCACAGGTAATGATAGGGAAATGGCAGAAATATTAAATCATTATTTAGCTTCGGTATTTACCAGGGAGATAGAACAGGTGGCCATGACATTGGATGATGAGATTAGTAATGAGATAAGTGCATTTAAAATTAAAAAGGGGATATATTAAATAAACTAATCAAACTCAAAGAGGTTAAAACCCCTGGTCCAGATGGATTGCATCCACGCATTTTACAAGAATCTAGGGAAAAGATAGCAGAGGCATTCCTACACATATTTAATAATTTGTTAGAAAAAGGTGTAGTGCCAGAGGACTGGCGGATAGCTAACGTAATAACGATATTTAAGAAGAGGGATAGAACATGTCCAGGGAATTATAGACCAGTCAGCTTAACATCGGTGGTAGGAAAAATAATGGAATCCCTGCTGAAGGAGAGAATAGAAGAACATCTAGAAATGAAAAGTATAATAATGAATAGTCAGCATGGATTTCAAAAGGGAAAATCTTGCTTGACCAACCTTATTGAATTTTTTGAAGAGGTAACCGAGAGAGTAGACAATGGTGATGCAGTAGATGTAATTTATCTAGATTTTCAAAAAGCCTTCGATAAGGTACCCCATAATAGACTCATGAGTAAGGTCAGAGAATGCAGAGCCAGGGGAAAAGTAGCAGAATAGATTGCTAGCTGACTTCAAGACAGAAAGCAGAGAGTGGGAGTAAAGGGAAGCTATTCACAGTGGCAGAAGGTGGGTAGTGGTGTCCCACAAGGATCAGTGCTGGGACCACTGCTGTTCAAAAGTTACATTAATGATTTAGATTTTGGAATCAAAAATACAATTTCTAAATTTGCGGATGATACCAATTTGGAGGAATAGTCAATACTGAGGAGGACTGCAACAAATTACAGGAGGACATTAATAATCTTCCAGAATGGGAATATAATTGGCAAATGAAGTACAACACAGATAAATGTGAGGTATAGGGCCAGAAATTCGGGTCTCCACGGGTGAGTACGCGCAGTGTACTCACCCGTAGACCCAACGAAAGTGCCGGTTTCGTGCATGCACTGCGCATGCGCTGGAAACCGGAACTTCCGTTCCCTTAAAGGAAGGGGTTCGGAGGTCAAACGCGTGCGCCGGAGAGGCAGCGTGTACGCATCGAACTTTCGTTTATTTTTCAGGTTTCTCCGTGAGGGTAAGTCCCTAGCAGCTGCGCGTTGAAAAAGCAGGCGCAAGGCCTGCTTTTAACAAGGTAAGTGGTGAATTAAGTAAAATTTAAACATTTTTTCCACAGGTTTATCTTTTTTAAATACTTTAAAGAAAGGTAAGTTTATTTTTAGCCCCGTTAAAAACTGTAAGTAATTTTTTGAAAAATTTAAATTTTTGTTTAAAATAGTTAATTTATGTAATTTATAGTTATTTTAAAAATGTGATTTTTTTTTCTGAATTTATTTGAAGTTTTAGTTAGGTTTTGGGGCCGATCTCTATTCATAGATTTGACAGGTCTTCCTGTCAAATCTATGAATGGAGATTCCCTGCTCCGATTGGCTCTCCATGGCCCACGTGATCCCAGGGGACACTTCGAACTAACTGCGCCCCTGGGATACGCAAGCACTGCACACCGGCAGCTGGAGGAGGCCCAAGATCGGAATCCCACGCGGGCCCACAGCACAACGGCAGGCGCGCTAGGTAAGTGCAGGTTGGGGGCTTGCACCTGCGGGAAGCCTCCGACCCGAATTTCTGGCCCAATATTTACATTTTGGTAGGAAGAATAGGGAGGTCACTTATCACTTGGAGGGTGCGAGTCTTGGTGGGGTAGAGGAACAAAGGGATCTCGGAGTACAAATACACAGATCACTAAAAGTTGCGCCATAGGTTAGCAAGGTCATAAAAAAGGCAAACCAAGCACTAGGGTTTATTTCTAGAGGGACAGAATTGAAAAGTAGGGGAGTTATGCTAAACCTGTATCGAACCTTGGTTAGACCACACTTAGATTACTGCGTGCAGGTCTGGTCGCCATATTATAACAAGGATATAGAGTCACTGGAGAGAGTACAGAGAAGATTTACAAGGATGATACCAGAAATGCAAAGGTATAAATATCAGGAAAGGATGAACAGGCTGGGTCTGTTTTCTCTTGAAAAAAGGCTTTGGGGTGACTAATAGAGGTCTTTAAAATAATGAAAGGTTTTGATAGAGTGGATAGAGAGAGAATGTTTCCACTTGTGGGGAAAAGCATAACTAGAGGCCATCAATATAAGATAGTCACCGAGAAATCTGATAGGGAATTCAGAAGAAATTATTTACCCAAAGAGTGGTGAGAATGTGGAACTCGCTACCACAGGGAGTGGTTGAAGCGAATAGTATAGATGCATTTAAGGGAGGCTGGACAAACATATGAGGGAGAAGGGAATAGAGGGTTATGCTGATAGATTTAGATGAGGAAAGATGGGAGGAGGATCGAGTGGAGCATGGACTGGTTGGGCTGAATGGCCTGTTTCTGTGCCGTATATGCTGGGCCAGAAATTCGGGTCTCCACGGGTGAGTACGCGCAGTGTACTCACCCGTAGACCCAACGAAAGTGTCGGTTTTGCGCATGCACTGTGCATGCGCTGGAAACCGGAACTTCCGTTCCCTTGAAGGAAGGGGTTCGGAGGTCAAACGCGTGCGCCGGAGAGGCAGCGCGCACGCCTGGAACTTCATTTTTTTTTCAGGTTTCTCCGTGAGGGTAAGTCCCTCGCAGCTGCGCGGGAAAAAGCAGGCGCAAGGCCTGCTTTTAACAAGGTAAGTGGTGAATTAAGTAAAATTTAAACATTTTTTCCACAGGTTTATCTTTTTTAAATACTTTAAACAAAGGTAAGTTTATTTTTCCTGAGTATTGTAGCGAACTTGCTCAAGAAACCCCTGAACCGAAGTGTTCGGGAGCTCAGTAACAATGAAACTATGTAAAAACAGCAGATCCGCCCCGGAATAGACAAAACACTCGGTTTAAATCAGTTTCGAATTTTTCAGCAGATGCTGCATTTATTTCAACATTGTCATCGCTTATTCTGCAACTAACCCGCAATATAATCCTCACCTTCAGAAATGTCAGCGCGTCTTGTTGCTCCATCTGTTTCTGCAACTTTGAAAGCTTGTCCTGAATAGAATTTAAATTCTCTTGAATTTCTCGAAGGTTTTTCTCCATTGTTTCCACAATCCTCTGCTCTTCTCCCCTGAGATCTCGGATTAACCGCTGCTCTTTCTCAGTCAGAATCTGGTGCATTTTAGCGAACTCGGATGTGATGCGGGTTTGCAGACTGCTCGACTGATCCTACCAAATGAAATGTGAAAAGTAATCATGTACCGCGATAGAGGGAACAAAACTAACCGAGTCCCAGAAAATCAGCACGGGGAGACCTCACCCTAACTTCGGAAATCCGCCGTTTCTGTTTCAGTTCCGTTTCCAGAACCGCCGATTTCTTCTCTGTGAGAGATTCTAAAGAGGATTTCAGCTGATCCTGGGATTGGGAGAGAAAATCACAGAATGAAAGGGCTGGACTATGGAAATGTGATAAAATAACCAGGTGATAAAATCTGTTCCATTTTACCTTGTAGATTTCAACAGCTTCTTTAATCGGCATGAAGTTGTGGGATTTGTGTTCCCGCGCATCTCTACAAATGTAACAGATCAGTTTCTTGTCAGTTTCACAAAACAGCTTCAGTTCTTCCTGATGTTCCTCACAGTGAAGTTTATTTTCCTTCTGTTTCGGATTCAGGTTAAATTTTCGAGCTTTCTCCGCCAGTCTGGCTAAGCCCCTACTGGTCCTGAGGTTTCTTTCCGGAAACTCCTCTCTACATTCCGGGCAGGAGTTTCTCTCCTTCTTTTCCCAACACCGTGTGATACAGGAGCGGCAGAAGTTGTGCCCACACTCCAGTGAAACCGGATCGGTGAAGAATTCAAGACAAATGGGACAATTTACCTCCTCGGTCCAACTCTCGGGCTGCTGCCTGGAAGCCATGTTCACGCTCAGCACTTCCTGATTCAACCCGCTTTCAGTTTCGATGTTACCGAGCTCCCGAACACCTTCGGCTCAGCGATTTCCCGAGCAAGTTCGCTGCAATACTCGGAGAATTAAATTCCTCCTTTAAACTCCAGCCGGATCCCGTCAATAGGTGTCGCTGTTGGACAATATTTCTCAACCAAGGATTTTTGTAGGTTTTGTGAAAAAGCTTTTGTTGCGGGAAAACCGCACATTTGCTTTCTGTGCAGTGAAGGGCCGTATTAAACAAACCGACTGACTCCGTGCATCAGTTTAATGATATCTGGAGCCGGGAAACACGCTCGAAAGATGTAGAAATAATTGCTCTGAACCCAAATGTTTTGCAGATGATGTGAAGATGTCAGAAACTGTGATAATTATCCTGGGTTTTGTTAAAATATTTAATTGCATCTTCCTTGAAACATTGTTGTAGAATCATAGACATTTACAGGAAAGAAGGCGGCCATTCGGCCCATCTTGTCCGTGCCGGCCAACATAGAGCTCTCCACTCTAATCCCACTTTCCAGCACTTGGTCCGTATCCTTGTAGGTTACGGCAATTCAAGTATTCTTTAAATGTGAGAAGGGTCTCTGCCTCTACCACCCTTTCAGGCAGTGAGCTCCAGACCCCCACCACCCTCTGGGTTAAACATTTCTGCTAAAGTCCCCTCTAAACCTCCGACCAATTACTTTAAATCTATGCCCCCTAGTTATTGACCCTTCTACAAAGGGAAATAGGTCCTTCCTAGTCACTCTATCTCGGCCCCTCATAATTTAATACACCTCAATTGGGCCCCCCCTTAGCCTCCTCCGTTCCAATGAAAACCTCCCCAGCCTATTCAAATTTTCCTCACAGCTAAAATTCCCCAGCCCAGGCAACATCCTCGTAAATCTCCTCTGCACCGTCTCTAGTGCACTCACATCCTTCCTGTAATGTGATGTGGTGACCAGAACTGCACGCAGTATTCTAGCTGCGGCCTAACTCGTGTTTTATACATTTCAAGCATTATCCCTGCTCTTATATTCTACGCCTAGGCTAATAAAGACAAGCATCCCGTATGCCTTCTTAACCACCGTATCTAACTGTCCTGTTACTGTCAGGGATCTGTGGACATGAGGCGGTGAATGTGACCCACTGACATGTGTAAGTCTATGCTTTTTAGTGGAGTTTATTGATTTAATATAAGGTTTTGGAGGGGATGTGCCCTTATGTTTCTCCACATGTTGGCCCGGATTTGAAGTTTGGAGCCACCTCTGGACATATATCAGGCCCGGGCAATTTGAAAGTGAGAGGTGGGCGGACTGGGCCAAGTCTCGCTGAATTCGCGGGGAGGAGTGGCGGGGGGAGAAGGCAGCCTCCTAACTGCTGGAAACACATTCTTGTGCTCAATTCTCACAGCAGCTGGCGGTGCCCGACCACGGTCGCGCTACAGGAGCGCTTGTACAGGCCTCCAACTATCCAATCCCTAAAGCCCCTCTCTTTATCCGTGCAGATGTTGATCCGAGCAGCCACCGTTATCCGTGCAGATGTTGGTGTTTGCTTCCTACAGCTGGCGACTGCCCCCATTAAACCCCGAATGACTGTATCCCCCTCTCTTCAATTGTGCAGATCCTGGTGTGTGCTCCTTACAACCGGATCCGCCACAATTATCTGCCAAGTACATTGCGGAACAATCCACTCTGCATCAACCGAGCGGGACCGAGTGTGAGCCAATGTTTTGGGCGATTTTCTCCCTAGTTCTGAGCCGCAGGGCGATGGGTCTGTTCAACTCAGGGGAGTCTCTGAATCTGCTTTTGAAATGTGTCACGGAGCCCGTTTACAGATTTACCACAAATCAAACACAAATTCTGATTTTAAACCAGTCTGTGCGAGAAACAAGACAAAAGCATCAGAGCTGAATTAATTCAACTGGTATAAATTTTAAATATTTAGTTCCTGTATTAATTTCAGAATAGTATCCTTCTATTTATTTATTTATGGCTATAAATCTGAGCATTGCAGTTGTCCCTGCTTTGATTCACGATTGTGGTCTGACCCGGAATCCCATTCACACAAAGGGAAGACGGAGAGTGCTCCCCTCGGCTGTCCTGGGCTACAATGCAGGATATCTGTGTTATTGCTAAACATTGGGCCGTTTCATCTAAAGATCGACACACATTTCAGTAAGAATGAACCCAAAAGAACATTTTAAAAAGCGAGGGGAGAGTTTTCGGGAAGTGTTGACAATATCCAGCCGCTCAGGTACAGAGTGACCAGCCCTGGTCTTGGCACTGACCCTTCGGGTCTGACAGGCGGGGGACAGAAGCAAACAGTTCATCCAATCATCGAATCACACAGCACAGAAGGAGGCCACTCGGCCCATCGTACCGGTGCCGTTCTGTAGGGATTCCCGGGCTAGAGATGGGCAATAAATGCTGGCCTTGTCAGCAATGCCCACATCCAGGAATGAATAAAAATAATAATAGTCCCTCTCAGGTTAGAATAATTTTCTCGACTCGGAGTCAAATGTCCTTTAGTTGGGTTCCTGTTGATCCATAACCTCCCACCTGGAATACTGCCTTCAGTTCTGGGCATCGCACCTCAGGGAGGATATATTGGAGTTGGAAGGGGTGCAGTGCAGATTCACCATATGGTACTGGGACTAAAAGGGTTAAATTATGAGGACAGGTTGCACAGACTAGGCTTGTATTCTGTCCAATATAGAAGATTCAGGGGTGAACTGATTGAGATGTTTAAAATAATTAAATGATTTGATAGGAAGCTAGAATCTATTTCCTCTGGTGGGGATTCCAGAATACATGTGGATGACCTTAACATTAGAGCTCGGCCATTCTGGGTTGATGTCAGGAAGCACTTCTTCACACAAAGAGTAGTGGAAATCGGGAACTCTCTCCATCGGAATCGGAGGAGTGAGAGACAGAGCGAGACAGAGAGAGAATCGGAGGGGGAGAGAGATATACAGAGAGAGAAAGAATCGAAGGGAGAGGCAAACAGAGAGAGGGGGAGTCGGAGGGGGAAAGAGAAATAGAGAGAGATGGAATCGGAGGGGGAGAGAGAGACAGTGAGAGATTGAATCGGAGGGAAAGAGGGAATCAGAGAGAGAGAGGAGGTCAGGAACTCTGGGGGTGGGTAAAGAGTACGGAGAGTACAGTGGGGATGGGGGAAGAACGTGGTCCAGATGGTCAGACGGATCACGTTCTTCCAACACCACCCTCTTTACACCCGCACCATGTTCCCCCGCTCCTCCCCCTAGACCTGCTTGATTTCTCAGAATGCTCGGTGCAAGTGTGGCAAATGATATCATTGGACTGGACGAAATACGGAAGTCACGACACTGTCACTATTCAATTCATTCCCAATAAAACTGTTAACAATCCGTGACCCACACACAATGCCGCATCTATGGTGGGGGCGGGGGGCGGGGGGCGCGGAGGTCAAGAACTTGTTGTGGGGAGAAAGTCATGAATCCAGCGGAGGTGTGGGGGGGGGGGGGGGGTGGCTGGTGGTTGAGGCACTTGGCAAGGGGAGAAAGTCAGGAACTTAGGCAGGGAAGGTCAGGATGCCGGGTTGGGAGAGAGAAGGTTAGAAACTTGGGCAGGAGGAGGAGGTCAGGAACTCGGGCGGGCTGGGGGTGGGGGGCGGGTAAGTCAGGAACTTGGCCGGAGTGGGGGGTGGGGGGCGGGTAAGTCAGGAACTTGGGCGGTGGGGGCAGGGACTTGTTTGCGGGTGGGAGAAGGTCTTAGCCCGCGAGGGTGAGCCCTGTCTGTTCCAAGTGAGCTCTGTTCTGTCTGGAGTCGGCAGTCAGAATGGCTCGAATTACACTTTGCAAAGTAACTGATTACGTAAGCAGGGAGGATCTAATTACACATTCCAGAGAAACTGCTGGGTGTGTCTTGTTCTCCAAGAGGACCAATCAGCATTCAGGACTTTCATCCAAGGGAACCAATCAGAGGTTTTGGTGTTGCGAATAAACATGTCAATTTCCGACCAAATCACAGCTCAGACTATTCATATATTCTTCCCAGTGAGGTCCATTCAGCCATACAACGGGCTTGACATGTCTACCTCTATACAATGGGTGACACGTTTACCCGAACATCACAAAACACAGACACACTCGTGCACACAAATACAGGCCGACACTGCAGAACTGAAAACAAGAATTGGCACCTAATGGTGCAGAATTTGCTGGAGGGGGACATCTCATGGTTTTCCGCGTTCGGTTAACTTTTTCCCTCGCCCTTCAGCTCAAGAAAACTTTGCCCCGCAAGTTGCTGGAAGTGCGGCTGTTAACAGTACGGCGAGGACAGCGGGGCATCTGGGACCCTGGTCAATGACGGGACCAACAGTCTGTCTACTTAACCAATGAGATTTAAGAATTGAGAAACAAACAGAGGAACGACAGAGAAGGAAATAGGGTGAATTAGAGTCAAATCAGGTACAGAAAGAGAAATAAAGAGAGAGAAAGAAAGAATGGATTAAGAGATAGACAGAAAAAAGATACAGAAAGGAAAAGTAAGAAAAACATTTTACAATTAAATTGTAAATTTTAGAATCTCTAACAACATTTTACTACCTGAATGAATGAGACTCAACAGTTTAAATTGTTTCCTTTCTGGATCAGTGAGGTTGAGTGGCATTGCAGGAACATCAATCTCGTCATTAAAACGGTTCCTATGATGCTAAGTTCCAGCGAGGAAATCTATACTGAATCCCAGGCCTCCATACTTTATAATTAGCGTCAAACCAGGAAAGTCATGATGTAAATTTTAAATGGGGTTTCTCCCAATCTCCCGCCCTAAGTTGTACGGCCGTTTACGCCGTTTCTCCGGGGTTTACAGCGATTTTCCTCCAAAGTTATGGCAGGAAACATGAGATAAAACATGAAGTGTGTCTGCAGACAAATAAGCGACTGCCCTTTATTAGAGGGCTGAATTTGCAGCTGTACAACTTATCATTTATAAATACTTCATGTATTTGACCAGATGCCAGCAGTATAGCAATAAAATAAATCATATGTCTCCATTTTGAATAAAGTTAAATACTAGATCAAAATGTTCGATGGATTCCTGGAGAACACGGCGATCGCGGTATACAGAAGGTGAGAGTAAATTATTCCGGATTTAATCCAGTGGGGACCAATTTAACTTGAGCGGCTGTGCAAAATGCGCGGTATCACCTGGGCCGCCTGTTATACACCTCGCCCAATATTCAGGTTAATTGAAGACAAATTTCTACCCCCCCCCCCCCAACTGTGATGGGCCTGAAAGGAATTCTTTCCATAATTGGCTGCAGCTGTGTAATTTTTGTGTCGTTCAGAAGGTGAGCGCAGTAATGATTGATATATTGCTGACATTATCCGGGATGGGGACAGGCTCCCACGGTCCTGGCGATCTGTTCCGGTCCTGAATACACAAACATAAACACAACCAAGACAGGCCATATAATGAGAAAGTGACTTTGTGGCACTAAATCCAGGACCTCATGGTCACACTTCTGCTGCTCACTTCTTCTGCTAACTCCACCCAGACCTTCTCCGTGATGGCAGCAGCTTTCTTATTTACACCAGCGGGAAACAGCACCTCCTCCTGGCTCTTCCAGCACGGAGCAGAACATCAAGGGCAGCATCTGTGAAACGAGGGGAATCTTTCCTCTCTGTGGAGCAGTGGAGACACCAAACCCAGAAGCAAAATTCAAATGTTTTTTCCTATAGCGATGCTGCGGGCCCGTTGCCCATGACAGTGCCCCCCGCGCCCCCTCCCACCACACACACACACACACACAACCTCCATTCTCGGGTTCTGCGTTAATATCGAGGCCATTATACCGAGGGCCTGTCTGCCCTCTCAGGTGTAAGTAAAGGATCCCATGGCTCTATTTTGAAGAGTAGGTGAGTTCACCCCGTGTCCTGGCTGCCGCGTTTCCTGCAACTGTGACGACACTTCAGAAGTACTTCATTGGCTGGAATTTCTTTCTTTCTTCCAAGCCAAGATTCTGTGGGCAGGTGATTAGATATTTCTCAGCATATCCTGGATTAGAGCAGGGGAGTGAAATTCATTTTGGGCCTGATCCGAATTCTGACACTTGGCGTGGACCACATTCGGCAAATGTTATTAAAATAGAAATAGACGAAGATAAACTATATTTGTACTTACTTACATTTAGATTTTATTTTCGGCTACTGCCGCTTCCGGCACCTCTTGAATATTGCATCAACATCTGGAGCAAATGACTGAGCTGAGGCCTGTCTTGGATAAAAACATTCGGACCATTTGTCACTACAGAACGTTGTGTCCCAACCACTGACCCTGGAAGTGAATTCCACAGCCCCACAGCTCTCTGTGGAAAGAAGTTTCTATTAATCACTGTTATAAATCTCTTACATTTAATGTTGTATCTATGGCTCCTTGTTTTGCCCGCTCAAACACTGGAAACACCCTGCTTCTATCCACCCCATCCCATCTTTCATCATTTCAAACATTTCTATCATTTCGCCTGGAATATGTGTTGAACATGAGAAGGGCGAGTCCCAACAGAAAGCTCACAAAGTCAGAATGGGCCTGAGACTGAGCCACCTTCCATTCTGGTCAGGAATGCTCCTGTCTTGTTTGACTTCCTGTATTCCTAATCTGTTTTACAACCACAACAGGCTGTCTCAGTGATTGTTAGCTATAAACCACAAGCACATAAAAATCTCTGCTACACATATTGTAAACATTATCTCTGGGCCATCCACAGTGGGGAGCAAAACTGCAAGAAGACGGGGAGAGAGGAGCCCTTCCTCCCCATGGCAATCTGCGAGCTTTACTCTGGAACTTTTACTGTCGAAATGAAGTAACTCCCTTCGAGTTTCTTTCAATGTTTCTTTGGTTGATCTTTATCCCCCGGCTCGGAGTGACTATTGAGAACGTGGCCGACCCGCATCACCGGTGACTTGCCAATGATTAGTGACATCACCACACAGCCCTGCATCACGCCATTGACACCGCACGGTTTAGGGTTAGAGATTAGGGTCAGGGCTAGGGGTAAGGGTTAGGGATAGTGGTTAGGATTAGGATTAGGGATGGTGGTTCGGGGTTATGAAAAGGATTATGGATACTAGTTAGGATCAATGTTCCGTCTAAACTGCACGGCCACGCACCATTGGGAAAGGTCCCGCACAGGCCGCGCACTGGATTCTCCATTGTAAATATCACGCGTGCACGGAAATTTAAAGGGACCGCGCAATAATGAAACAGGCCACATAGAACAAGCCTCAACATACAGGGAACATTTGTTAGGATTGGGATTATTGGTTAGGAGTGGGGTTATTGATTAGGGCAAGTGGTTAGGATGTTCAGGTTAGGGGTTGGTGTTAGGGAGTTAGGGTTAGTGGGTTTGTGTTTAGGGTTAAGATTAGTGGGAGGGTTTGGGATTAGGGGTTAGGGTTAGAAATTGGCCCATCAGCGAGCGCCAGCGGGAGGAGGGGTGCGCGCGCAGCTCTACAGCAGCTGGCGAGAAGCGCGGAGAGCGGGGCGGCGAGGAGAGGAGCCCGGAAAAGTCATCCGAGCCCCCGGAAAGAGCGGCTTTACACAGTCCCACTGCAACTGATCCACCTCTCAAGGTCTGTGGGAGGTGGTGGGGGAAGGGTGGGGGGGGGGGGGGGACACACTCGGGAAAATGAGCCGGTCACCAGTTCGGCCTCTGAGGGGAAGCCCGCCGACTCGGGTGTTTGACACCATTGGACCAGAACAACCTGGTGTGAGCCAATCCGATGCCAGGTGGTGGGACAGCCATCAGGAAGGAGGTTTTGATTGGCTGTTGACTCTGGCCCAGTGCAAGGTGCAGGTGAGGATGGTGTGAGGGAGGGAATTGTCCGGCATTTACAGAAAATATTCCCGTCCCTTGACTCCAGCAGCACTGAATATCCACTTTCACCCCCGTATTGTTTTAAATTCATTAAAAAACAGAGACTTGCATTTATATAGCGTCTTTCACTCCCTCAGGACATCCAAAGTGCTTATTAGACAATGAAGTGCTTTTGAAGAGTAGTCACTGGGGAACTCTATCTGAAACCATTGCTTTCTGGCAAACTATTATTTTAGAACATAAGAAAATAAGAACATAAGAAATGGGAGCAGGAGGAGGCCATTCGGCCCCTCGATCCTGCTCCGCCATTCAATCAGATCATAGCTGATCTTCTAGCTCAACTCCACTTTCCTGCACTATCCCCATATCCTTCATTCCCTTAATATCCAAAAATCTATCGATCTCTGTCTTGAATATACTGAACGACTGAGCCTCCACAGCCCTCTGGGGTAGAGAATTCCAAACATTCACCACCATCTGAGTGAAATTTTCCGTTAACCAATCCTCAGTCCATGCTAGTATATTATCCCCAATCCCATGAGCCCTAATTTTGTTTAATAACCTCTTGTGTGGCACCTTATCGAATGCCTTCTGAAACTCCTAATACACCACATCCACTGGTTCCCCCTTAACTATTCTGCTAGTTACAACCTCAAAAAACTCAAACGGATTTGTCAAACACGATTTCCCTTTCATAAATCCGTGTTGACTCTGCCCAATCCTATTATTATTTTCTAAGTGCAATGTAACCACGTCCTTAATAATAGATTCTCGCATTTTCCCTACTACTGATATCAGGCTAACTGGTCTGTAGTTCTCCGTTTTCTCTCTCCCTCCTTTCTTAAACAGTGGGGTTACATTTGCTTTTAATTGAAAGACCTGAGTGAAAGGAGCCAAGGTCCGTAGTCTGGGTCACCACTGAGGTTAAAAGCAATGGGAGAGAGAGCAGGTAAATCTGGATGTAGTGGCCTGGTGATGCCAAGTTTGGATGGTAGGGGGAACGAAAATTGAGAGAGTTTAAGGTTTTCAACAGTTTCAAGGTCAGGGGTGGGGAAAACGAGTCTTAATTCAACAGGGTGAGGAGGTAGAGCGTGCTTTACTTACACTGGGGTAGGGTCTCTACTTTGGGCACAATCGGCAATCTGGACACAAATTGCACTCAAAATTGCACTAGGTACGTGTCTTTAAACTGTGGCTTTGGACAGGATTTGGCGAAGAGCGGGATATATATGTGTGTTTTTAAGTACTGTTCAGTATCATGACACTAGGGATAGGATAATTCCAATTCAGGTTCTTAAAGGGGGAGGCACATGGCTTCTCCTGCTTGGAGGTGTGTTTGGAACTCAACCTATGGGATTAATTGGACAGAGCTGAGAGTTGTAGTGGCCTTGGAGCGGGTTCAGCACAGATTCACCAGAATGATAATGGGGCAAAAAGGGTTAAATTATGGGGACAGGTAGCAGAGACTAGGCTTGTATTACCTCGAGTATAGGAGATTAATGGCTGATCTAACTGAGGTGTTTAAGATGATTAAAGGAGTTGACAGGGTACATAAAGTGAGAAGCTAGTTCCTCTGTTGGGGGGATTCCAGAACGAGGGGGCATGACCTTAAAATCAGAGCTAGGCAATTCAGGGGTGAGGTCAAGAAGCACTTTTTCACACAAAGGTTAGTGGAAATCTGGAACTCTCTCCCCAAAAAGCTGTGGCGGCTGGGGATCAATTGGAAATGTCAAGACTGAGATTGATAGATTTTTGTTGGGTACGGGTATTAAGAGATTTGTAACTAAACCGGTTGATGGAGTTAAGATACAGATCAGCCACGATCTAATAGAATGGCGGAACAGGCTCGAGGGACTGAATGGCCTCCTCCTGTTCCTATGTTCCGATGTCGTAAACTCAACCCCCACAGTCAGAAGGACAATTCCAACATGCACTACATTCTCCCTTCCATCAGTTCCTTTAAAAGGCTGTAAATTAACCCATTATTTACAGACCCGCTCAAGGGTGGAGCCAGTTATCTCCCTCTTGTCACAGTCCTGCCTCGAGTAAACAGACAGAAAAATGTTCTTTGTAAGTATAGGGACTGTGTTTTCATCACCTTGGACAGCCATTGTTTACATTGCAGCACAACCCACCTTTTACTGAATGAATGTTGTAAAAGGTCCGCCGCTGACTCGTGTTACAAGCAGCGTGTAGCTGAGCCAGGACACAGGCTAGAAGGGCCCAGGTTTGACTCCACGCCTGTGCTGAGTGAGCCTGGTCTCGGCCAGACTAACGCTAGGGCTGGGGTAGGGCTAGTCAGCCAGACTACCCTCTTCCGACTGCCAGCCAGTGAACCCCTGCTGGATGTGGTGCGTGTGGATATCGGGGGTGGGCAGGATCGGGCATGGCCCTGATGTCCCAGTCAGTCGAGCAGCCTGAAGGCACTCGGCGTTCTGGGTTCACGCACCAAGAACAGGCCGCGTTGGTGAGGCACTAGAAGGTGACCATTCCCCAGGAGAAAGGTGCAGCTGCAAGAGAGGAGGGGGGTAATGTTCGGAAAGGACAAAAATAAATGAGTGCGCGCCATCTGAAATGATGCCTCCCCTTGAAGCACTCCAGCACAGAAATGCAAATTCCTGCCGTTCATGTATTGAAAGTCACACAGATAACGTGTAGGGCAGTTAAATGTAACCACTGTGACTGCCATGGGGGAAAGGCACGGAGAAAACAGTCCAGTTGGTGCCTGTCACTGTTGGTGGAATCAGAGAGAGTCAACATCAGGTCATTCGAACCTGACAAAAATGCCGGAAAACCTTGGGCACTGATTGGAGCAGTCTGACTTCAGCGGTGTTCTATCTCGCTTCTCTCTCTCTCTTCCCCCTTTCCTCCTTTTGTTACATTGAAGAGCTCTCCTGGTGGCTCGGTTGGTCGGTTCAATCCCTGGTGCGGACCGAGTTCGATGACTTCAGCTGATCATTGTTGGGGGCGGGGCAACAATGTGACGCGGTGCCGCTCGGTAGCAGAGGGAGTCAGGTGGTGAGATTCACTGGCTGAGTTCATCAAAAATGTCCCTCCCCCTCTGATTTGTAAAAGTTTATTTCCCGATGTTCTCCTGTCCTGTTCTAAAGGAACAGATTCTTTGTTGGGTTGCGGTACTCTAAGCACTGCAGTCTCCTCAGTCCCTCGTCCAAGTGGTCATTCTGCATGTGTGGTCCTCGGCAAGGAGCATCAGCCGGCTGTTCAACAATAGAGAGAAGACAAATTGTAGACAAACCCGATCCTGAGAGTGAAATAAAAATAACTTGCATTTATATAGCGCCTTTCATCATCTCGGGACTTCCCCAAACGCTTTACAACCACTGAAGTACCTTTGATGTGTAGTCACTGTGGTTCTGCAGGAAACGCGGCCGCCAATCTGCACACAGCAAGGTCCCGCGAACAGCAATGAGATAATAGAATAGCAAAATACTGCCGATGTTGGAAATCTGAAATAACAACAGAAAATGCGGGAAACACTCAGCAGGTCAGGCAGCATCGAGGAGAGAAAAACAGAGTCAACTTTTCTGGTCGAACCCTTCGTCAGAACTGGAAAAGGTTCGGGAAGAGAGATTTTTAAGCAGGGGCAGGGAGGAGGGGAGGAACAAAGGGAAGGTCTGTGATAGGATGGAAACCAGGAGAGATTGACTGACAAAACGGGTTATAGTCCAAGGCAAAAGGAGAGGCAATGGGACAAGTTAAGAAACAAAAGCTGGCTCTCGGTGAGGTGTGAATGATGATGGCAGCAACATTAACAGCTACCAAGGAAGGAAACAAGAGGAGAAAATATATAAAGAAATACTGCGGCCAATTTATAGTCTGAAATTGTTGAACTCGATGTTAAGTCCAGAAGGCTGTAAAGTGCCTAATAGAAAGATGAGGTGCTGTTCCTCGAGCTTATGTTGAGCTTCACTGGAACAGTGTAAGAGGCCGAGGACAGAGAGATCAGAGTGGGAGTGGAGCGGAGAATTAAAGTGACAGGTGACCGGAAGCTCGGGGTCACGCTTGCGGACTGAACGGAGGTCTTCCACAAAGCGGTCACCCAATCTGCGTTTGGTCTCCCTAATGTAGAGGAGACCACATCGTGAGCAGCGAATACAGTATACTAAATCGTAAGAAGTACAAGTAAATCGTTGTTTCACCTGGAAGGAGTGTTTGGGGCCCTGGACGGTGGGAAGGGAGGAAGTAAAAGGGCAGGTGTTGCATCTCCTGCACTTGCATGGGAAGTAGCTGGGTGAAGGGGAAGGGGTGTTGGGGGTGATAGAGGAGTGGACCAGTGTGTCGCGGAGGGAGCGGTCCCTTCGGAATGCTGAAACGGGGGGGGGGGGAGAGGAGAAGATGTGTTTGGGTGGTGGGATCACGCTGGAGGTGGCGCAAATGGCGCAAGATGATCCGTTGAATGTGAAGGCTGGTGGGATGAAAGGTGAGGACAAGGGGAACCCGATCGTTATTCTGGGAGGGAATTGGAAGGGGTGAGAGCAGAAGTGCGGGATTTGGTCGAGGGCCATGTCAACCACGGTAGAGGGAAATGCTCGGTTGAGGAAAAAGGAAGACATACCGGAAGCACTAGTATGGAAGGTGGCATCATCAGAAAAGATGTGGACCAGACAGAGAAACTGGGAAAATGGAATAGAGTCCTTACAGGGGTGGGAGGACGTGTAGTCCAGGTAGCTGTGGGTTTAAAGTGGATGTTGGTCGATAGCCTATCCCTAGAAATGGAGACAGAGAGTCGAGGAAGGGAAGGGAAGAATCGGAGATGGACCATGTGAAGGTGAGGGAAGGGTAGCAATGAGATAACGACCAGATAATCTGTTTCTTTTGTGATGCTGGGTGAGGGATAAATATTGACCAGGACGAACTCCCCTGCTCTTCTTCGAAATGGTGCCAAAGGATCTTTTGTTTCCACCTGAGAGGGCAGACGGGCCCTGGGTTTAACGTCTCATCCGA
Organism: Squalus acanthias; assembly: GCA_030390025.1. Lineage (NCBI taxonomy): Eukaryota > Metazoa > Chordata > Chondrichthyes > Squaliformes > Squalidae > Squalus > Squalus acanthias. Next base: position 18,113,608 of record CM059449.1, read on the forward strand.
AAGACTCCACCTCCGACAGTGCAGAGTGCCTCAGTACTGCACGGGAGTGTCAGCCTAGATTTTTGTGCTCCAGTCCCTGGAGTGGGTCTTGAACCCACAACCTTCTGACTCAGAGGTGAGAGTGGTACCCACTGAGCCACGGCTGATTTATGTTTTCCCCTCCCTAACCCAGGGGCTCGGAGGCTATTGCAGATCCTGTTTTGTTGCCTTGGATGTGTCCAGCTAAACTCAGCACCAATCAGGGACTGAACCAGCGACCTTTTGGTCTGCACCAAATCTAATTGGTCTGTTTTGAGGTGTTTAAGATAGGTTAATGGATTTGATAGGGTCGCCAGAGAGAAACTATTTCCTCTGGTGGGGGGAGTCCAGACCAAGGAGGCACAGCCTTCAAATTACAGCCAGGCCGTTCAGGGGTGATGTCAGGCAGCACTTCTTCCCACAAAGGTCAGTGGAAATCTGGAACTCTCTCCCCCAAAAAGCTGTTGAGGCTGGGGGGCCAACTGAACATTTCAAAACTGAGATTGATAGACTTTTTGTTAGGCAAGGGTATTAAGGGTTACGAAACAAAGCGGGTAAATGGAGTTAAAATACAGATCAGCCATGATCTAGTAGAATGGCGGAGTAGGCTTGAGGGGCTGAATGGCCTACTGTCCCCATGCGCAGAACCTGCAAGAGCCAGCACCTTCAGAGGAGGAAGGGAAACAATCGGCAGAACTTTATTTTAAATAATGCTGCATAACACTACTCTCATCCTTGCTTTCAAATCCCCCCGAGATCTCTGCGATCCTCCAATTCTGGCCTCTTGCCCATCCCCGATTTTCATCGCCCCACCATTGGCAGCCATGCCTTCGGCTGCCTAGGGCCTAAGCTCTGGCATTCCCTCCCTAAACCTTTCTACCGCTCTCTCTCTCTCCTCCTTTAAGACGCTCCTTAAAACCTGCCTCTTTGACCAAGCTTTTGGTCACTTGTCCTAATATCTCCTTATATGGTCTGGTCTCAGATGTTTGTCTGATAATCGCTCCTGTGAAGCTCCTTGGGATGTTTTACTGTGTTAATGGTGCTGTATAAATGCGAGTTATTGTTGAGGGTGTAGCTCGCAGATTGGGGCAACAGGCTATTCTGGTGTCTCTGTCCGCGGCGCGCCTCACTTGTCACTCGCACAATGACCAGCTCGCGGCGCCTCGACAATCTCTTTCAGCTTTACCCGATGGCGGGAGGTCGAGCTCCCACAGCCGGAGCGGGAGTCACCACCGCCACCAGGAGCAGACGGACACGTCGGACGGCGAGTCGTTCTCCTTGCAGGTGCGGAGAATCAATCAGCAGCCGACGCCATGGAAAGCGGGAGAACAGGGATACGACCCGAACAGGTGAGGCAAACCGAAGGATCTTTGCCTCTCTCCCAGCAGGGGAAGGGCGGATCCTGGCTGCTGCTAGGTTTACAGTGAAGACTTTAACGGTGAATATGGGGATAGTGCGGGAAGGTGGAGTTGAGGTCGCAGATCAGCCATGATCTTGTTGAATGGTGGAACAGGCTCGAAGGGCCACATGGTTTACTCCAGCTCCTATTTCTTCTGTTCAATGAGACTGCGCAATAACATCTGCTTCTTGTTCATTGTTCTCACTAATGAGAAATCGTGCCTTTCAGTTATGGCCTTCCTCTCTTATCTCTTCCTAGTACATCCACAACTAGCTCTTATTCATACAGTTGCCTCCTTCCACCTCAGTGACATCGCCCGTCTCCGCCGCTGCCTCAGCTCAGCTGCTGCTGACACCCTTATCCATGCCTTTGTTACCTCGAGACTCGACTATTCCAAGGCTCTCCTGGCTGACCTCTCACCTTGCACCCTCCGTAAACTTGAGCTCCTCCAAAACTCTGCTCCCCGTATTCTAACTCGCACCAAGTCCCGTTCACCCATCACCCCCTGTGCTCGCTGACCTACAGTAGCTCCTGGTCCAGCAACGCCTCGATTTTAAAATTCTCATCCTTGTGTTCAAATCCCTCCATGGCCTCGCCTCTCCCTATCTCTGTAACCTCCTCCAGCCCGACAGCCTTCTGGGATCACTGCGCTCCTCCAATTCTGGCCAATAAGGCATCCGTGATTTCCATCGCCCCACCATTGGTGGCTATGCCTTCAGCTGCCTGGGCCCTAAGCTCTGGAATTCCCTCCCTAAACCTCGCCGCCTCCCTACCTCTATCCTCCTTTATGACACACCTTAAAATCTACCTCTTTGACAAAGCTTTTGGTCACCTGTCCTAATGTCTCCTGATGTGATTCGGTGTCAAATTTTGTTTGCTAACGTTTCTGTGAAGCGCCTTGGGATGTTTTACTACCTTCAAGGCGCTATATAAATGCAAGTTTCCTCCCTTCCGTGTTCTTGACTGATTCACTATATACCTACTATTTTTCTTCTCTCTTGTCAAGGACGGTCAATGAGGCAATGTCTCCTACACTCCAGGCCCAACCTTGTACTTTGCAGCTACCGCAGAATCAGTTTTTAATGTGTGTATGTGTATAGATATATAGATGAGTATATGTAGCTATATACACACACACATATACATACACACAATTATGTCTTATAATACACAGACATATTAAAAGCTTACTCTGGCTGTTCTACCTGGTACACCTACACTGACTGATTTATTTCTTGAGCCAGTTCCTTCCTCTCTCCACTTTTCCCCGGCACTTTATGACTCCGTAACGCGGGAGATGAAGAGGAGCATTATCCTGGCGCTGAATAAGATCGACCTCGCTCCGCCCTCCCTAGTGGCGGCCTGGAAACATTATTTCCAGCAGAAGTTCCCTCAGGACAACGGCCGTGGGGACAATCAACTCCTGAAATCCTGCCAGACCATCACGCAAGGAAAAGGTAAGGCTTGGAATCGGGGCAGGCACAGGAAACGAGCTCCGGCACACGGGATGGTAACACTCTGGACCGATACAAGTCATTCCATAATCCTCATCCAATCTTACAGCACAGTAGGAGGCCATTCGGCCCGTCGTGCCTGTGCCGGCTCTTTGAAAGAGCTGTCCAGTTTAGTCCCACAACACAGCTTTTTCTCCATAACCCTGCAAATGAGTCCTCTTCAGGTACATGTCCAATTGCCTTTGAGAGTTACCGTGGAATCTGATTCCACCACACTTTCAGGTAGTGCGATCCAGACCTGAACAACCCTCTGTGTGAAGAAATGTCTCCTCATTTCCCCGCTAGTTCTTTTGCCAATTATTTTAAATCTATGACCTCCAGTTACCGACCCACTTGCCGGAGGAAATAGTTTCTCCCTACTTGTTCTGTCAAAATCCCGTTTAATTTTGAATGCCTCCAGAACCATCTCTGCTCTAAGGAGAGCGATCCCAGCTTCTCCAGTCTCTCCACATAACTGAAGTCCCGCATCCCTGGTATCATCCTGGTAAGCCTCCTCTGTATCCTCTCCAGGGCCTTGACATCCTTCCTAAAGTGTGGTGCCCAGAATTGTACACAATGATGTGATGTCATCTTATAAATCTCCGTCTGTTTCCCACTACCTCGGCAGTTCAAATCACGCTGAAGCCGCTGACTCCTTGCTGGGGTACTGAGCACAGGCGCCTGGCGCCCTCCCGGACCTTATCCAATACACTGTGAGCCGAGACTCGGAGAATGCTGCTCCACAGTGGGAGCATGTTCTTTTTTTATTATTTATTCCCGGGATGTGGGTGTCGCTGGCAAAGCCAGAATTTATTGCCCATCCCGAATTGCCCTTGAGAAGGTGAGGGTGAGCTGTCTACTTGAACCGCTGCAGTCCGTGTGGTGAAGGTTCTCCCACAGTGCTGTTAGGGAGTGAATTCCAGGATTTTGACACAGCGACGATGAAGGAACGAGTCTGTGTGACTCAACCATCTGAAGCAGTCACTACGCCCCTGGTCTTTGGAACTCTCTTACATAACCACTTGCTACCTCTGTGTGTCCGGGTCAACGAGGGAAGAACAGTAATGAGGCCTTTCCAATTCCGGCACAGCCTGAGAATCATTAAAAAAAATAAAAAAATTCCCTTCAAAAAAACTCCTTTAAAGTCTATGTCTTTGACCGCGTCTTCTTCTTTCTCCCTCCCGGTCCATTGCGACTCCTGCTCCCGGCTCTCCCTCCCTCTTTAGCCCGAATCCAAGGTGAGAGATGCTCCAATAAAATCTGACGGTGGTTTTCCAGCTGCTGCTGCTGCGTTTTGCCTCTCCCGGATTCAGCTGTTCTCTGTGTGACTCTCGTCTGACACCTGCTGGCAGGAACCGGCATCACATCAGCGCCACCAACAGAAACCCTCGCTCTTCTCATAGAATCAAACAGCACAGAAGGAGGACATTCGGTCCATTGTGCCTGGGCCCGCTCTTTGAAAGAATTATCCAATTAGTCCCACACCCCTGCTGCTCTTTCCCCCCAGAGCCCTGCAATTTTTTTCCTTTTCAGTATTTATCCAATTCCCTTTTGAAAGTTGAATCTGCTTCATCCACCCTTTCAGGCTGTGCATTCCAGATTGAAACAAATCGCTACGTATGAAAAAATATTCTCCTCATCTCGCCTCTGGATTTTTTGCCCATTACTTTAAAACTGTGTCCTCTGGTTACTGACCCTCCTGCCCCTGCAAACAGTTTCTCCCTATTTACTCTATCAAAACCTCTATCAAAATAGAGGATAGGAACTCAGGAACAGGAGGGGGCCATTCAACGGCTCAAGCCTGTTCCACCATTCAGTTAAATTATGGCTCATCTGTATCTTAACTCCATTTACCCACCTTGGTTCGTATCCTTTAATACCCTTGCTCAACAAAAATCTATCAATCTCAGTTTAGAAATTTGCAATTGACCCCCAGCCTCACTAGCTTTTTGGGAGAGAGTTCCAGATTTGCACTACCCTTTGTGTGAAGAAGTGCTTCCTGATATCACCACTAAATGGCCTAACTCTAATTTGAAGGTTATGCCCCCTTGATCTGGAATCCCCCACCAGAGGAAATAGTTTCTCTCTATCTCCACTATCAAATCTTTTAATCATCTTAAACACCTCAATTAGATCACATCTTAATCTTCTATACTCCAGGGAATACAAGCCTAGTCTAAGCAACCTGTCCTCCTAATGTAACCCTTTGATTCCCGGTAGCATTCTATGTTGCACCTCCTCCAATGTCAACTAATCCTTCCTGAGGTGCGGTGCCCAGAACTGAACGCAGTTACTCCAGGTGGGGTCTGACCAGAACTTTATATAACTCCACCCCTTTGTATTCTAGCCCTCGTCCCTTCTTTTCTTCTCATAAGAACATAAGAAATAAGAGCAGGAGTCAGCCATCCGGCCCCTCGAGCCTGCTCCGCCATTCAATAAGATCAAGGCTGATCATCGACCTCAACTCCACTTTCCCGCCCGATCTCCATATCCCTTGATTCCCCTAGAGTCCAAAAATCTATCTATCTCAGTCTTGAATATACTCAAAGACTCAGCATCCACAGCCCTCTGGGGCAGAGAATTCCAAAGATTCACAACCCTCTGAGTGAAGACATTCCTTCACATCTCAGTCTTAAATGGCCGACCCCTTTCTCCTGACACTGTGCCCCCTAGTTCCAGACACTCCATCCAGGGGGAACAACCTCCCAGCATCTACCCTGTCAATCCCCCTCAGAATCTTACATGTTTCAATGAGATCACCTCTCATTCTTCTAAACTCCAGAGAGTATAGGCCCATTCTACACAATCTCTCATAATACGACAGCCCTCTCATCCCAGGAATCAGTCTAATTAACATTCGTTGCACCGCCTCCAAGGCAAGTATATCCTTCCTTCGATAAGGAGACCAGAAATGTGCACAGTACTCCAGGTGTTGTCTCACCCAAGGCCCTGCACAATTGTAGCAAGACTTCCTTTCTCTTATACTCCAACCCCCTTAAAATAAAGGCCAACATGCCATTTGCCTTTCTTATTGCTTGCTGTACCTGCATGCTAGCTTTCTGTGTTTCTTGCACGAGGACACCCAAATCTCTCTGAACACCAACGTTTGAAAGTTTCTCACCGTTTAAAAAATATTCTGTTTTTCTATTCTTCCTACCAAAGTGAATAACCTAATTTCCCTACATTATAATCCATCTGCCACCTTACTGCCCACTCACTTAGTCTAACTATATCCCTTTGCAGACTCTTTGTGTTCTCCTCCTACCTAGCTTTGTATCATCAGCAAACTTGGATACCTTAAACTCGGTCCCTTCATCTTGGTCATTAATATAGTTTGTAAATAACTGAGGCCCAACACTGATCCTCGCGGCACCCTACTCGTTACAGCCTGGTTTCTGAAACTCTCCCAATCCTCAGGCTTACTATTATTATTTGCAACATTATAAGCTTCTTCCTTCAATCTAATGCTGTCCTTAACATCTTTAGTTAGCCACGGTTGGATCACTTTTCCCAAGGAGTTTTTGTTTCTCAATGGAATGTATTTTTGTTGAAAATTATGAAATATTTCTTTAAATGCTACCCACTGCTTATCTACCGCCATACCGTTGAATCTATTTTTCCAATCTACCTTAGCCAACTCGCCCCTCATACTTTTGTAATTGCCTTTATTTAAGTTTAAGACTCTAGTTTCGGACTTAGGCAAGTCACTCTCAAAATTAGCGTGAAATTCTATCATATTGTGATCATTCTGCCCCAGAGGATCCTTTACTTTGAGATTGCTAATTAACCCTGTCTCATTACATCAGTTGTGGGCAAAATGCTGGAGTCCATCATTAAGGATGAAATAGCGGAGCACTTAGCAAATGGGGACAGGATAGGACAGAGTCAACATGGATTTACAAAGGGTAAATCGTGCTTGACTAATCTATTGGAATTTTTTGAGGGAGTAACTGGTAAAATAGATGGGGGAGAGCCAGTAGATGTGGTGTACCTGGACTTCCAAAAGGCCTTCGATAAGGTCCCACATAAAAGATTAGCAGGGAAAATTGAAGCTCATGGGATAAAGGGGAAAGTATTGACGTGGATAGAGAACTGGCTGTCAGATAGAAAACAGAGAGTTGGAATAAACGGCTCATTTTCTGAATGGCAGGCAGTAACAAGTGGGGTACCACAGGGATCTGTCCTGGGTCCCCAGCTGTTCACAATTTACATTAATGACCTGGATCAGGGAGTCGGATGCAGCATTTCCAAATTTGCAGACGACACTAAACTAGGAGGGGGGGTGGGCTCAGAGGAGGAGACCAGGAAGCTCCAGAGCGATTTGGACAGACTGGGTGATTGGGCGGATAAATGGCAGATGCACTATAATGTGGACAAGTGCGAAGTTATCCACCTTGGGTGCAGGAACGGGAGGGCAAATTATTATTTAAATGGCAATAAATTGGGAGAGGGGGAAGTACAGAGAGACCTGGGTGTTCTTGTACACCAGTCACTGAAGGCGAGCATGCAGGTGCAACAGGCGATCAGGAAGGCAAACGGTATGCTGGCCTTCATAGCAAAAGGGTTGGAATACAGGAACAGGGATACCTTGCTGCAGCTGTACAGGGCACTGGTGAGACCACACCTCGAGTACTGTGTACAGTTTTGGTCGCCTCATCTGAGGAAAGATGTTCTTGCCATGGAGGGGGTGCAGCGGCGATTCACCAGGCTGATACCAGGAATGGCGGGATTGACCTATGAGGAGAGACTATGTAGTTTAGGGATGTACACACTGGAGTTTAGAAGATTGAGAGGGGACCTCATAGAAGTGTATAAAATTCTGACAGGTCTAGACAGACTAGATGCAGAAGGAATGTTTCCCTTGGCGGGTGAGAACAGAACTAGAGGACATAATTTAAGGATAAGGGCTAAACCATTTAGGACAGAAATGAGGGGGAATTTCTTCACTCAGAGGGTGGTGAACCTGTGGAACTCATTGCCACAGAGGGCAGTGTACGCCAGCTCATTAAATATATTTAAGAGGGAATTAGATATATTTCTACAGGCAAAAGGGGTTAAGGGTTACGGAGAGAAGGCGGGGACGGGATACTGAATTGGAGGATCAGCCATGATCTCATTAAATGGCGGAGCAGGCTCGAAGGGCCGGATGGCCGACTCCTGCTCCTATCTTCTATGTATCTATGTATGTATCTATGTATTACACAGTGATGTGACTGTCCCGAATGCATTCCACGAACTCGTCCTCCAGACTGCCTTTGCTAATTTGATTTTTCCAGTCTGTATGAAGATTAAAGTCCCCCAAGATTATTGCATTACCTTTGTTGCATGCTCCTACTATTTCTTGATTAATATTCTGTCCATCCAGACAGCTACTGTAAGGGGGCCTATATACTACTCCTACCAGTGTTTTCTGCCCCTCGTTATTCCTTAACTCCACCCATACTGATTCTACTCCCTGATCTTCCGAGCCAAGATCCTTTCTCGCTACTGTCCTTATGTCATCCTTTATTATCAGAGCTACTCTCCCTCCTTTTCCATTCTGCCTGTCTTTTCGAAACGTCAAGTACCCTGGAACATTTAGTCCCCAACCTTGGCCACCTTGCAACCATGTCTGTGTCACGGGTATTAGATCAAACCCATTTATCTCTATTTGTGCCACTAGTTCATCTATCTTGTTACGAATGCTTTGTGCATTCAGATAAAGTGACTTTAATTTAAATTTTTACCATTATTCCCTGCTTTGACCTTATTCTCTGCTGCACTGCTACCGTTAAACTCTCTGTCCCTTCCTGTCACACTGCTTATTTTTACCCAAATCGCTACACTGCTCTATTGCCCTGTCCTTTCTCTTTAGATTTCTAAATTTCCCCACACCTGACCCCTAACACCCCTTTTTTAGTTTAAAACCCTATCTACAGTCCTAGTTATTCGATTTGCAAGGACGCTGGTCCCAGCCCGATTTAAGTTGAGCCCGTCCCGACAGAACAGCTCCCTCTTTCCCCAATACTGGTGCCAATGCCCCATGAATTGAAACCCAATTTTCCCACACCACTCTTTGAGCCACGCATTTACCTCCCTGATCTGCTTGACCCTATGCCAACTTGCGCATGGCTCAGGTAGTAATCCAGAGATTATTACCCTTGTTGTTCTGCTTATATATTTAGACCCTAGCTCCTCAAACTCGCTCAGCAGAACCTCATTGTGAGTTCTACCGATGTCGTTGGTTCCTACATGGACCACAACAACTGGATCCTCCCCCTCCCACACCAAGTTGTTGTCCAGCCGCGAGGAAGTATCCTTTACCCTACTATCACATTCCTTCCTTCTCCCCCCACTTGGATGGCCCCATGTACCACAGTGCCGTGGTCAGTTTGCCCATCATCCCTGCAGTCCTTTTCTTCATCCATACAGGTAGAAAGTACCTTGTACCTGTTGGACAAGATCCAGGGCTGAGGCTCCTCCATCAATACATCCTGGGTCCCCATACCTTTCTGACTCGCAGTCACACCCTCCTGTCCCTGACCACTGACGAACTCTAAAGTACGACTTAACCTCAAGGGTGCGACTGCCTCCTGGGCCAAACTGTCCAGGTAATTCTCCCTCTCCCTGATGCATCACAATGTCTGCAGCTCGTACTCCAGCTCAACAATTCTCAGCCGAAGTTCCTCGAGTTGCAGACACTGACTGCAGATGTGGTTGCTCGGGATCGCGAAGCTCTCCACAAACTCCCACATGCTGCAGTTACAACACACCACCTGCCCTGCCATCTCTAACCTTGTTTTATTTATTAATTAATTAGTAGATGGTACACACTGCAGTCACGGCGCGCCGGTGGTGGAGGGAGTTAATGTTTAAAGTGGTGGGTGGGGTGCCAATCAAGCGGGCTGCTTTGTGCTGGATGGTGTCGATCTTCTTGAGTGTTGTTGGAGCTGCACTCATCCAGGCAAGTGGAGAGTGTTCCATCACACTCCTGACTTGTGCCTTGTAGGTGGTGGAAAGGCTTTGGGGAGTCAGGAGATGATCGAAAGTGATTCGACCAAATCAGTTGTGAATATCCTTGTGCATTATTTTTTTTTTAGTTTTCAGCCATGAAACAACCCAGTGTGACAGGTTAATGATTTAGATCAGTGTTTCTTACTAATGAATTGAATAAATTGGTCGATTGATTTTTAAAAAGTTGTGATTATTATTTGATTGTTGCATTATATAAAATTCATGAATCAGACATTACATACTTCCATTTCATTTATTTTCTTATTTGAAGTCGGTATGAATAATATTTACATTCTTGTACTCTTGTCTGGTATTCTTAAGCTATGCACACTTGTTGAGGATTTTACAAGTAAGCAAACAGGAAAGGCCCTCCGTCCCAGGGTTGAGAATGTCCATTACAGGTCTCCACACTCTATACTGGGTGGGTCCTTTAAATGCTCCCAGAGACAGGCTGCCTTCCGCTGTGCTTGGCTGATAGTCGTCTTCACTAATAATGTAAATATGAAATATTTAACAGCAGAAAATAAAACAAGCTCTTCAATATCCTACTTTATAATGTTGTTCAGTTATTTTTGGAGAACGTGTTGTACCTCTGCTCCTCGGGCGTACTCTCCTGAAATAGACAGAAACACAAATGTTAACACACAGCAGACCGCTGGCAGAGCTCAAACAGACTAAACAAGGCTCGACTTTGCAGCATGAAAGAGCTCGAGAGTCAATAGTAAAGTGTGGAGCAACTCGCTGATCTCAGCTGCCAAAAACTGGAAGGAAAAGCTTTGGGCCTTTGAGAGGAGCGGACGAGAATTAATGGAAGGAAACGATTGTAAAGCTAATTAGCAAAGGCGAGTGGATAGTATTGGACTAATTGAGTCAAAGTTTAGTGAAGTGGATGGGCTGGTACTCAATATTAAGGGCGAGTCACTGGGGTGCTGTGACAGAGATTTTTGCAAACAGGTACAGGGTCAGCAAGAAACAGAAATAAATGCTGCAGGAAACCGAGCACATAAGATAATAGAGGATGCACTGACGACAGGAAGAACGCTTGTAAAGACTCTGAGAAAGACACAACAATGTGCAGATACAGGAACATAGGAAGAGGAGTCGGCCATTCAACCCCTCGAGCCTGTTCCACCATTCAATTAGATCAAGCACTAACTCCTAATGCAGAAGACCAAGTCATGGAGGAAGATGTAGTTCAGAAGCCAGAGAACATGGTTAGGACAAAGATGCAGTTGGTGAGGTGCAGGGAGATTCTGACTGTAGGGAGGTAGGTGGTGATGAGTGTGGTAATGATGAGGAGTTGGTTACCTAGAGAAAGGTCTGTGCACATTGAAGATAAATGACAAAAGGTACTGGAGGAGCAGGAAGGGCTAAATGACAATGTAAGAAATCATGTAAGGGCTCTGAAACCTCCCATGTAAGGATGGCCTAGAAAATCAAGGCAATTTCCTTTGTTACACTTCCTGTTTATGGTGAAAAAGGTGTTTGCAAAGAAAATCGCGAATATGAGTAACTGTCTGTCAATCCGCTGCGAAAATAATACTGGGACTTTGAAAAGTAAATTGCGTTCTCCTTGTGATAACAAAGGGAGCGAGATGGCCAAATAAAAACAATGGAACTGGTCAGGAACGTTGAAGTAGCTGCAAGGTCTCCCCTTAACCTTCTCTGCTCTAATTTGAACAATTCCAGCTTCTCCAATCTCTCCACATATCTGAAGTATCTCATCCCTGGTATCATCCTGGTGAAGCTCCTTTGTACCATCTCCAAGGCCTTGACATCTTTCCTGAAGTCTGGTGCCCAGAATTGAACACAATACTCCAGCTGAGGCCTAACCAGTGATTTGAAAAGCTTTCGCTCCACTTCCTTCTTTTGGAATTCAAAGCCAAGTATCCCACGAGCTTTCTTGACTGCCTCATCAGCTTGTCCCACCACCTTCAGAGATTTGTGAACAGGTAGCCCAGGTCCTTCTGCTCTTGCAGCCCCTCAAAATAGTCCCATTTAGATTATACTGCCTCCCCATGTTGTTCATCCTGAAGTGCATCACTTCACACTGAAATTGCATCTGCCCATTTCAGCAGTCTGTCTATATCCTCCTGAAGTCTGCCACTATCCTCCTCACTATTTACGATGTTACCAAGTTTTGTATCATCCGCAACCTTTGAAACTGTACTTTCTAGACCCAAGTCCAGGTCATTTACATAAAAGAAAAGCTTCTTGTGAATTGTCTCAGATTTCTTGCAGATTTGTCTCCATTCTGAATAAAATATCCTCCTTTTCCTCATTCAGTTCTTCAAACAAGTTCCACTCTCTCTCGTCCAAAATATTGCGTAATTTAGACAATTCAGAGTCGATGAGGTTCTGCGATTGATTCGACTGTTCCTGTGAAGACAAAAAGAGTTTGTTAAAGAAGGAAGCAAAACTATCGCAGGTCACAAGCACATTGATCACCATGCTTAATAAACGCTGAGCCACGCTGCTGAAAATGCACAGGGATAGAGTTCTGTTATCCGGGCATGGGGTGCATCACACGCTACCCGTCCAGGTCCAGCCCACAACGGCCCACTGAGAATTCACCTTCATTTCACAGATGCTCTCTTGTTGCTTAAACTCAAAATTTTAAAAAGAGGTTTTCTTCTGCTTCAGAGAATGTAGGATTGTGTTCATTTTCTCCTGGAATTGAAACTCAGTGAGGTCTGAAGATAATTTGCAAAAAAATCCAGGGGAAAATGAGGGAAAACATTTTGAGGCAGCGAGTTCTGGTGATCTGGAATGCACTGACTGAAAGGGCAGTGGAAGCAGATTCAATGGTAACTTTCAAAAGGGAATTGGATAAATAGTTGAATAGGAGACAGTCACAGGGCTCTGGGCAAAGAGCAGGGGAGTGAGACTAATGGGATAGCTCTTTCAAAGAGCCAGCACAGGCACGATGGGCTGAATGGCCTCCTTCTGTGCTGTGAGCTTCTATGATTCTAGGTGCTGACAATAGAGTCAGATTAGAAGGATTAACTGTGAATGTTTTAAAAAATTCCTAGTTGGACCAACTTTATTAACTGCACAATGGTTGCAGCTGGTGCAAAGCTGAAGTGGAGTCAAACTCTCTCCTGGCCCACGGTCAATGGAAACTATTGATCTTCAGAGTTACTCTGCAGATCTCCCCTCGCCATCAACCTCAAACTGCTTTGCATTAACACAGTAAGTGACATGACTGTCCTAATCACACTGAGCCAGGACATACTGAGTGAAGACATGCAGCATCAGCTGAACTAGAAACACAAGTACTGAGCTTTCTATACTTCAACAACATTACAGATTCACAATAAGATTCCCACCCTCCTCCAGCTCACAAGATATCCTGAAATTTAAATAAAATGCAAAGTCAGGCAACACCAAGTTTCCTATTTGGAAGAAGAGCAGGGGAGTTCTCCCCGGTGTCCTGGGCCAATATTTATCCCTCAACCAACACCACTAAAACAGATGAGCTGGTCATTGTCACATTGTTGTTTGTGGGAGCTTGCTGTGCGCAGATTGGCTGCCGCGTTTCCTACATTACAACAGTGACTACACTTCAAAAGTACTTCATTGGCTGTAAAGCGCTTTGGGACGTCCTGAGCTCGTGAAAGGCGCTATATAAATGCAAGTCTGTCTTTCTATGGGATTAATACACCCCATTATTGCAGCACGGCCTGCCCTCTGCTAGAAACTGTCAGACTGCCAACAGGAGAGGCTTCCAAACTATTCCCTGCTGAGGACCCCCTGTGACACACACCCAGGGAGCCCCTGTAAACACTGACACACCACCTTCCCCCCGTCCCCCTGCCCACACACAGAGAGCCCTTGTCCTAACTTATAAAACACAGCGTCAATTCCCCAAAGGAAACAATGGCATCATTGCAGAAGTTACTGACCAGCAGACAGCAACAGAAATAACACGCTGGTAAGTCAGAGGCAGAAAGATATAAAAATACTGAATTACAAGATTTGAGAGACTTCACTCCTCCTTCCCAAAATCCCCCTCATCCCCACCACCCCCATCCCCTCATCCTCAACCCCACACTCCTGATGCCCCCTCATCAGCCCCATTCCCCTTCCTCCTCCTCACCCCTCAACCCTCCTCCTCACCTCCCCTCCTCCTCCCCGAGTAGATTGGGCCGACACTCTCTGGAGTTTCGAAGAATGAGAGGTGAGCTCACTGAAACATACAAGATTCTGAGGGGGATTGACAGGGTCGATGCTGAGAGGTTGTTTCCCCTGGCTGGAGAGTCTAGAACTCGGGGGCACAGTCTCAGGATAAGGGGTCGGCCATTTAAGACTGAGATGAGGAGGAATTTCTTCACGCAGAGGGTTGTAAATCTTGGAATTTTCTGCCCCAGAGGGCTGTGGATGCTCAGTCAATGAGTATATTCAAGACAGAGAGCGATAGATTTTTGGATTCTGGGGCAATCAAGAGATATGGGGATCGAGTGGGAAAGTGGAGTTGAGGTTGAAGATCAGCCATGATCTTATTGAATGACGGAGCAGGCTCGAGGGGCCGGATGGCCGACTCCTGCTCCTAATTCTTATGTTATGTTCTTATTTTCCTGTCTAGTAGATTCTCAACTCAGAAGCAAGTCTGCACCAATATTATGTACAAGAGCCATGGCTTCAACACAGCAGACACGCAGAATATATTCCCTCTGGTAAACGGTTAGTTCAAAACAAATCTGGACAAAGTGCCTGGATATTTCCATTAATCTAACATTGCCAGACACAAATTAAATTTAAAAACCAGGCCAATTATATAGGAGAGTATCAGAAGGGCAAGAGAATATCACATTTAAACTTTCCATCACATCCACACACCCTGTGGAACGGGTTTATTTGTGCGAGTAAAACCACCTCACTCTCGGCCGATCTCACAGTCAAACAGTCCAAGTCTCCAAGAGAGGGTCAAAACTGCAGGTGTCGTGCCTCTGCTAAAATCGCACAGCGAAAGCCCCGGGAGAGATAGTCAGCAGAACTGCTTTTGTGGTGTCCTGCATGTTGTGTCAGCCGTGGCTCAGTGGGCAGCACCCTCACCTCCGAGTCAGAAGGTTATGGGTTCAAGTCCCACTCCAGAGACTTGAGCACAAAATCTAGGCTGACACTCCCAGTGCAGTACTGAGGGAGTGCTGCACTGTCAGAGGTGCCGTCTTTCGGATGAGACTTTAAACTGAGGCCCCGTCTGCTCTCAGGTGGATGGAGAAGATCCCATGGCACTATTGTGAAGAAGAGCAGGGGAGTTATCCCCGGTGTCCAGGCCAATATTTATCCCTCAAAACAACATCACTAAAACAGAGATTATCTGGTCATTATCACATTGCTGTTTGTGGGAGCTTGCTGTGCACAAATCGGCACCCGCTTTTCCTACATTACAACCGTGAGTACATTTCAAAACTACTTCCAGATCACAACAACTCGCTGTGTAAAATTAAAAGTTTCATGTCGCCTCTGGTTCTTTATCGAATCATCTTAAATCTGTGGCAATCCCCCCTCCTCCTACTCACCCGAGTATTGTACCCGAGGACCAGTAATTTAAGAAAGGGAATAAGGAAAAAATTAAAGTTTTATCGACACATGCTATCAGCTTCTGTCCAAAACAAGTAAAATACCTGAGTGAAAGGAATCTAAAAAGGAATGCTGGAGTCTCAGTTTGTGAGAAAGTGTGTGTTAAAAGTGTGGAAGTTTTCTGTCTTTGAAAGAAAATGTCTGTTGTGTTCGTTTTAGCTCCACCCACTCTTTTGTACAGAGAGCTAAAAGCTGTTTAACCCTTTGAAGACTTGTCTTGAATGATGGACAAGCGTGTGTTGTTTTAAGTTTGTTCATTGGTTTTACAAAAGAAAAGCTTCAGCCTTGAAGTCACAGTTGCCAATGCGCCTGGAAGAAAATGAAGCTATGGTTTCTTTCTTTCAAGTGATACTGGTTAGTTTAAAAAAAAATTTTTCGATCTGGATTGGATTGAAGTTATGAGGTTAATTAACTTATTAAAACCAAACTTTTATTGTGGCCACGGTGAAATTCTGGTTGGTGTAAATTTGTGTAGACCGCATTGAATAAGATATTTAATGGTCTGAAACCAGACTTTTGGATATAGCGAACGGGTTCTGGTCCACACCATTGGCAGAGGAATCAAAAGGGAAATTCGCCTTTACTGTCGGGGATAGACAGTATACATGGACTAGGGTCCCGCAGGGGTTCCACAACAGTCCAAATATATTCCACCGTGTACTGAGTCAAGCTTTAGACGAGTTAGACCTATCAAAGTACCAGAGCGCCCTACTCCAATTTGTCGATGACATAATGATTGCATCAGAGGATGCCAAAGGACACATGGGAGCATTACTAGCCACCCTCCAGACACTTAAGAATGCTGGCTTTAAATTGAACCCAAAAAAAGGCACAGGTTGGACTGTCCAAAGTAAAGTATCTAGGACACGAAATTAGCCAGGGGTATAAGGCACTCCCGCAGGAACGAAAGGCAGCCATAAAAGACATGCCAAGGCCAGTGACCGTCCGGGGAGTGAGGAAAGTGTTGGGACTATTTAACTACTGCAGGAATTTTATATCAGACTTTGCAGGGAAAGCAGAGCCGATTCAATGGTTAGTTAAAGGGGGGAGACCCGCCACTGATAAGATAGAATGGGAATCGGAGCAGGACGAGGCTTATGCAAAATTAAAAGCAGCCCTGACGTCCGCACCCGCACTAGGATTGCCAAATATAGTCAAACCATTCCACATATACTATAGTGTAGACGGGAACTTCTATAACGCCGTAGTCACCCAAGAGTACGGGGGAGATATGAGGCCAATTGCCTATTACTCCACCCAACTAACCCCCGTGGCTAAAGGAATGGCGAGATGCGTGGCGGCCCTCGACTGCGCCGCACGGGCGGTGCGGATATGCGAGCCCGTCACTATGTCAGGACAGCTGATATTACACACTGGTTGGGCAGTAGTATCTGAGAACGGAGAAACAGTCGCAAAGGGAGGGCTTGAAGGAGGAACCTCAGCGCAGGTAGCAGAACTAGTGGCTCTCACGGAAGCATTGAAATTGGCAAAAGGAAAACGAGTAAATATATATACAGTCAACAGATATGCATTTGGGGTAGTACATGATTATATGATAGCGTGGAATAGGAGAGGATATGTAACCTCCGGAGGAGGACAAATACAGCATGAGGAAGTAGTGAGAGACCTAGTAGAAGCGGTAAAAGGAGCAGAAGAGGTAGCAGTGATTAAAATAAAGACACACCGCAAGATAGTGAGCGAGCAACAAAAAGGAAATATGCTAGCTGATCAGGCAGCAAGAGCAGCAGCGGACACAGAGATGCCTACACCAATAGCAGCAGGTAGAATAACAGCAGAGGAAGTGAACATTAAAAGAATCCAAGAGGAGACCGAAATGGAGGAGCAGGAGCAGTGGACAAAGAGGCGCAGCCAAAGGTAGAGATGGAATATGGAAAAAGGATCACAGGGTAGTAGCACCTCACTGTATTCAGGAAAATTTGTTGAAAATATACCATGAGCCAGACCATGGGGGGTCGGAATGGCATGACAGGTAGGCTAAGTATAGATTGGTGGTGGAGTGGAACGGGACAAGATGTGGCAAGATACTGCAGACGCTGCATCATCTGTGGACAGCACAACCCGGGTAGGCCCATAAAGGTTAGAATGGCCCACCAGCCACGACCCAAAGGCCCCTGGTAAAACCTCCAGATAGACTTTACTGGACCCCTACCTAACAGTAGAGGGAAGGAATACTGTTTAGTGATCATAGACCAGTTTACAAGGTGGGTGGAAGCATTCCCTACCAAAGACTGTAGTGCTCAGACTGTGGCCCGAATATTTGCATACGACGTGATACTGAGATGGGGGGTCCCGTTGCAAATAGATTCAGATCAAGGTACCCACTTTACGGGAAAGGTAATGAAAGAAGCTTGTAAGTTACTGGGAGTAAGACAGAAGTTTCATATCCCCTATCATCCGCAATGATAGGCATGGTACTCCTGATACCAGTGGTGGGACTCGATACGACTCCATACCCACAGTACCAGGTAACAAACATAGGCATAGTGAGGGGTGAGACATACCTCCAATACTATCTAATTGATACCTATGCCATCAGGAAGAATGGTACTGTGAGAGGAGTCTCCCTAAACGGATGCCACGGGAAAGGCACACTTACGATATGCCCACATCCGGTAGGAGAAGGCCCTAAGGATGAGTGCGGCTATAATAAGACAGAGGGGTGAGTGTTGGAATTATCACAGATTGATCACCATCACACCCACTCGGGATATAGAGGCGAAGGGGAGTATTGTATAGCCACCACAGAGACTGAGTACCAATATAGTAACCTTGTATGTGCAATCACAATGCCTAACTTCTGCTTTACGCCAAAGATCCCTGTGACAATTGGACACACCAGATTGGTGCATGTACATTCAAGGGAGGAGATAAAACTAAATGTACCAGATAGTCTAAAGGATGAGTTGGTTAATTATGAAGATCCGGTAGGGGCCCCAATACCCCACCTGCAAGAGGATCTGCAAGAAATGAAAGAGGATTTAAGTAAGATGGTGAAACAATACATATTGTTGCAAAAGAATCTTGGGGAATTAGAAAAGGACATAGAGGTAGAGCTACAGGAAGTCCCGTGGTATGAGAAGCTATGGGATTGGGGAATGAATGTCAACATACACCCATGGATCCACATCATTTCTCATATATTAGTGATAATACAGTTAGTCATGGCTATAGGATGGGGAATAGCAGCATGCACCGCTTGTAAAAAGAAACAGACCAAACAAAGAGCTAAAGTGAGTCGGAAAGAGCTGGAAAACACAAGTTTGCTCTAAACATGATGGGTATGCAGGGCCTCCTGAACCAGCGACTGATCACCGCATGGGGCAGGAGGCACAGCGATGCTTATACATGTGGTTTAACTTGGGCAAGGGCCAAGTACCAAAAGGGGGGATTGCAGGGGGGAAAGAGTTAAACTGACATCACTGGCAATTTCACTGAATGGTGTGATAAAGACAATAATCTATTAGGCCTTTCGCAGTAGTAAGCTTTTTCTAAAATTGCTGAACTGGCAATGGAGATAATCTAAGCAGTAGTGTTAGAATTGCACACGGTGTCACTTAGAGACAATTGCAAACCGTTGGATGTGCAAACCATAAGAGGCCAGAGGATGTAAGTCCTGTTCTGGCAGGAAAGTAAACAATGGGTTAGAAGTAAAAGATCTAGAGAGGCAGGAAAGGAGGACAATGAGTCAGAAGTACAATGTTGATGAGACCCCATTTGGCATAAACAAAGGACATAGGTGCAACAACAGCTTGGGGGAAACGGGCATATACTTTTCCGATACTAGAGGCAGTACTTTAATGTAACGCGGCATAGGCAACCAATCAGTGAAGATGCATGCGGGCCGAGGTCCAATCAGGTGGCAGGAATGAATTTTGCATCAGCTGGACATATGTATTGTAATGTATAAAAATGTAGTGTTTGCTGGAAAAATTTGGAGACGTCTAGCTAAGACAGAGTAGGCTGTCTCCCCACCGGTGTAATAAAGACGACTTGATTATCGATCCAAAAACCTTGTGTCGAGTTTTGGTTTAAAATACTCCAGAACAGAATATAAGAGCAGGGAGGCTATGATGGAGCTGTACAAAACGCTAGTTAGGCCACAGCTAGAATACTGTGTGCAGTTCTGGTCGCCACACTATAGGAAGGATGTGGTTACATTGAAGAGGGTGCAGAGGAGATTCACCTGGATGTTACCTGGGCTGCAGCGCTTCAGCTATGAAGAGAGACTGGACAGGCTGGGGTTGTTTTCCTTAGAGCAGAGAAGGCTGAGGGGGGACCGGATTGAGGTGTACAAAATTATGAGGGGCATAACCCCAGTCCAACACCGGCATCTCCGCATCAAGATTCAAGAAGCATTTAGATGAGCTCTTGAAACGCCATAGCACACAAGGCGAGGGACCAAGTGCTGGAAAATGGGATTAGAATAGACAGGGCTTGATGGCCGGCGCCGACAGGATGGTCCGAAGGGCCTGTTTCTGTGCTGAATAACTGTGACTATCACCCCCTCCCCCTCCCCTCCCCCTCCTCCTTACCCCAGTCCTCACTGGTCAGCAGGTTATCGGCGAAGAAGCGACTGTCCAGCTCGCTCAGCAAACAAGAAGAATCCAACGTTTGAAATAAACCGCCCCGAGTATAAAAGCAGGCGGCGGCCGCCGTGAGCCGCTCCAACTGGCTCAGACCAGAGCCCAGCGCGGCGTCACTGCCGCTCGGCCCCAACTCACTGCCCGAGCTCCGAGTCCGACTCCCACTGAGGCCCCGCCCGGGAACCCGCCCCCTCACTCTGAGTGACAGGCGCTGCGGCCAATCCGCTTCCACAGGGAGAGCCCCGCCCCGGAAACCCGCCCCCTCATTCTGAATGATAGACGCTCCAGCCAATCCGCTTCCCCCAATGCCCCTCACCGGGCTGCCACTGGCCAATCAGCGGGGTCAGAAGGCGGGGTTTGCGGCGATGATTTCGGTTGATGGAGGCTCGAGCTGGGATCTCGCCGGTTGGGTTTAAATATTTTTTTTTAACGGTCGTCAATCTTTGTCCCTGTGAGCGGACGAGTTGTTTGCTGCTGTGATGTGCGTGTGCACAATAGGTCAGTGTTTGAGGAATATTTGCTCAGGTTGTGCTGTTTTCTCCCGAAGCCCAGGCCCGAAACTCTCCGGGAAACGGGGGGCGGGGCTGGGGAGGCGGGACTGCGCAGGCGCCGGGCTGGCAGTGCCTGCTGGGAGTTGTAGTCCAGCAATCTTCCCAACTGGCTGCCAGTGGATGGAGAGAAAGAACTTGCATTGATAGACAGCGCGTGTCACAACCCCAGCCCACCCCAAGGACAAAATCCAGGCCCAGGCTGCAAGATTCTCGGCCCGACTCGGTGCTGTGTGAACGGGTGAGCTCCACACCCCGGCTGCTTGCGGGGAATGCCGGTGCGGAGGGCCCGGTGCAGAAGGCCCAAGGTGGAAGACCCGGAGGAGAGTGGCCTGGGCGGGAGGCCCAGCACGGAGAACCCCAGGCGGGGGGCCCAGGGCGGGTCGGCAGAGGTGGAGTCGGGAGATGCGGTTGGTGCACTGGTTCTGAAAGTTGCAGAATGGTTTCGGGCCTGAATGAGTTCCAGCGGCCCAGCATCTGCTGTGCCTGGCGGCAGCTGTAAGGCATTTTCTTGGTCATGGGACCGGTTTATGCGTTGCCATATTGGTGAAGGAAAGACAAACTGTTTCCATCTGTAATGTGGCGCGTGAGCGGTTACAAGATGGAAAATGTAAACGGTTAAAATACGGAAAATAAAAGGAAATTAAAAGACAGAGCAAAGTAATATCAGTAAGGAATGATGAGTATTCTTTGATGGTTGGGTCCTGTGAGCGATAACAGCATGCAGAAGAAGATTTGAGTGTTCGGTCTTTTTACGAGATTTCAGGAAGTGGATGGCTTCTTTTTCCATGGAAGGGCTGAAGACTGTGGACAAGGACTATGACTTTACATGGTTCGACAACATCAAATGATATTCGTTAATGGATTGCCAAAAGGACTGGCGTAGAACTGGTATTTAATTGTTTTGTTGGGAAGGTTTCATGTTTTTCTGTTTGAAAGCAGTTTACTTGAAGCTTAATTGGATTTCTGATAAGGACTGTGGGAATTTGCACATGGTGATGTATTGGTGGTTATGTGGGAATTTACTTTGAGGGTATTGTCTAGTGTTGGTGTGGCTGAAAAGATAAAGTAACTTAATATTGGTAAATTATTGAACGAACGGACGCTCGAGCGAACGAGCGGACGAACGATTCGAACGAACGCATTCATGCATATTGGAACTTACACTCGATCGAACGAATGATCACTTGTGCAGTGATAGGACGAACGATTCGAGCGAATGCACGCAGGCGCGCACTTAGACTATGCTACGCACGCACGCACGCATTCAGACATACATATTGGAACTTACACTCGATCGAACGAACGACCTCATGGGGTAGTGGTCGAACGAACGATTCGAGCGAACGCAAGCATGCACATTGGAACTTACACTCGATCGAACGAATGAACGCGTGGGGAACGATCAGACGAACGATTCGAGCGAACGCACGCAGGCGCGCACTTAGATAACTGATACGCACGCACGCATTCAGACATAATGGAACTTATGCTCGATCAAACGAACGAATGCTTGAATGAAATAACGAACAATTGAATGAATGATCGAATGATCGAACGAACAATGCCAGTAGGACTGGCGTAAAACAGGTTTTCTTGGTTTATTGGAATGGATGTTATCTGTGGCATTTGGTTGGATTGTGATGGTGCTGTGTGTTTGTACACTGGTGTTGAAATGGTTTGTTTTATGTGGATAATATTGGTAAATTATTGAACGAACGGACGCTCGAGTGAACGAACGGACGAACAATTCGAACGAACGCATTCATGCATCTTGGAAACTTACGCTCGATCGAACGAACGCTTGAATGAACGATCGAACAATTGAATGAATGATCGAACGAATAATGCCAGTAGGACTGGCGTAAAACGGGTTTTTTCTTGGTTTATTGGAATAAATGTTATTTGTAGCATTTAATTGGATTATGATGGTGCTATGTGTTTGTACACTGGTGTTGAAATGGGTTTTGTTTTATGTGGAGTTAACTTTGAGATTTATTATTTTAAATCTAAAAAGTTGTGTGTATTTAAGGGTATTTGTACTGTAAACATTATTGATTATTTGTAAAAGTAATCATTGCATTTATATTAACTAAGGCTGTTTTTAAGGCTTTATTTTTTACTGTGATGGATGAATGTAATGGATTTACTATGTAATGGATTTACTATGTAATTGATGAGTTGTACAGGTATTATTGTTTTTGAATAAAATAGTTGGAGAGAAAGAACTTGCATTGATAGACAGCGCGTGTCACAGCCTCAGACCGCCCCGAGCGCCCCACAGCCCAGGCAGCACTTTGTCTGAAGGGCAGGCACTGCTGTCATGGGGGAAACGCAGCAGCCCGTGTCCGCACAGCAAGATCCCACAAACAGCCACTGAGATCATGGACAGAATTCCAGGTGGCCAGTGTCGTCTGGCAGGAGCAGCAGGAGGAGGAAAGCTGCTGGTATTCCTTGTGGATTTTACAATGGATTTTAGCAAGGCTTTTGACAAGTTCGCACATAGCAGACTGGTCAGAATAGCAACAGCCCACGGAATCCAAGGGAAAGTAGCAAGCTGGATCCAAAATTGGCTCCGTGGCAGGAAGCAAAGGGTGTAATGGTCGACAGGTGTTTTTGTGACTGGGAGGCTGTTTCTAGTGGGGTTCTGCAGGGCTCAGTACCAGGTCCCTTGCTTATTATGGTATATATATCAATGATTTAGGCTTCAATGTAGGAGGCATGATTAAGAAGTTTGCAGACGATACAAAAGTTGGCCATGTGGTTGATGGTGCCTATCCAGTCTAACCTTGAAAACATTGAGTGTGCCCACTTCCACCACTTCCATACAGCAAGTTCCACGTCCTCACCACTCACTGTATACCACAAAAAGTAAGGGACCGAGTACTGAGCCCTGCGGAACCCCACTGGAAAGAGTACAGTTCTAGCATAACCTCCCTCCTCTTATATTCTGTGCCTCAGCTAATAAAGGAAATTAGCCCGTATGCCTTCTTAACCACCTTAACTACCTGTCCTGCTACCTTCAGGGATCTGTGGACATGCGCTCCAAGGTCCCTTTGTTCCTCTACTCTTCTCAGTATCCTACCATTTATTGTATATTCCCTTGCATTGTTAGCCCTCCCCAAATGCATTACCTCACACTTCCCCAGAGGGAAATACACTTACAGGGCTACGGGGATAGAGCGGGGGAATGGGACTGACTCGATTGCTCTGCAGAGTGCCGGCATGGACTCGATGGGCCGAATGGCCTCCTTCTGTGCCATAATGACTCTCTGACTCTATGACATCAATGATTTTGACTTCAACGTAGTATGAATTAAGGGGCATGATTAAGAAGTTTGATACAAAAATTGGCCGTGTGGTTGATAGTGAGGAAGAAAGCTGTAGACTGCAGGTAGTTATCAATGGACTGGTGAGGTGGGCAGGAAAGTGGCAAATGGAACTGAATCCGGAAAAAGGGTGAGGTAATGCATTTGGGGAGGGCTAACAAGGCAAGGGAATGCACAATAAATGGTAGGATACTGAGAAGTGTAGAGGGACAGAGGGACCTTGGTGTGCATGTCCACAGATCCCTGAAGGAAGCAGGACAGGCAGATAAGGTGGTTAAGAAGGCATATGGGATACTTTCCTTTATTAGCCAAGGCATATAATATAAGAGCAGGGAGGTTATGCTTGAACTGTATAAAACACTGGTTATACCGCAGCTAGAGTACTGCATACAGTTCTGGTCACCACATCACAGGAAAGATGTGATTACACTAGAGAGGGTACAGAGGAGATTTACGAGGATGTTGCCAGGACTGGAGAATTTTAGCTATGAGGAAAGATTGGATAGGCTGGGGTTGTTTTCTTTGGAACAGAGGAGGCTGAGGGGAGACTTGATTGATGTGTATAAAATTATGAGGGGCTTTGATAGAGTGGATAGGAAGGACCTATTTCCCTTAGCAGAGAGGTCAATAACCAGGGGGCAGAGATTTAGAGTAATTACTAGAACGATTAGAGGGGAGTTGAGGAGAACTTTTTTCACCCAGAGGATGGTGGGGGTCTGGAACTCACTGCCTCAAAGGGTGGTAGAGGCAGAAACCCTCATCACATTTTAAAAGTACTTGGATATGCACTTGAAGTGCCGTAACCTACAAGGCTACAGACCAAGAGCTGGAAAGTGGGATTAGGCTGGATGGATCTTTTCGGCCGGCACAGATACTGTGGGTCGAAAGGTCTCCTTCTGTGCCATAAATTTCTATGATTCTATTCTTCTATGATGCAGGATACAGTGCATTGGAGCTTCTTCTTCTTTCGTGTGGTAGTAGAAAAGCAAATCAAATGTCAATATCTATTTCAGATATCCAGGCCAAAGCTTCTGGTGTAACAGCGTGGATATCTTGTAGGCTGCCTGCGAATTTCCTCTGAGGGCAGCGCTCAATGATGTGCTCCAGGGTCTGATTAGGAGCTCCACAGTCGCATGATGGAGATGCTTTAATCTTTCATCTATGGAGAAGGTGGCAGCATCTACCATGAGCGGTTCTGAGGCGGTTGATGGTTGTCCACTGTTTGTGAGGAAGGTTTGATCTTTGGAGCTAAGGCGGGTAAATGGAGTTGAGGTGCAGATCAGCCCCGATCTAATTGAAAGGAGGAAACAATCTCAAGGGGCTGAATGGCCCACTCCTGTTCCTACAACTAGCTCAGTCTGCTCATCGGCAGAGGGGCTGCCCTTCAGGTGAGATGTTCATCCAAGGCTGCCTCTGCCTCAAGTGGGTGATTCAGATCCCACGGCAAAGAGGAGCAGGGGAGTTCTCCCGGTGTCCGGGCCAACATTCCTCCCTCAACCAGCACCACCAAAGAGAGATTAACTGCTCATTCATCTCATTGGCTCTCTGTGGGATCTTGCTGTGTGTAAAATGGCTGCTGCATTTTCCTCGCTAACCACGGCTACTGCACTTGCGAGTAACGCATTGCGGGTGCAGTGAGTTTCTGGGCTGGGTTGAGACGCTGTTTGATCGCAAGTCTTTCATTGTTACAAAGTGCACCGCTGCCACCTGCTGGCAGGATATCAGTGCTGCAGGAAAGAATTCCCCATTAAAAACGGCCCAAGAAGTGGTGACTGTCTCTGAAGGTTCACAAGGACAGTGATGCCCCTGGGGGGGGAGGGGGGAAGGCCCCCATTGGCTCAGAGGATAAATGTCCCCCAGGATTTAATGTCCTTCGGGTATATAACAGCCTTGGAGTTGATGGTGTTAGTGGAGGGTTTGTATGGTTGGTGTGGAAGTTGACTCTGTGCTTGTGGTTATTGGGGTAGAATTTGGACCTGGTTGTCCGGGTTTCTGGGGGTAAAATGGGCGCAGTGAGGGACAGATTTGGGGACCAACGTCCGGCCATTTTCAGACGTCCTTGGAGTTCTCCCCGGTGTCCGGGTCACTATTTCATTGAACCATTGAATCATACAGCACAGAGGAGGTCACTCGGCCCTTCGTGCCTGTGCCGGCTCTTTGAAAGAGCGAAACAATTAATCCCACTCCACTGCCCTTTCCCCACAGCCCATACTTTTCCTTTCAGGTATTTATCCAATTCCCTTTTGAAAGCTACTATTGAATCTGTATCCACCACCCTATCAGGCAGTGCATTCCAAACACTGACCTCTCCTGTAAATAGGTTGTTCCTCATCTCGCCTCTCTCTTCACAGATCCCTCCCACTCCCGTCCCCTCACACCCCTCTCTCCCCCCCTCCTATCCCCCTCTGTCTTCCCTCCCCCTCCCCCTCTGTCTTCCCTCCCCCTCCCCCTCTGTCTTCCCTTCCCCTCTCCTCCCCCTCCCCCTTCTCTCTCCCCACTCCCTCTCTCTCCCTCCCCTCTCGCTTTCACCCCCTCCCCCTCTCCCTCCCACTCCCCTTCCCCTCTCTTTCTCCCTCCCCTTTTCTCTCCCCAACCCCTCCCACTCTCCCTCCCCTCCCCTCCCCCACCACTCTCACCCCTCCCCCTCTCGCTCTCTTCTCTCCCCTCCCCGATCTCTTCCCTACCCTTCTCTTCCCTACCACTCTCTCTTCCCTCCCCATCTCTCATCCCTCCCCCTCTCTCATCCCTCCCCCTTCCCCTCCCCCTCTCTCACCACTTCCCTCTCCTCCCCCTCCCCTCCTGCTCCCGCTCTCTCTACCCTCACCCTCCTCCTCTCACTCCCCTCCTCCTCTCTCCCTCCCCTCCCGCTCTCTCTCCCATTCCCCTCCCCCTCCCACCCTCTCTCTCCCTCCCCTCCCTTCTCCCCCTCTCTCCCCACCCCTTCTCTCTCCCTCAGCCTACCCCCACTCTCCCCTCCCCCTCTCGCTCTCTCCCCTTCTCTTTCCCCACCCCCTCTCCTCATCCCCCTCGGGCTCTCTCCCCACCCCTCACTCTTCCCTCCCCATCCCTTCATTGCTGCTCTCTCTCCCTCCCCTCTCGCTCTCTCCCCTCCCCCTCTCTCCCTCCCACCTCGCTCCCCTCCCCCTCTCTCCCCTCCCCCTCTCCCTCCCTCCCCTCACCCTTCCCTCCCCTCCCCTCCCCTTCTCTTCCCTACCACTCTCTTCCCGCCCCCTCACTCTACCCTGCCCCTCCCCATCCTCTCTCACCCCTCCTGCCCCCCACCTCCTCCCACTCTCTCTCCCGTCCTCCACTCTCCCTTCCCTCCCGCTCTCTCTACCCTTTCCTTCATGCTCTCTCTCCCCTCCCCCTCTCTCGCCCCTCCCCTCTCTCTCCTCCTCCTCCCGCTCTCTCTCCCCTCCCGCTCTCTCTCCCTTCCCCCTCCCGCTCTCTCTCCCTTCCCCCTCCCGCCCTCTCTCCCTTCCCCCTCCCGCCCTCTCTCCGCTGAATGGCCTCCTCCTGTTCCTATCCTGAACTAATGGGGCTGATTTTAAGAGCCCCCGCCTGGTGTAACCGGAGTGAGAGTCGCCTGGAAATGGCACTAAAGTTTACACTGGAGCTTCAGCCATCGCCACCTTGGGTAGGGCCCTGAGATGGGCAGCAGGAACGCCCGCCTGTTTCAGGGGGAAACCACGTCATTTACAAACCAGGGTCCCGTGAAGTACAGAGGAGCCGGATTGTCATTTTCAGCTACAAATGGGCGGAGTGTGGGCGCGTTGAGCGACCGAACCAGCTGCTCTTCAAACACCCGCTGGAGGCCGCTCTGAAATCAGACAAAGTTTCTTGTCATTTTTTTGAACAGATCTCTCTCTGTCGCTCCTAAAATCTAGATTTAAAAAAACATATTCCGGACTTCACTTAACCATTACTTTCTGATTTACTTCATTTTGTTCACAAATATTTTCAACCTTCCTCGTGTTCCGCCCCCTTCAAGTACGTTTCTGATTCTTTTTTCATTGAAGTGCGAACATTCCATGTTGAAAGTGTCTTCTGGATTTGTTTCATTTGTTCCTGGGATGTGGGGGTCGCTGGCAAGGCCAGCATTTACTGCCCATCCCTAATTGCCCTGAAGGTGGTGTTGCTGAGCCGCCTTCTTCAAACGCTGCAGTCTGTGTGGTGAAGGTTCTCCCACAGTGTTGTTCGGGAGGGAGTTCCAGGATTTTGACCCAGCAACAATGAAGGAACGGCCGATATATTTCCAAGTCAGGAAGGTGTGTAACTTGGAGTTGGTGGTGTTCCCATGCACCTGCTGCCCTTGTCCTTCTAGGCGTTAGAGATCGCAGGTTTCGGAGGTGCTGTTGAAGAGGCCTTGGTGAGTTGCTGCAGTGCATCTTGTGCATAAGAACATAAGAAGTAAGAGCAGGAGTCGGCCATACAGCCCCTCGAGCCTGCTCCGCCATTCAATAACATGGCTGATCATCGACCTCAACTCCACTTTCCCGCCCATCTCCATATCCCTTGAATCCCCTAGAGTCCAAAAATCTATCGATCTCAGCCTTGAATATACTCAAAGCTTCAGCATTCACTGCCCTCTGTGGCAGAGAATTCCAAAGATTCACAACCCTCTGAGTGAAGAAATTCCTCCTCATCTAAGTCTGAAATGGCCTACTCCTTATCCTGAGACTATGCCCCCTAGTTCTAGACTCTCCAGCCAGGGGAAACAATCTCAGCATCGACCCTGTCAATCCCCTTCAGAATCTTGTATGTTTCAATGAGATCACCTCTCATTCTTCTAAAATCCAGCGAGTATAGGCCCATTCTACACAATCTCTCATCATAGGACAGCCCTCTCATCCCAGGAATCATTCTAATGAACCTTCATTGCACCACCTCTAATCAAGTATATCCTTCCTTAGATAGGGAGACCAGAACTGTGCACAGTACTCCAGGTGTGGTCTCACCAAGGCCCTGAACAATTGCAGCAAGACTTCCTTACTCTTATACTCCAACCCCCTTGCAATAAAGGCCAACATGCCATTTGCCTTCCTTATTGCTTGCTGTACCTGCATGCTAGTTTTCTGTGTTTCTTGCATGAGGACACCCGAATCTCTCTGAACACCAACCTTTGAAAGTTTCTCACCATTTAAAAAATATTCTGTTTTTCTATTCTTCCTACCAAAGTGAATAACCTCACATTTCCCTACATTATACTCCATCTGCCACCTTACTGCCCACTCAATTAATCTATCTATATCCCTTTGCAGACTCTTTGTGTTCTCCTCACAGCTTACTGTCCCACCTAGCTTTGTATCATCAGCAAACTTGAATACATTACACTCCATCCCTTCATCCATGTCATTAATATAGATTGTAAATAGCTGAGGCCTCAACACTGATCCTTGCGGCACCCCACTAGTTACAGCCTGCCAACCTGAAAAAGATCAGTTTATCCCTACTCTCTGTTTTCTGTCCGTTACCCAATCCACTATCCATGCTACTATATTACCCCCAACTCCATGAGCCCTAATCTTCTGCAATAATCTTTTATGTGGCACCTTATCGAATGCCTTTTGGAAATCCAAATATACCACATCCACTAGTTCCCCTTTATCTACCCTGCTAGTTATATCCTCAAAAAACTAATAAATTTGTCAAACATGATTTCCCTTTCATAAAACCATGTTGACTCTGCCTAATCATATGATTTTCTAAGTGACTTGATACCACTTCCTTAACAATGGATTCCAGCATTTTCCCGATGACTGCTGTCAGGCTAATTGGCCTGTAGTTCCCTGTTTTTTCTCTCCCTCCATTCTTGAATAGTGGTGTTACCTTTGCGACATTCCAATCCGCTGGGACCTCTCCAGAATCTAGGGAATTTTGCAAGATCAAAACCAATGCATCCAATATCTCTTCAGCCACCTCTTTTAGAACCCTAGGATGTAAGCCGTCAGGTTCAGGCGATTTGTCGGCTTTTAGTCCCATAATTTTTTCTAGTACTTTTTCTCTACTTATATTAATTATGTTAAGTTCCTCACCCGCATTAGACCCTTGGTTCCCCACCATTTTTGGTGTGCTTTTTGTGTCTTCTACTGTGAAGTCAGATACAAAATATTTGTTTAACGTTTCT
>CM059449.1:18148701-18168498 GCA_030390025.1 Squalus acanthias
TCCTCTCTCTCCCCCCCTCTCTCTCCCCCCCTCTCTCTCCCCCCCTCTCTCTCCCCCCCTCTCTGTCCCCCCGCTCTCTCTCCCCCCCCTCTCTCTCCCCCCCCTCTCTCTCCCCCCCTCTCTCTCCCCCCCCTCTCTCTCCCCCCCTCTCTCTCCCCCCCCTCTCTCTCCCCCCTCCTCCTCTCTCCCCCCTCCCCCCCTCTCCCTCCCCTCTCTCCCCCCTCCTCTCTCTCCCTCCTCTCTCTCCCTCCTCTCTCTCCCCCCCCTCTCTCTCTCCCCCCTCTCTCCCCCCCCCCCACCCTCCTCTCCAGCAGCGACATCTATTGACGGGATCTGGCTGGAGTTTAAAGGAGGGATTTAATTCTCCGAGTATTGCAGCGAACTTGCTCGGGAAATCGCTGAGCCGAAGGTGTTCGGGAGCTCGGTAACATCGAAACTGAAAGCGGGTTGAATCAGGAAGTGCTGAGCGTGAACATGGCTTCCAGGCAGCAGCCCGAGAGTTGGGCCGATGAGGGAAATTGACCCATTTGTCTTGAATTCTTCACTGATCCGGTTTCACTGGAGTGTGGGCACAACTTCTGCCGCTCCTGCATCACATGCTGTTGGGAAAAGGAGAGAAACTCCTGCCCGGAATGTAGAGAGGAGTTTCCGGAAAGAAATCTCAGGACCAGTCGGGCCTTAGCCAGTCTGGCGGAGAAAGCTCGTAAATTAAACCCCGATTCGAAAGAGAAGGAAAATAAACTTCGCTGTGAGGAACATCAGGAAGAACTGAAGCTGTTTTGTGAAACTGATAAGAAACTGATCTGTTCCATTTGTCGAGATGCGCAGGAACACAAATCCCACAACTTCATGCCGATTAAAGAAGCTGTTGAAATCTACAAGGTAAAATGGAACAGATTTTATCACCTGGTTATTTTATCACATTTCCATAGTCCAGACCTTTCATTCTGTGATTTTCTCTCCCAATCCCAGGATCAGGTGAAATCCTCTTTAGAATCTCTCACAGAGAAGAAATCGGCGGTTCTGGAAACGGAACTGAATCAAAAACGGCGGATTTCCGAAGTTAGGGTGAGGTCTCCCCGGGCTGATTTTCTGGGATCTCAGTTAGTTTTGTTCCCTCTATCGCGGTACATGATTATATAAACATATGAACAACGAGAGACAGGTAAAGACCCTCTGGTCCATCCCGCCTGTCCCACACAATTGTGATACTTTGTGTGTCACAATATATACACCCCACCCAAAACCATGTGATCTCCTGGGAGAGGCGAAAAACCAGATAAAAACCCAGGCCAATTTGGGGGGGGGAAATCTTGAAAATTTCTCTCCGACCCATCTAGGCGATCAAAACAAGTCCAGGCTTTCACTCAGGCTCTGAGAAACATAGAAACATAGAAAATAGGTACAGGAGTAGACCATTCGGTCCTTCGAGCCTGCACTGCCATTCAATGCGTTCATGGCTGAACATGCTACCTCAGTACCCCATTCCTGCTTTCTCGCCATACCCCTTGATCCCCTTAGTTGTGAGTGTTATATCTAACTCCCTTTTGAATATATTTAGTGAACTGGCCTCAACAACCTTCTGTGGAAGAGAATTCCATAGATTCACCACTCTCTGGGTGAAGAAGTTCCTCCTCAGCTCAGTCCTAAATGGCTTCCCCTTAATCCTTAGACTGTGACCCCTGGTTCTAGTTTTCCCTACCATTGGGAACATTCTGCCTGCATCTAATTTGTCTAAACCAGTCAGGATTTTAAATGTCTCTATAAGATCCCCCCTCATTCTTCTGAACTCCAGAGGATACAAGTTCAGTTGACCCAATCTTTCTTGATATGTCAGTCCGGCCATCCCAGGAATCAATCTAGTGAACCTTCGCTGCACTCCCTCAATAGCAAGAATGTCCTTCCTTAAGTTAGGAGACCAAAACTGCGCACAATACTCCAGGTGTGGCCTCACCAAGGCCCTGTACAACTGCAGCATCACCTCCCTACTCCTGTACTCAAATCCCCTTACTATGAAGGCCATCATTCCGTTTGCTTTCTTGACTGCCTGCTGCACTTGCATTCCCACCTTCAGTGACTGATGTACCATGATGCCCAGGTCTCGTTGCACCTCCCCTTTCCCTAATCTGCCACCATTCAGGTAATATTCCGCCTCTCTATTTTTACCACCAAAGTGGATAACCTCACATTTATCCACATTGTACTTCATCTGCCATACATTTGCCCATTCACCCAACCTGTCCAAGTCACTCTGTAGCCTCCTAGCATCCTCCTCATTGTTCACACTGCCTCCCAATTTAGTGTCATCCGCAAATTTGGAGATATTACATTTAATCCCTTCGTCCAAATCATTAATATATAATGTAAACAGCTGGGGTCCCAGCACCGAACCCTGCGGTACCCCGCTGGTCACTGCCTGCCATTCTGAAAAGTACCCATTTACTGCTACTCTTTGTTTCCTGTGTGCCAACCAGTTCTCAATCCACGTCAACACATTACCCCCAATCCCATGTGCTTTAACTTTGCTCACCAATCTCTTGTGTGGGACCTTGTCGAAGGCCTTCTGAAAGTCCAAATACACCACATCTACTGGTTCCCCCCTGTCCACCCTATTGGAAACATCCTCAAAAAATTCCAGAAGATTTGTCAAGCATGATTTCCCTTTCACAAATCCATGCTGACTTGGACCTATCATGTCGCCACTTTCCAAATGGTCTGTTATGACATCTTTAATAATTGCTTCCATCATTTTACCCACGACCGATGTCAGGCTGACCGGTCTATAATTCCCTGCTTTCTCCCTCCCTCCTTTTTTAAAAAGAGGGGTTACATTGGCCACCCTCCACTCCATCGGAACTGATCCAGAGTCTAAGGAATGTTGGAAAATGATCGTCAATGCATCCACTATTTCCAAGGCCACCTCCTTAAGTACTCTGGGATGCAGACCATCAGGCCCCGGGGATTTTTCAGCCTTCAGTCCCATCAATTTCACCAATACCTTTTCCCGACTAATAAGGATTTCCCTCAGCTCCTCCCTCTTACCAGATCCTCTGACCCCTTTTATTTCCGGCAGGTTGTGTGTGTCCTCCACAGTAAACACCGAACCAAAGTACTTGTTCAATTGATCTGCCATTTCCTTGTTCCCCATTACGACTTCCCCTGTTTCCGACTGCAGGGGACCTACGTTTGTTTTTACTAACCTGCAGAGTTCCCTGCAGTGCCTACCTTTTGTAAGAGGTGATGTCCACCCCAGCCAGAAACAGGTCCAGCTCTCACTTGAAGAAATTCAGCGAATCAGCGTCCACCGCATGAGATGGCAGCCTGTTCCAGAGGTCCACTATTCTCTGGGAAAAGAACCACCTCCTGACATCTAACCTAGATCTGGCCTTATACAACTTAAAATTGTGACCCCTGGTCTGCCTAATCTATTTAATCGGAACAAACTGTCAACTGGAACACAATCTATTCCCTTAATAATCTTATATACCTTAATCAGATCACCCCAAAGTCTACACTTCTCTAAAGTGTAGAGTCCCAACTCTTTTAGCCTATCTTGATAACCAGGATGCTTTATACTGGGAATTAGTCCAGTGGCTCCTCCTCTGCACACTTCCCATAGCCTCAATTACACCCACCATGTGTGGAGACCAAAACTGGACACAGCATTCCAACTGAGGCTGACCAAGGTCTTGTACAAGGACAAAGTAGTCTGCCTCGTCTTATAATCAATTGTCCTATGAATTCACCACAACACCCTATTCACTCTAGCTATTGCTTCATGGCATTGCTCATGAACCTTTCGAGATCCATGCACTAGAATGCCCAGATCTTTCTTTCTCCACATTCTTGAATGCTTTCCCCTGAAGGGTGTATGAATGTTGAGCATTTGCCCTGCCCACATGGCTAACACTGCACTTACCCAAATTAAACATCATTTGCCAGTCATGAGCCCAATCTCCCAACACATCAAGATCAGCCCGATGCCGTCGAGCATCATTTACAGTCCTAACACTTGCACAGATCTCAGTATCTCCTGCAAATTTGCAGATCATACCCCCAACACTTACATCTAGATCATTTATAAAAATAGTGAAGAACAACGGTCTGAACACCGATCCCTGCAGGACACCACTGGTGACCGGTCTCCAAACAGATCCAAATCCATCTATAACTAGTTTTGCCGACATCCTTCCAGCCAGTTCTCCATCCAGCTCAATATATTCCCACTGATACCACAGGCTTCAATCTTGTAGAGAAGCGGTACCTTATAAAAAGCTTTTTGGAAGTCTAATAGACAATGCCTACTGGGCTTCGCTCATCCACCATCTTGGTGACTTCTTCAAAATATATAATCAAATTTGTAAGACATCACCTTTTTATGAAGCCATGTTGGGTGTCCCTAATATGTCCCTCTCTATCCAATCAATCATATATTGCATCCCTAATTATGTCTTCATTGCATCTTTCCTATAGTTACCCAGTATTGTCTTTCACCTTTTTTGAAGATGGGAACTACATTAGACTCTTCTAATTTGTGGGAAACATCCCAGCTTGCAGTGAGCTATTAAAAATATGGGCTAGGGTCTGCACAGCACGTGTCCCATCTCCCTGACAGCCCGGCTGCTCTATCTATTTTCAGGTTCTTAATTCTATCTAAAACAATATGTTCATCTATGTTAATATTACTAGTTTTATTATTAAAATCATTCAATTCTAATAGTCAAGCATGATCTTCAGGATTGATGACCGATACAATTAAATACTTATTTAATATTTCCGCCATACCCAGTGAGACCTTTGTAATCTGTCCCTGAACATCCTTCAATGGCCCAATACCGTCTTTGACAATTCTGTGACTCTTCCCATAACTGAAAAAGCTTTCCTCAATACTTCCACAATTGTCTATGATCCTCTTTTCCATTATACTTCTTGTTGATCTAATAGCAACCTTTGTTTTTGTTTAGCTGGTCTTTACACTCAATTCGGTTTAGTTGAGTATTAGCTGCCTTTAATTTATAAAATCATTTTTGTTTCCATCTTATTTGACTTTGTAAATCACCAGTCAGCCACCATGGCTTTTCTTGGGACAGTCCCTTCTTTGACTTTGGGTACATATTTGTCTTCCAAATTTTTTATCTTGTTCTTAAACATATTCCATTTGTATTCTACATCGGTCTCATCACCACCCAGAAGGGTGGGCCAATTTATCCGTTCCAAATCATCTGCCATGTTAGTGAAGTTTGCTCTTCTGAAATCTGGTACTATTTGTAGATCCTCAGGACATTTAGTACAAACTGTATAATGTTTCATTTGGTAGGAACAGTCGAGCAGTCTGCAAACCCGCATCACATCCGAGTTCGCTAAAATGCACCAGATTCTAACTGAGAAAGAGCAGCGGTTAATCCGAGATCTCAGGGGAGAAGAGCAGAGGATTGTGGAAACAATGGAGAAAAACCTTCGAGAAATTCAAGAGAATTTAAATTCTATTCAGGACAAGCTTTCAAAGTTGCAGAAACAAATGGAGCAACAAGACGCGCTGACATTTCTGAAGGTGAGGATTATATTGTGGGTTAGTTGCAGAATAAGCGATTACAATGTTGAAATAAATGCAGCATCTGCTGAAAAATTCAAAACTGATTTAAACCGAGTGTTTTGTCTATTCCGGGGCGGATCTGCTGTTGTGACTGAACTAACCGGCTCCCACACTGTCTGCAGGATCCCGGGATCGTGTTGCCGTGATCTTAATACTTAGGTTGTAATTATTTCTGTGTCACCAAGAGGTTAATATTCTCCTGGAGCTCACATTCCAATCCAGTTCCAGTTACATTGTGTGAGTGTGTGGGTGTGTCTGGTGCGGTGGGTGTGAGAGTCACTGTGTCTCTGAGTGAGACTGGTGTTCAGTTCCAGAACCTGACAAAACAAATCAGATTTTCCAACTGCATCCTCTTTCTATCAGATGCTTTTAATAATTTTTGGTGAAATTTCTGCTGCCTGGTTTTGAAATATATCCTCTTTCTATCTGTGCGGTCCCGGCAGTCAGAATTCGGAATTCTCAGCATCTTGTCACAATGGGTGTAATTTCTGCTGTCTGGATATAGACGGTCAGTCTCCATCAACTCAGATTTGTGTTTTATTGGTTTCAGGAGGAAACGTGTCAGGAGAGGAGGTAGGACACACTGTTTACTGAAACTCTGCACAATTTAGTAAAATAACTCAGCAAAGAGTTTATGGTCAGTTTATAACATCAGCTGTTTAATATTTACAGGACTGGTGCGGAATATTATAAACCATCATTAGCAGATGGCATGCTGTCGATCGGAAAGTTCAGCGGCCCTTTACAGTACACCGCGTGGATAGAAATGATAGACGCCATCAACCCCGGTAAAACTCTTATATTCCTTTTCCTGATTTATCAATCCAGATGAGAGGAGCCTAAACCAGCTTCCAGACCCCAGATTAAATGATCACTGATCTCCGTGTCTAGTCTGGAGGGCAGGACCTTGGCCAATATTTTTTAGTCAGCATTAAGGAGTGTGTATGGTGACCATGTGGGGATAACATTACTTTTCATAGAGTCATAGAGTTATACATCACAGAAAGAGGCCCTTCAGCCCATCGTGTCCGCGCCGTCCATCAAGCCCTATCTATTCTAATCCCATTTTCCAGCACTTGGTCCGTAGCCTTGTATGCTATGGCGTTTCAAGTGCTCATCTAAATGCTTCTTGAATGTTGTGAGGGTTCCTGCCTCTCCCACCCTTTCAGGCAGTGAGTTCCAGATTCCAACCACCCTCTGGGTGAAAAAGTTTTTCCTCAAATCCCCTCTAAACCTCCTGCCCCTGACCTTGAAACTATGCCCCCTGGTTATTGACCCCTGTACTAAGGGGAAACGTTCCATTCTATCTACCCTATCTATGCCCCTCATAATTTTGTACACCTCAATCAGGTCCCCCCTCAGCCTTCTCTGCTCTAAGGAAAACAACCCCAGCCTGTCCAGTCTCTCTTCATAGCTGAAACGCTCCAGCCCAGGTAACATCCTGGTGAATCTCCTCTGCACCCTCTCCAATGCAATCACATCCTTTCTATAGTGTGGTGACCAGAACTGCACACAGTGTTCCAGCTGTGGCCTAACTAGCGTTTTGTACAGCTCCATCATAACCTCCCTGCTCTTATATTCTATGCCTCAGCTAATGAAGGCAAGTATCCCATATGCCTTCTTAACCACCTTATTTACCTGTCCTGCTGCCTTCAGTGATCTATGTACATGCACACCAAGGTCCCTCTGATCCTCTGTCCTTCCTAGGGTCCTGCCATTCATTGTGTATTCCCTTGCCTTGTTAGTCCTCCCAAAATGCATCACCTCACACTTTTCAGGGTTAAATTCCATTTGCCACTGTTCTGCCCATCTAACCATCCAGTCTATATCGTCCTGTAGCCTGAGGCTTCCCTCCTCGCTATTTACCACTCCACCAATTTTCGTGTCATCTGCGAACTTACTGATCATACCTCCTACATTCATATCTAAATCATTAATGTACACTACAAACAGCAAGGGACCCAGCACCGATCCCTGCGGTACACCACTGGACACAGGCTTCCAGTCACAAAAACAACCTTCGACCATCACCCTCTGCCTCCTGCCACTAAGCCAATTTTGGATCCAAT
Source organism: Squalus acanthias (assembly GCA_030390025.1). Taxonomy (NCBI): domain Eukaryota; kingdom Metazoa; phylum Chordata; class Chondrichthyes; order Squaliformes; family Squalidae; genus Squalus; species Squalus acanthias. Next base: position 18,156,364 of record CM059449.1, read on the forward strand.
GTGCCAAATTGCCCTGGATCCCCATGGCTCCTACCTTCTTGACCAGTCTCCCTTGCGGGACTTTGTCAAAAGCCTTACTGAAGTCCATGTAGACTAAATCAACTGCACTACCCTCATCCACACACCTAGTCACCCCCTCGAAAAATTGAATCAAATTGGTTAGACATGAACTCCCCCCTGACAAAGCCATGCTGACTATCCTTGATTAATCCTTGCCTCTCCAAGTGGAGACTAATTCTGTCCCTCAGAATTTTTTCCAATAATTTCCCTACCACTGATGTTAGGCTCACTGGCTTGTAATTCCCTGGTTTATCCCTACTACCTTTCTTGAATAATGGTACTACGTTAGCTGTCCTCCAGTCCTCTGGCACCTCCCCTGTGGCCAGAGAGGTTCTGAAAATTTGTGTCAGAGCCCCTGCAATCTCCTCCCTTGCCTCACACAGCAGCCTGGGATACATCTAGTCTGGGCCTGGGGATTTATCCACTTTTAAGCCCGCTAAAACCACTAGTATCTCCTCCCTCTCAATGCTAATTTGTTCAAGTATATCACAATCCCCCTGCCTGATTTCTATGTCTACATCGTCCTTCTCCATAGTGAACACAGATGCAAAATATTCATTTAAAACCTCACCTACATCTTCCAGCTCTACACACAGATTGCCACTTTGGTCCCTAATGGGCCCTACTCTTTCCCTGGTTATCCTCTTGCCCTTAATATACAGTACTTATAAAACACCTTGGGATTTTCCTTTATTTTGCCCGCCAGTGTTTTTTCATGTCCCCTCTTCGCTCTCCTAATTTCTTTTTTAAGTACCCCTCTGCACTTTCTATACACCTCTAGGGCTTCCACTGTATTTAGTCCTTTGTATCTGCCAAAAACCTCTCTTTTTTTCCTAATCCATTCTTGAATATCCCTTGACATCCAGGGTTCCCTGGACTTGTTGGTCCCACCCTTGACCTTTACGGGAACATGTTGCCGCTGTACTCTCTCTATTTCCTTTCTGAATGACGCCCACTGCTCTGATGTGGATTTTCCTACAAGTAGTTGATCCAGGTCCACTTTGGCCAGATCCTGCCTTATCATATTAAAATCAGCCTTCCCCCAATTTAGAACCTTTATTTCCGGTCCATCTTTGTCCTTTTCCATGACCACCTTAAATCTCACCGAATTATGGTCACTGTCACCAAAATGCTCTCCTACTGACACTTCTACCACTTGCCCGGCTACATTTCCTAGAATTAGGTCCAGTACCGCCCCCTCTCTTGTCGGACCTTCTACATGCTGGCTCAAAAAGCTCTCCTGGATGCACTTTAAGAATTCCGCACCCTCTAAGCCTTTCACACTCTGACTATCCCAGTTAATATTGGGGAAGTTGAAATCCCGGACTATTATTACCCTATTATTTCTACACTTCTCTGAGATTTGCCTACATATCTGTTCCTCTATCTCCCCCTGACTGTTTGGGGGCCTATAGTACACTCCCAGCAAAGTACTTGCCCCTTTTTTGTTTTTAAGTTCTACCCATATGGCCTCATTAGAGGAACCTGCAAAGATATCATCCCTCCTTACTGCAGTAACTGACTCCTTGATTAATATTGCGACACCCCCTCCTCTTTTACACCCCCCTCTGTCTCGCCTGAAGATTCTATACCCCGGAATATTGAGCTGCCAGTCCTGCCCCTCCCTCAACCATGTCTCTGTGATAGCAACAATATCATACTCCCATGTGTTCATCAACACCTTCAATTCATCTGCCTTACTCATAATACTCCTTGCATTAAAATAAATGCCATCCAGCCTTGCCATACTCCCTTGTGCCGTTACATATTTGCTCTGCCTTCCAGACTGACTTGTTTTTTCCTCTATATTTGGCTGTGCATCACACCCTACTATAGCTCCACTCCATATCCCACCCCCCTGCCAAGTTAGTTTAACCCCCCCCCCCCACCCCACCCCCCCCCGCCAAGTTAGTTTAACCCCCCCCCCCCCACCCCCCCCCCCACCCCACCCCACCCCACCCCCCCAACAGCACTAGCAAACCTCCCCGCAAGGATGTTGGTCCCGTTCCAGTTCAGGTGCAACCCGTCCGACTTGTATAGGTCCCACCTTCCCCAGAAATAGACCCATTGATCCAGGAAACTAAAGCCCTCCCTCCTGCACCAACGCTTTAGCCACGCATTCATATGCTCTATCCTCCTATTCCTATACTCACTAGCACGTGGCACCGGGAGTAATCCAGAGATTATAACCTTTGAGGTCCTGCTTTTTAATTTGCTACCTAGCTCCCTAAATTCTTGTTGCAGGACCTCATCCCTCTTTCTACCTATGTCGTTGGTACCAATGTGAACCACAACCTCTGACTGTTCGCCCTCCCCCTTCAGAATGCCCTGCAGCCGTTCAGTGACATTCTTGACCCTGGCACCAGAGAGGCAACATACCATCCTGGAGTCATGTCTGCAGCCGCAGAAACGCCTGTCTGCACCCCTCACTATTGAGTCTCCTACCACTATTGCCCTTCCACTCTTACTCCTCCCCCCTTGTGCAGCTGAGCCACCCACAGTGCCGTGAACTTGGCTCTGGCTGCACTCCCCAGAGGAACCGTCACTTTCACTGTTTTCCAACACAGAAAAACGGTTGTTGAGTGAGATGCACTCTGGGGCTTTCCTGACTACCTGCCTGCCCCCCTTCTTCTGACTGCTGGTCTCCCATTCCCCCTCTGACTGCTCTTTCTTAAGCTGTGGGGTGACCACGTCTAAAAACGTGCTATCCACGTAACTCTCAGCCTCACGGATACACCGCACTGCCTCCAGCTGATGCTTGAGCTCCGAAAACCGGATCTCAAGTTGGCCAAACCATTGGTACTTACTGCACATGTGGTCATTCTGACTGCAAGAGGCACCTAGGAATTCCCACATGCTGCAAGCCGTGCTAAGCACGGGACTAAGGTCCCCTGCAATACTTTTAATTAAAAAACTCTGACCTCAAATTTAAACTCTCGGATTCTCACTCTCCTGAACTACCTTAACTATGAACTACCTGAAAAGAAATAAACTTGAAATTGAAGAAAAAAAAAAGCACTCAACCACTACTCACCAATCAGCCTAACTTATATATTGACATGATTGTGTTGAATTTCAGAGTATCTGGTTCTGTGTCTCCAGTACAGGGTGTAGGAGGTTCAGTCGGATGGGAGAAAGTTCCGGGATTGTGGTCTAGTAAAACTTGGTCGGGTGGTCGTCATTTGGTGTTGGTGTGGTTTTGCCAGATTGGAGCTCAGTGTCTGAGATTAGGGCCCAGAGTGACCGTGTGCAAAAGATCAGTCAAGCATTTCCCAACTTAGGGTATATGTGAGGAGATTAGCTTCCCCTAGAGGTAGGCAGGAACTCTGAGTCATGTAGGAGGGAAGGTGTGAGGCTCCGAGGACTGAATGGAGTTTAATTGGTGCAAGTCCTGTTTACCTCCTATCACAACAGGTTAGGCGGATAGACGGGATGCTTCAGGGAGGAGTAGCCGATCCTGGAGTGTGTCTTGTGTCGGTTCAAGTAGAAGGTGAATTCCTTTTCTTTGGGGTGTGGGCCCGCCAGACATCCTCTAGGCCCAGGACACTACTTTGATCTCGGATTGCTCCGGCTGCTTGTCCTCGTGTCCTGTGTCCGCTGGGAGCTTGTCCTGTTTGGAGTGAAGAGCACAGTCTGGGTCTCCACTCCTGGTTCCTGTGTTGTCCATAGGTGGGACGAGTGTGAGGAATGCTGATGCGGGGACTCCTCATTCGGGACAATGAACTGAAGCATCACTTTGGGTTATCCTGTTAATCAAATTTCATTCGGATGGAGCGGTCTCCTTCTCCAGGAATGTGTGTCTCCAGAGTAATGGGGAGGTTGCTGGTGATTAGTGTGACTGTCCTCTGCTCTGGGCTGAGGAGAAGGCGGCCAGCATTTGTCCCACCCACTCACTCATAAACCTGGTGTGTTCTGAGGGCGATGAGGAGGGTTTCCTGTAGAAATGCTGCTTCCACCTCTCCTATTGAGATTTATGGATATCATGATGTCGGTTTTAATATAAAGTTATTTTCCCTCCTCCTCTGGGTTCTCTCTTCCCCTCTGCAGCAGTTCCCATTCTTTTGCTTCTTTTGTCCTTTTCCCTTCCCTTCTCTCTTTCCTTCCGGTGTCTGTACCTTTCCCCCTCTTCCGTTTGGAAGCCCCGCCGTAGCCTCTGGCGCCGATTCCTTGTGTGTTTCTGAAGGTCCCTGGGTCACTCTGCAGCCGCTGAGAACAGCAGGGGACCGGGGGCCGCAGAGTTCCTGGTCGGATCGCAGTGGGCAGCAGAGGTCAGAGCGACCCCAGGAGCGTAAACCCCCGGGTCAGAGCAGATTCCAATAACAGAACCTGGAGCCCTTTAAAAACACCGCAGTTCCCAGGAATCCCCCGAATGGCCACTTTAAAAAGGGAAAGTGTTTGAATAAATCACAGCAAGAAACTAAACCGCTCACTGTGTTATTGTAACTTTCCCCCAGCTCCAGCCTCTCTGACTCTGGATCTGAACACAGCGAATCCCGGGCTCATCGTGTCTGAGGACCGGACCAGTGTGAGAGATGGAGACAAATGGCAGGAGCTCCCTGACACCCCGGAGAGGTTTGATTACTGGCCCTGTGTCCTGGGATCGGAGGGATTCACATCAGGGAGACACTACTGGGAGGTGGAGGTGGGGAACAAGACACGGTGGGGTCTGGGAGTGGCCCGAGAGTCTGTCAACAGGAAAGGGGAGATTGAGCCGACACCTGAGCTCGGATACTGGACTGTGTGGCTGATTTCCGTAAGTGATTATGTTGCCGTCACCTCCCCCTCACGGACCCCCCTCACCCTGAGTGGGGATCCCCGGAAGATCGGGGTGTTCCTGGACTATGAGGGCGGTCAGGTGTCATTTTACAATGCGGACAACATGTCCCATCTCCACACCTTCACCCACACTTTCACTGAGAGACTCTTTCCCTTCTTCTGTCCGGGAGAGAGTGACGGCGGGAAAAACTCCGGCCCGCTGACAATCTGCGGGGTGAAAGGTCACTAACAGCTCTATCCCATAATTTCACACCGCCTTCCTGCCTCCTGCCAGCTTCAAACTGATGGGCGTCGGTCTCAGTCACAGGTGGTGCGGATGGTCCCAATGTCACCTGAGGTCAGGGCGGGCACAACCGAGTGACAATGTCTTGTTGGTGATATTTGTTTGTTTAATCGGTGCAGTGGAACAAACTCGTGGAAACTGCTCCAGAGACGCCTGTAAAATTCAATTAAAAAACTCAAAAACATCAAGAATCATCGGGGCCCAGAGACAGAGAGAATTTAAACATGGGCAGAAATACACCAAGGGAACCACAGACTCAAGATGGGAAGAAAAGGTAAAGAGGGGCAGGAGAGAGGAACTAGGGTGAGATAGAACACCAGTGGGAAGTACATGACAAAGAGGACCATCCGAGACACGGCAAATTAAATAATACCCGAGGGAAGGAAAAAGTAAAAGGGGACACTAGATAAGAAGTAAAATCAAAAATGAACAAAGGGTTTTAAAGTCCGTTAAACAAAAAAAGGAAAGACTTGCATTTATATAGCGCCTTTCACGACCTCAGGACGTCCCAAAGTGCTTTACAGCCATTGAAGTAGTTTTGAAGTGTAGTCGCTGTTGTAATGTACGAAAGGGGGCAATGGGAGAAATATAAGAAAGGGAAACTGCCGAGAGAAGGTTGATGAAGATGCACACCATGAGATGTGTTTGTTGTGGGATGGTCACAAATGAGGGAGCCCCAGATACAATAGAGGGAGGAAGAGATGTGAAAACTGTGTGTTAATCAGTAACCTGACAGTAAGACTTATGGCCTTAGAGAGCAAGGAACATGAACTTACAATGTAGAGTAATAAGGAGCTGAGAGCACAGCAGAGTGAGCTGGTAATGGAGTGAGCTGGGGACAGAGTGAGGACTTGGACAATGGGAATTTGGTGGGAGTGGGAATTCGGTGTAGAGGGGGTAGGGTCTGCTAAGTACATTAACCAAGAGACAAAAGTTATTTTTTAACTCAATGTTAAAACTTTGAAGTTGCACAGGAAAGGATTATTTTGTACATTGTGGAAATGTGAGATTTTGCCTCCCAGCCCTAGATTCAGGAGAGTTTTAACTGCGAGCTGCTCAATGCACTCAAGGTCGTAATCATCAGCCTTACTGAGCACATAGCCATACATGAAACTATTAGGGAGGGAGAAGCTTTGATAGATGAGGCATTAGAGAAGTCCATACTGGGGGTCAGAGTAGTAGAGGAGACCCCAGTACCTAGAGGAGGAGGGGGTGGGGGGCCTCTGTTACATAGGGGGCCAGAAATCATGGTCGGGTAGAAGAAAGTTAATGGAGGAATTTCAAGTGTGGTATTTCCTGAAATACTACCCGTGCCACGTGCTAGTGAGGAGACGGAGGGTAATTAGGCAGACCAACTTGGGCTTTGGTGTAAGGAATCAGTGTTTCTGTTTCTCAAACAGTGGGACACACAGAATCATAGACAGAGGAGGTCAGTCGACCCATCGTGCCTGTGCCGGCTCTTTGGTAGAGTTATCCAATTAGTCCCAGTACCCTGCTCTTTCCCCATCGCCCTTTAATGTATTTCCATTAATGTATTTATACAATTCCCTTTTAGAAGTTACTGTTGAATCTGATTCCACCACCCTTTCAGACAGTGCTTTCCAGAATACGATAACTCGATGCATAATTTGTTCCCCTCATGTCACCTCTGGTTCTTTAGCCAATCACCTTAAATCTGTGTCCTCTGGTTACTGACCCTTCTGCCACTGGAAACAGTTTCTCCTTATTTACTCTGTGAAAACCGTTGATGATTTTGAACACCTCTAGCAAATCTCCTCTTAATCTTCTCTACTCTAAAGAGAACAACACCAGCTTCTCCAGTCTCTCCACATAACTGAAGTCCTTCATCCCTGATACCATTCTAGTAAATCTCTTCTGCACCCTCTGTAAGGCCTTGACATCCTTCCTAAAGTGTGGTGCCCAGAATTGAACACAGCACTCCAGCTGAGGCCTAACCAGTGTTTTATAAAGGTTTAGCACAACGTCCTTGCTTCTGTACTCTATGCCTGTATTAATAAGCCAAGGATCACAGATGCTTTTACAACAGCCTTCTCAACTTGTCCTGCCACCTTCAATGATTTATATACACACACCCAGGTCTTTGTGTTGCTGCAGCCCCTTTATAATTGTAGTATTTAGTTTCTATTGCCTCTCCTTATTCTTCCCACCAAAATCTGTCACTTCACTCTTCTCTGAGTAAATCTTCATCTGCCATTTCACCAGTCTGTCTATGTCCTCCTGAAGTCTGTTACTATCCTTCTCATTGTTTTCCACATTTCCAAGTTTTGTGCCATCTGGAAACATTGAAATTATACCCTGTATACCCATGTCTAGGTCATTAATATATAAGAACCTTACATTTGTCATAAGCCTCCTTTTTCTGTTTCATTTTAATCTCTATATTAATTCATCCAGTGAGCTCGAGCTTTGGATGCCCTTCCTTTGCCCCTTGTGGGAATGTGTCTGCTCTGTACCTGAACCATCTCCTCTTTGAAGGCCTCCCATTGGTCAATTACTGTTTTGCCTACCAATGTTTGATTCCAATCCACCTGGGCCAGATCCCTTTTCAACTCAATAAAATTAGCCTCCTCCAGTTAAGTATTTTTAGGCTTGATTGTTTCTTGTTGTTTTCCATAACTATTCTAAATCTGTTCATATTATGATCAGTTTTTCCCAAATACCACCCCCCACTGAAACATGCTTCACTTGTCCCACTTCATTCCCCAGAACTAGATCCAGCACTGCTTCCTTCCTCGTTGGGCTGGGAATACATTGATCAAGAAAGTTCTCTTGTACACATTTCAGGAAATCCTCCCCCTCTTTGCCCTTTACACTGTTACTATCCCAGTCTATACTCGGAAAATTGAAGTCCCCCATTATCATTACTCTATATTTCTTGCATCCATCTGTAATTTGCCTGAAAATATGCTCCTCTATCTCCTTTCCACTACTTTGTGGCCTGTCATAGACACCCAATAGCCAGTAATATTAAGTTCCCAATCCTCCCCTTCTTTCACCCAGGTCTCTGTTATTGCCACTATTTCATAGTCCCATGATAGAAATGCTTAAAATGATGAAAGGATGGGACAGGGTAGGTAGAAGCAGACTGTTTGCAGTGGTTGAGGGGTCAAGAACAAGGGGCGATAGATCAAAGATTAATGTAATAGATTTAGAACAGGGAGCAGGAGAAACCTCTTTACACAGAGAGTCATGAGGCTGTGGAATTCAGTTGCTGGGTTAGTGGCTGAGGCAGAAACTATGTCAACATTCAAGCTTAGACTGGAGAGAGAGAGAGGAAGAAAAAGGGGTTGAAGGGATATGGGAACAGGACGGTTAAATGTGAATAGAATTACTGGTTTTGGTGGAGGGTAAATGCTGACATGGACTGGTTTTGTCAACTGGCCTGTGTCCATGTTGTAACTTGTATGTTTTTCTCTGTATACTCACTCAGACTCTGTACACTGGGGAATATGTTGTGCTCAAGGTGTGAACCAATACAATAAAGAAGTGTGTGAGCTGGTGAGCAATGCTGTTATTTGTGGTAAATCTCTTGTTCTTCCTGCCTAGAGGCAACTCCTTCCTGCTCGCAAAGTGCTGAGCTGCAAATATCGAAAGTGGAGAGAAAAAGGTTAACGGTTCACTAACAATCCAGCGCACTCACTTTGCTGGTTTACTTTGGACAGAATGATGCTGGGCTCACAACTCATCACTGTACGCAACACTTTTCATTTAACTGCACTTTCATTTACTGTCTCCCAATAATTGGACCTTATTCTTGGGTGGGGAAATAAATAGAGCAAAACTGGTATTTGGAATCCACGGGCTAAGTATGGAGAATGCTCGTTAGAGAGCTGAATAAACCAATCAGGGACCAGATATCTCCAGATATATTCAGGGAGGGGCGGGGAGCGGGTTCTGTCGGTGTCCAGGGAAGGGGGAGACAGGTTGGGGTTTGGGTTGGGGGAATCCTTGGTCAGACCACAGTGCTGGCGGAGGTAGGCTGTGCCCTCCCTCTTCACCTGTTCTGTCTCTTCACTGGTCCGCTGTACCTTTCCAACAACTTGTCTTTTAGTTTAATTCAAACTTTCTCTCCGGCTGTTTTATGTTTCCCATCTCTGCCATTTGCTCCTCTTTGCCTTAGGGCTCTCGCTGCTTTAGATTTCCTAAGTTCTTTGTTCATTTGTGGCCTGCAGTTACTGATTGGTTGCACAGGTCTTTTTGGCACAATTCACCCGAATCGGCGTAACCCGTACAAAAGAACAAACATTTTAAGCGCAAATCACATTCAGCAGAAATCAATCTTCCGCGATCTTTTGCGCTGGTTTAAAAAACATTGCGCTAGAAGCAGGCCCCACCCACAAGACTGGCCGCGTCCCCAGGATGAATTAATCACCAGTGGGAGTTTCCACTAATTGCGCTCGTTTGCAGTCCTTCGAGGGTGCTCCACAAATGAATTTAGTTGTTTTGGGTGCAAGGACACCAAAAGGCACATCTGAAAAGATGTTCAACGCATATTTTTTCTCAATTTACAAAAAAACTGACGACAGTACCCCAATATAACTCACAAATAATTCTGCATATAAATGATTCAACATCCCCTCCCTCCCCCACCTTCAACATCCCCTCCCTCCCCCACCTTCAACATCCCTCCTCCCCACCTTCAACATCCCCTCCCTCCCCCACCTTCAACATCCCCTCCCTCCCCACCTTCAACATCCCCTCCCTCCCCCACCTTCAACATCCCCTCCCTCCCCCACCTTCAACATCCCCTCCCTCCCCCACCTTCAACATCCCCTCCCTCCCCCACCTTCAACATCCCCTCCCTCCCCCACCTTCAACATCCCCTCCCTCCCCCACCTTCAACATCCCCTCCCCACCTTCAACATCCCCTCCCTCCCCCACCTTCAACATCCCCTCCCTCCCCCACCTTCAACATCCCCTCCCTCCCCCACCTTCAACATCCCCTCCCTCCCCACCTTCAACATCCCCTCCCTCCCCACCTTCAACATCCCCTCCCTCCCCCACCTTCAACATCCCCTCCCTCCCCACCTTCAACATCCCCTCCCTCCCCACCTTCAACAACCCCTACCTCCCCCACCTTCAACATCCCCTCCCTCCCCCAAGTTCAACATCCCCTCCCTCCCCCACCTTCAACATCCCCTCCCTCCCCATCTTCAACATCCCCTCCCTCCCCGACCTTTAACATCCTCTCCCCCACCTTCAACATCCCCTCCCTCCCCCACTTTCAACATCCCCTCCCTCCCCCACCTTCAACATCCCCACCCTCCCCCACCTTCAACATCCCCTCCCTCCCCCACCTTCAACATCCCCTCCCTCCGCCACCTTCAACATCCCCTCCCTCCTCCACCTTCAACCTCCCCTCCCTCCCCACCTTCAACATCCCCTCCCTCCCCGACCTTTAACATCCTCTCCCCCACCTTCAACATCCCCTCCCTCCCCCACCTTAAACATCCCCTCCCTCCCCCACCTTCAACATCCCCTCCCTCCCCCACCTTAACATCTCCTCCCTCCCCCACCTTCAACTTCACCTCCCTCCCCCACCTTCAACATCCCCTCCCTCCCCACCTTCAACATCCCCTCCCTCCCCCACCTTCAACATCCCCTCCCTCCCCCACCTTCAACATCCCCTCCCTCCCCCACCTTCAACATCCCCTCCCTCCCCCACCTTTAACATCTCCTCCCTCCCCCACCTTCAACATCCCCTCCCTCCCCCACCTTCAACATCCCCTCCCTCCCACACCTTCAACATCCCCTCCCTCCCCTACCTTCAACATCCCCTCCCTCCCCCAACTTCAACATCACCTCCCTCCCCCACCTTCAACATCCCCTCCCTCCCCCACCTTCAACATCCCCTCCCTCCCCCACCTTCAACATCCCCTCCCCCATCTTCAAGATCCCCTCCCTCCCCCACTTCAACATCCCCTCCCTCCCCCACCTTCAACATCCCCTCCCTCCCCCACCTTCAACATCCCCTCCCCCATCTTCAAGATCCCCTCCCTCCCCCACCTTCAACATCCCCTCCTCCCCCACTTCAACATCCCCTCCCTCCCCACCTTCAACATCCCCTCCCTCCCCCACCTTCAACATCCCCTCCCTCCCCCACCTTCAACATCCCCTCCCTCCCCCACCTTCAACATCCCTCCCTCCCCCACCTTCAACATCCCCTCCCTCCCCCACCTTCAACATCCCCTCCCTCCCTCACCTTAACATCCCCTCCCTCCCCCACCTTCAACTTCCCCTCCCTCCCCCACCTTCAACATCCCCTCCCTCCCCCACCTTCAACATCCCCTCCCTCCCCCACCTTCAACATCCCCTCCCTCCCCTCTTCAACATCCCCTCCCTCCCCCACCTTCAACCTCACCTCCCCCACCTTCAACATCCCCTCCCTCCCCCACCTACAACATCCCCTCACTCCTCCATCTTCAACATCCCCTCCCTCCCCCACCTACAACATCCCCTCCCTCCCCCACCTTCAACATCCGCTCCCTCCCCCACCTTCAACATCCCCACCCTCCCCCAACTTCAACATCCCCTCCCTCCCCCACCTTCAACATCCCCTCCCTCCCCCACCTTTAACATCTCCTCCCTCCCCACCTTCAACTTCACCTCCCTCCCCCACCTTCAACATCCCCTCCCTCCCCCACCTTCAACATCCCCTCCCTCCCCCACCTTCAACATCCCCTCACTCCTCCATCTTCAACATCCCCTCCCTCCCCCACCTACAACATCCCCTCCCTCCCCCACCTTCAACATCCGCTCCCTCCCCCACCTTCAACATCCCCTCCCTCCCCCACCTTCAACATCCCCTCCCTCCCACACTTCAACATCCCCTCCCTCCCCCACCTTCAACATCCCCTCCACCATCTTCAAGATCCCCTCCCTCCCCTACCTTCAACATCTACTCCATCCCCCACTTTCAACATCCCCTCCCTCCCCCACCTTCAACATCCCCTCCCTCCCCACCTTCAACATCCCTCCCTCCCCCACCTTCAACA